>CM037782.1:41625797-41637902 GCA_021229015.1 Solen grandis | reverse complement strand
GGAGCTAAAAATAGATTTTAAAAATGCAAACTTTGAAAATCTTCTGCAAAACTGCAAGGCCTAGAGCTTAGATATTTGGTATGTAGCATCATCTTATGGGCCATTACCAAGATTGTACAAATCATAGCCCTATGGTGATAAATGCCCCCGCACCAGGGGTCACTTGTTATACCCCCACAAATGAAATTTGGGGGGGGGGGTATATAGGAGTCACCCTGTCGGTCGGTCGGTCCGGCGGTCCGGCGGTTGGTCTACAAATATTTGTCCGGAGCATTTCTCCAAAACTACTGTACCTATGTTGATGAAACTTCATAGGTAGATAGACCTTGATGAGAGGAAGTGCAGTGCATAAGAACCATAACTCTGCATGTATTTTGAAAGGAGTTATTGCCATTTGTCATTTTTATGCTCACCCAAGGTGACGCATATAGTCGCCGCTTCGTCCGTCCGTCCGACCGTCCGTCCGTTCGTCCGTCCCACTTTCCTTGTCCGGACTATTTCTCAGGAACTAATGGCTTGAATTCAACGAAACTTTATGGGAAGCTTTATTACCAAGAGGAGATGTGCATATCGTCAGCATGAACAGGTTCCTAAATTTTTCAAAGAGTTATGGCCCATTGACTTTTTGGCCTATAGTACATATTGCATGATTCTTGTCCGGGCTATTTCTCAGGAACTAATGGCTTGAATTCAACGAAACTTTATGGGAAGCTTTATTACCAAGAGGAGATGCGCATATCGTCAGCATGACCCAGTTCCTAAATTTTTCAAAGAGTTATGGCCCCTTGACTTTTCGGCCTATAGTACATATTGCATGATTCTTGTCCGGGCTATTTCTCAGGAACTAATGGCTTGAATTCAACGAAACTTTTTGTTAAGCTTTATTACCAAGAGAAGATGCGCATATCCTCAGCATGACCCGGTTCCTAAATTTTTCAAAGAGTTATGGCCCATTGACTTTTCGGCCTATAGTACATATTGCATGATTCTTGTCCGGGCTATTTCTCAGGAACTAATGGCTTGAATTCAATGAAACTTTATGGGAAGCTTTATTACCAAGAGGAGATGCGCATATCGTCAGCATGACCCGGTTCCTAAATTTTTCAAAGAGTTATGGGCCCTTGACTTTTCAGCCTATAGTACATATTGCATGATTCTGTCCGGGCTATTTCTCAGGAACTAATGGCTTGAATTCAACGAAACTTTATGGGAAGCTTTATTACCAAGAGGAGATGCGCATATCGTCAGCATGACCCGGTTCCTAAATTTTTCAAAGAGTTATGGCCCCTTGACTTTTCGGCCTATAGTACATATTGCATGATTCTGTCTGGGCTATTTCTCAGGAACTAATGGCTTGAATTCAACGAAACTTTTTGTGAACCTTTATTACCAAGAGAAGATGCGCATATCCTCAGCATGACCCGGTTCCTAAATTTTTCAAAGAGTTATGGCCCATTGACTTTTCGGCCTATAGTACATATTGCATGATTCTTGTCCGGGCTATTTCTCAGGAACTAATGGCTTGAATTCAACGAAACTTTATGGGAAGCTTTATTACCAAGAGGAGATGCGCATATCGTCAGCATGACCCGGTTCCTAAATTTTTCAAAGAGTTATGGCCCCTTGACTTTTCGGCCTATAGTACATATTCTTGATTCTGTCCGGGCTATTTCTCAGGAACTAATGGCTTGAATTCAACGAAACTTTATGGGAAGCTTAATTACCAAGAGTAGATACGCATATCGTCGGCGTGACCGGGTTCCTCAATTTTTCACAGAGTTATGGCCCCTTGACTTTTCGGCCTATAGTACATATTGCATGAATCTTGTCTGGGCTATTTCTCAGAAAATAATGGCTTGAATTCAACGAAACTTTATGGAAAGCTTTATTACCAAGAGAAGATTTGCATATCATGGGGGTAACTTTGTCCCTCAATTTTTCACAGAGTTATGGTCCTTTGACTTTTATGCAAACGGTATATCTAGTATGATTCTTGTCCGAGCTATTTCTCAGGAACTAATAGCTTGATTTCAACAAAACTTTATGTGAAGCTTTATTACAAAGAGGAGATGCGCATATCTTCGGCTTGACCCAGTTCCTACATCCTCCCACCCATTGACCAAGGTCTTATTTGTAACAATTACGTTCTTCGGGGAGCATCTGTCAGTTCTACTGACTTTCTTGTTAATCTTTTGATTTTGTCCGGACCATAACTCCAATACTAAAGTAGCTAGGTTGATGAAACTTCATATGTCGATTGATCTTGATGAGAGGAAGTGCAGTGCACAAGAACCATAACTCTGCATGTATTTTGAAAGGAGTTATTGCCGTTTGTCATTTTTAATATTTTGATTTTGTCCGGAGCATAACTCCAATACTAAAGTAGCTAGGTTGATGAAACTTCATATGTAGATTGATCTTGATGAGAGGAAGTGCAGTGCCTAAGAACCATAACTCTGCATGTATTTTGAAAGGAGTTATTGCCTTTTGTCATTTTTAATCTTTTGATTTTATCCGGAGCATAACTCCAATACTAAAGAAGCTAGGTTGATGAAACTTCATATGTAGATTGATCTTGATGAGAGGAAGTGCAGTGCATAAGAAAACCACAATGTAAATTCTTAAAGACAGGTTTTTGCAAACAATAAATATGGATGTGAACCATAATTAGACTGCATTTTTATTCTCCTCAGCTACAGATCTTGGGGGCAAATTGTTTTCTTCTGTGTGTCTGTATGTGTGTCTCTCTGTCTATCTGTCTGTCTGTCAAAACTTTTTAGCATTGTCCAAAACTTTTGAACCATTGCTCACACTAACTTTAAACCTTACATACATGTACAGTGGTGCTAACGTATCAGTTGTCAAAAAATACGATTGGAATACAATAGAAATACGGACGATATACGATCTGCGATGTGCGATAGCAGGTCTGATTTACCTTTACGATTCGTTACGATGCAATGCGATGCATTCTTTGCCTGATACCATACGATATACGATCTGCGATATACGTTATGCGATATACAATACAGGATAAGCACGATATAAATGGCATTTTTTACAACTAGATTTTACAATAAGTTCAAAAATATGAAATATCAACTAAGCTTTTAACAATATTTATCACAAGACGTGTTTTCATCTGAAATAAACAGCGGAAATAAACAAAACGGGAAACAGGAAATGGGGACAAACTAAATTGCGGTTCCTCTAGAAATGTTACGGACTCTGTTGTCTCCGTCAATAACAACCTAAGCACGTGTAATGAAAAACTGATTTTTTTCCTAATGAGGACTCATAAAAAAATGTATTAATTATGCTTTGTTATTATGTGTTTTGATATCAATCACATTAAAAAAACAAATGATACCAGTAATCATCTAATATCTAGTACGCTGTCATTTGTGCTAATTAAAACAATATCTTCGGGCATTTTTCAAACTTTGCATTTAACCCATCAAACATAAATGTATATATAATTTATTGGACGTATCAAATATCAAAAGAACGCGAGTGAGTGTGGGAGAATAGCACCGTATCTATTTTCTTATTAGAGTATTCGTATATATTACAAGTAGGTAACTGTCATAGGTATAGATTTAATATAAATATGTTTTCATATACTTTAACCAGAAGCTCGGAAAATCCGCTATTGTTTTAAAAAGCCCTAAGCCCGAAGAATTGTTGTTGGAAATTGACCTTGGTAATTAAACAATTAAATACATGTACATTAACATGGGTCGAAAAGCTATCTTTGTCGAAAAGATGCCATGAGTGAAGAGGCCGCCGTTTAACCGGGTATTCGTGAGAAATGTCATACGCCGCCATGCGTATACAGTTTAATATGATTTGTTTCGTTAATCGAGTACAAGAATAAAATAGTTGCCAAATCGGCAAAACACCCAGTTCATCTACTGTATAAAGTTATTTCACACCTTTCCAGACATGTTTCCAGATTGTCTAACACATGCATTGCTACATGTAAAGGATATATAACTAATTGTCTCTTATTAAGTAGGGAAATATCATCATGTGTTGGGCTTTCAATATTTTGTAATGGTATCCATGTTTTTGACCAAGTATTATTGTAAAATTATTTAAATGTAAAGTATTTAATATTTTATTAAATATTTATGATATAACATTTATATTGTGTGCATATGTATCATTCCCGCACTAATTCACTGTGATTCCGCATAAATATGCATTCATCTCTCCTCCTCTCTCTCTCTCTCATCCTATATTTTGAGATAATGGTCAGTAATGTTATCATGTATGTGGTTTCGAGACACATTTTAATTTGCAGAGATTTTGATTTGAAGACACAATGGGTTTCAATCGGAAGAACAAATTAAAAAAAAAAAGTCTATTTAAAATCTGTGTATTTTACTCGCCGTTTTAACAATCAAAATATTTTAAAGAATACCCTATGATTCGCTCATTTGTGATATAAAAATAAGTCCATAAGTCACACACATGTGTGCCCGCACACTCCCTTACAAATGTATTTTTGATACATGTATCATCATTATCATCATCATCATCGTGTACATTTAAGATTTTTTTTCTCTCTTCGAAATATATTCTGTGCCTCATACCTAGATTGGAAACAGTTTTATTATTATTATTATTCTATGAATATGGGTGTGTTTAAAATAGAATTTATAATTATTGTTAAAAATTGTAATCTTTTAGTACCGGAAATAACATTCACTCTGTGTACATGTCAAAAGTCTTCTCCTCTGGGGGTGGTATACCGGCAGCGGCGAGACATAAAGGTGACATATCCGGTCAAAATAAACACATGCTGTGCTGCTGATAAGAACAGATGGCACGCCTCCGGTATTGCGAAACACACTTTTTTCACTTAATTATACATAAAAGATTAGGGATATGCAAGAAAATGTTCTAACCTATTATATCTCTAGCAAACTGTAATAATATGGAAATGAGATCTTTAGCGAACTGTAGTAATATGGAAACAAGATCATTTTCTTTTAACTATTATCATGTCAGTGAACTCTGTGTTATCACGGAATAAAATACATCAGTTATTTTATAACAAATCTTCCATTCCCATGTAGGTTTTATGTTTATTTTTCTATTGTTATGGCTTGCAATAATTCCTTGTTTATCATATTAAATATTAGGACATAGCAGTGAAGCATATCACGAAAATGTGGTCCCGTTTTATCATTGTTTTTTTGGGTTTTTTTCCATATGAAAGAGACAGTTTTTGGATACAATTAAGTTCGGGTGTGATACCCATGCTAATTTCGCAAAAAAAAAAATGCTCTTCGAAATATACGTGTCCGAGGTATAGCACCGATATACTGTAAACATGTTCCTGTGTAGAACTAGTACTTAGAGCTCCGTGTTCTCAAAGAAATACCGATGCATCTTGTACACATCATATACGTATTAGGATTTACGCGATCATCGGAAAAAATACTCCGGTTTGGATTTTCAGTCTCCACCTACCTGAATTTTGATTATCTCCGTACTGATGAAAAAGGGGGAAAAAAGAAACATAATTTGCACTCATTCATCCATTTTTTTTGGAAGTGCGTGTGCGCGCGTGCGTGTTTGTAATGAAAGAGAGATAGAGAAACCTAAATAAAATAGGAAATAAATAAACTATATTCGTAAATTACAATTATCTTTTGTTCACGAATTCATTAAATAATAAAGAAAAATGGGCATTCGAGTAAATACAGCAGTAAAAAATGTCCCGGGAAATAAATAATTACACGAAAGCAACATTTCGGACGATCTTGCGTAAGTAGGTAAGTTTTAATTTGTTAGTTTTTAGACAGGTTAATAAAGCAAACATTGATCAAACATATCGATTACACATATTTTAAAATTATTCCACTTTAATACTGATATAGTCACGAAGCTATATTAAAGGTATTTACGTCTCTGATATAGTACTTTTCACATGTGCATCAAATTATATAACATCGCATGGCGTCTGCTCCTGAAAGTCACGTAGGCCATAACACATTTATAAAATAATAAAGTAAAAGAAATATAACTATTGCAATTGGTAAAATATGAAAAAAATGTACTGCATAATGTGATTTAATGATCCACCATTAATAAACTTAAGCAAATATTAAATTTAAAGACACGAACATTAATTATTTCTGAAATATCGATGGTGTCCCGTAACTTAAACTGTCCTGAACCACTGGGTGGTTCAATATGATATACGTTATGCGATTTACGATATACGATTACCGATATACGGTTGCCTTACGATGCGATGCGATACAATCCCGTTTATTATGCCTAATACGATTGAATGCGATAGAATACGATTCCATACGTTATGATGCGATTCAGTAATATATACGTTACGATACGATGCGATACGAACGATATACCCTATTTTTGACAACTGATACGTTAGCACCACTGTAGTCTTTCACTCACGCAAACTTTTGAAACTGTATTTCTTCACATGACAGACTTCCGGTGTGGGTATTGATCACCTTTAGTGATAATATTTTTTTTTGGTATGCTTATAAGCCCAAATCCTATGTGTGAACATTCGTTTTATGTGTCATGTGAATACATCCTGTGTCAAAGATTGGGGTGGGGGTATGAATCACCTTCAGTGATAGTTCTAGTTTTACATAGAGTTATATAGGAAAATCTTTAAAAATCTTCTTCTATGAATCCATTAGGCCTAGAGCTTAGATATTTGGTATGTAGCATCATCTAATGGTTCATTACCAAGATTGTTCAAATCATAGCCCTACGGTGATAAATGCCCCCGCACCAGGGGTCACTTGTTTTACATAGAGTTATATAGGAAAATCTTTAAAAATCTTCTTCTATGAATCCATAAGGCTTAGAGATTAGATATTTGGTATGTAGCATCATCTCATGGTTCATTACCAAGATTGTTCAAATCATGACCCTATGGTGATAAATGCCCCCGCACCATGGGTCACTTATTTTACATAGAGTTATATAGGAAAATCTTTAAAAAAAAAATCTTCTACTATGAATCCATAAGGCTTATAGCTTAGATTTTTGGTATGTAGCATCATCTAATGGTTCATTATCAAGATTTTCAAAATGGTGGCCCTTTGGAGATAAATGACCCCGCACTAAGTCTTCTCCTCTGAAACCATTAAGCCCAGTGCTTATATATATTTGGTGTGTAGTATTGTCAGGGCTAAAATGTTTAAGATTGAGTTATATCAGAATTCTTGTCTGTTTAAAAACCTTGTAATCAGTTGTAGCAATGGTACTCAGGTGAACGTTTCAGGGCCATCATGGCCCTCTTGTTTAGAGATCTCTTTCTTATGTCCGTGTGTCTCTCGAGAGACTAAGAGTATTTGTTTTTTTAATAATGATAAAGTTTTGCATAGTTGTTGCACAATCACCCACGTGTTAAGTCATTCGTAGCAAAATGTTTTATTTTTAGCTCACCTGAGCACAACGTGCTCATGGTGAGCTTTTGTGATCGCCTTTTGTCCGTCGTCCGTCCGTCTGTGCGTGCGTCTTGCGTCAACTTTTCCTTTAAACAACTTCTCCTCCTAAACCACTGGATGGATTTTGACTTCACAGGAATCATCCTTATCATGACCTCTATCAAAGTTGTTCAAATTATTTTGATTGGGTAAATAAGTAGGTCACAGGAGCTAAAAAATAGATTTTAAAAATGAAAATTTAAAAAATCCTCTTCTCCGAAACCACAAGGCCTAGCCTTTTGATTTTTGGTATGTAGCATGATCTTATGACTCTCTACCAAGATTGTACAAATTAAGACCCTGGGGTCAAAATTGGCCCCGCCCCAGGGGTCACTTGATTTCACATAGGCTAATAAAAATTAAAAAATCTCTTCTCCGAAACCACAAGGCCAGCCTTTTGATTTTTGGTATGTAGCATGGTCTTATGACTCACAACCAAGTTTGTTCAAATCATGACCCTGGGATCAAAATTGGCCCCGCCCCAGGGGTCACTTGATTTTACATAGGCTAATATGGAAAAAAACTTGAAAAATCTTCTCAGAAACCACAAGGCCTGCTTTTAGATATTTGGTATGTAGCATGGTCTTATGACTCTCTATCAAGATTGTTCAAATTATGACCCTGGGGTCAAAATTGGCCACGCCCCAGGGGTCACTTGATTTAACATAGGCTGATATAGAAAAAAACTTGAAAAATCTTCTTCTCAGAAACCACAAAGTATGGAGTTTAAATATTTGGTATGTAGCATGGTCTTATGACTCTATACCAAGATTGTTCAAATTATGACCCTGGGGTCAAAATTGGCCCTGCCCCAGGGGTCACTTGATTTAACATAGGCTAATATAGAAAAAAAACTTGAAAAATCTTCTTCTCAGAAACCACAAGGATGGAGTTAAGATATTTGGTGTGTAGCATTGTCTAGTGGATCACAACCAAGTTTGTTCAAATCATGACCCTGGGATCAAAATTGGCCCCGCCCCAGGGGTCACTTGATTTTACATAGGCTAATATGGAAAAAAAACTTGAAAAATCTTCTCAGAAACCACAAGGCCTCGAGTTTAGATATTTGGTATGTAGCATGGTCTTATGACTCTCTACCAAGATTGTTAAAATTATGACCCTGGGGTCAAAATTGGCCCCGCCCCAGGGGTCACTTGATTTAACATGGGCTGATATAGGAAAAAAACTTGAAAAATCTTCTTCTCAGAAACCACAAGGCATAGAGTTAAGATATTTGGTGTGTAGCATTGTCTAGTTGATCTCTACCAAGTTTGTTCAAATCATGACCCGTGGGTCAAAATTGGCCCCACCCCAGGGGTCACTTGATTCAACATAGGCTAATATAGAAAAAACTTGAAAAATCTTCTTCTCCGAAACCACAAGGCCTAGCCTTTTGATTTTTAATTTGTAGCATGATCTTATGACTCTCTACCAAGATTGTTCAAATTATGACCCTGGGGTCTAATAGGAAAAAAACTGTATGTATGGTTACATGGTACATGGTATGTAACATGGGCTAATAGACCTCTACCAAGTAGAGTGTGGTAGTGTGTAGCATTGTCTAGTCGATTCTTACCAATTTTGTTCAAATCATGACCCTGAGGTCAAAATTGGCTCTGCCCCAGTGGTCACTTGATTTTACATAGCCTAATGATACCAGGTGAGCGATCCAGGGCCATCATGACCCTCTTGTTTTTATTTGAGTCTAACTTTTAACTTTGTTTAAGTTTATTTTATTGATTTTTATCAAATATAATCAAAGAGTTGTTGTTCTGTAATCACCCACGCATTAATGAGCTGTAGCAATCTCGTAAGATGCAAAGAGAAGTAACTCTCGTAACGTATGAAAGATATATCTTAGTTATCTTTCTTTAGATTTTTTGAGTTCACCTATGCCTCGCCTGTTTGTTCGGCTTTTATTGGGGTTTCTGAAAAAAGGGTTTGTCCCGGTAAAACACGCTCTAGCTATTTACGCCTGGTGGTTGCGGGGTTCGTCTGCAATCTCTCGGAGAACGGCAGCGTCCGAATTTTTTGTGCGCTTTTTCAAACTCATTTTCGATATTAACTAGTTTTCTTCTAAAATCATATATAACCAGTATTATTCCTATAGTAAAGAACATATCTATGGCGATCTCGGCAAAATCTATTGTCTGTATGAAGGAGGTGGGTCTGAATCTCTAATACACGCACAGCTTAAGATCCATTCACTTTTTAGCTCACCTGAGCACAAAGTGCTCAAGGTGAGCTTTTGTGATCGCCCTTTGTCCGGCGTCGTGCGTCGTCCGTCGTCAACAATTTGCTTTAAACGACATCTCCTCTGAAACCGCTGGACAGAATTTAATGAAACTTGGCAGGAATGTTCCTTGGGTGAGGCTCTACAAAAGTTGCTAAAATAAAGTTGATCCATGAAGAACTCTGGTTGCCATGGCTACAAAAAGAAAAATAATTTGAAAACTTTAAAAATCATCTCCTTCAAAACTACTGGCCAGATTTCAAAATTATTTGGTACAGATGTTCCTTGGGTCAACCTCTACCAAAGTTGCTAAAATTATTCAGATCCGTGAAAAAACATGGCCGCCAGGGGCGGAGCTTATTTGCCTTATATGTATATAGAGAAACCTTTAAACAACATCTCCTCTGAAACCACTGGACAGAATTTGATTAAACTTGGCAGGGATGATCCTTGGGTCAACCTTCACGAAAGTTGCTAAAATAAACTTGATCCATGTAGAACTCTGGTTGCCATGGCAACAAAAAGAAAAAAAAATATGAAAACTTTAAAAATCATCTTCTTCAAAACTACCGGCCAGATTTTAAAATAAATTGGTACAGATGTTCCTTGGGTCAACCGCTACCAAAGTTGCTAAAATTACTCCGATCCGTAAAAAAACATGGCCGCCAGGGGCGGGGCTTATTTGCCTTATATGTATATAGGGAAAACTTTAATCAACATTTCCTCTGAAACCACTGGACAGAATTTGATTAAACTTGGCAGGAATGATCCTTGGGTCAACCTTCACAAAAGTTCCTAAAATAAACTTGATCCATATAGAACTCTGGTTGCCATGGCAACAAAAAGAAAAAAAATATGGAAACTTTAAAAATCATCTTCTTCAAAACTACTGGCCAGATTTTAAAATAAATTGGTACAGATGTTCCTTGGGTCAACCTATTTATCTCAGGTGAGCGATTTAGGGCCATCATGGGCCTCTTGTTTGATGAGTTCCGACATTGCTTCTCTGCAGCCTTCTTTGAGAAGCCTTTTTTTAAGATTAATGCTTTCTTTCACATATTTGGTACGGGCTGCTTGTTTCAAGTCTTCGAACTTTTGGACTTCTTTTAAAACCAAATTATATTCTATATCTGAGATTATTTCCATCTGTCAAAGCCTTGCTTATAATATCCGAGATAGTATTCAGCTTCGCACGGGCAATGTTTCGATGCGGCGGTGCTTGTCATATTTTTGCGATGCTGGGCCATCTTACCAATGACGCAAAGCCCCGCACACCCTAGTGACCCTGCTTCTAGTCCTATTGCACTCAGAACTGCTACTATTGTTGCTAAGAGCCCAACTCCCCCGATACCAAGCCCCACACTGGCGGTCACCAAAGTGGTGTCAACGCCATCTACAACGTTTACAAAATGTTTATATTTTTTACAAAGGCCGGCTCTTTTTTCAGCCTCACGTGTCATGTCAGTCTATATGCTGGTTATCTCCTGCAGATGGTAAGCATGTCCGTCTAGGTTTGGATAAAGAGATGGAGCTGTCGGAGCTACTTTGTCATTCATTTTTATGTATTATATTCTTCATATGTCTAGTTCAATTAGAAGGGCAACCACTCTGCCGGAAGTAATGTATGGCTAAGACGATTAATTGTCTTAAAGTTTATAACTTCTACAGGATTGTTGAAAGTCTTGTTAGTGGAATAAGAGGATATGGGCTTTTTTATATATTCTTTTGTAAAATCATTAATAGTTACGGATAAAACTATTTCATTTAATGGTTCTGGTTTAAAATCTAATAAGGATAATGACATGGCGAGGATTCTTCCTCTTTTCATCATTACGTAACCCACTTTACTACGACTCCCCATCTCATCCTGGTATGAACCGAGTGACCATTCAAATTCCCCGGTCAAACATCCCTCTGCCATGATAGTTATTATGGGTTTAGGAATTTGGCTTATTTTTTAATCTGCCGGACATTCAAAGTAGATATTATTTACAGCATCATTTGAACTTATAGGAAGACCTTACTTTTCTGTTCGATTTTTATCCATATTAAGATTACCTTGCATTGATAAACTACCATTGGCAACTTTTTGGAAAAAAACATATTGAGATAAGATTCGAGAAATAGCCTCTTTAACATAACTAGCTGGAGCCCCATATCCACCTAATATACTCATGGTAGTTAATTAACACAAGTAGCAGAGTACTAGATATCAGTAAAGTACTGTTATCATTTGTTTTAATTGTGATTGTTATTATTACACGTAATAATAAAAATATATTATAGATAATCTTCATTAAAAAAAAAGAATTCTCTCATTACTTACTCGTATGTGATTTCTATATTTTTTAAAAGTCCTTTAGTTTTTAATTTGTAAAGTCTCCT
>CM037782.1:41610755-41625697 GCA_021229015.1 Solen grandis | reverse complement strand
ATTTGGTACACTGTTTGCAGCCCGTCTATCTTGACTTCTTAACTCCCACTTTGCAACATCACTATAATGAACTGGAACTAGTCTATCTTCATTATCTTTACGCCTTTGTCCACAAAATATAGATGGGAAACAAAGATATTCGAATCTTTATCTTGATAAATACTAAGAGGTTGTTGCCCTTCTCCAGGTGCAAAAGTAAATGTTAATTTTTTTAATTTAAAAAATTCCCAATTTTCCTTTGGCTGTTTATTTTTTTGTTTAGCCTTAATAGTGTCTGCTTCATTGAGATCATTAGAAAAGGTTTCTTCACTTGGAAAGTGTGTTTCATTTGATACAAATTCTTGTATTGTCTCATTGCAGTAATCTGTAACACTTTTTATCCAATTCTCATCAATGTCCACATTAGCATTCTTATACATTGCACTTGTTTTCATAAGCCAGTGTAAGGCAACGAGAACTCTAAGTGGTCGCACATTTTCTGAAAATGCACATGATTTAAATGATATTTTTTTCTTCAATTTAACAGCTACAGTAACATTCTCATCAAAAGGCCTAGGAAGTGCATTTACAACTGGTTGTATATCAACAGGCACATTAACAACATTTCCCTTAACTGACAACTGACGACCTCTTGGAAGTTCTCTTATCTGCATGAATGGTATGCGCAAAGCAATTAAACGCTCTTCAAGCGGGAAAAAGCTCCAACTCTTTTGGCCTTGTTGGCCATCCCATTCCATTTCTAACTGAGAGCTTTGGTACTTTCCCACTTAAAATACTGGTTTTACAGGTTGTGCATATCCATTCTTTATTGTCCACTGATAAAGAGTGTGTCAAAAAGTTTTTTTTCTGCTCATCAGACAAAGATTTTACTTCATAGACACTTTGCCTAAACCAGGTCTGAAGACAACAGCTGCATATGTAGACTGGGCCAGCCGATATATTTTTGTGAAAGATTTCAATACATTTGTTTATATCACAACCTTTTAATTTTTTAAATTTTTACGTTTGGAACCTTTTTAATTTTTTTTCCTTTTTTTTAAATTAATTTCTTTTTTGATTTCCTTTGCACTTCAATCTCCTTTTGTTTAAATTGACATAATTTTCGAGCTTGTCTTTTCTTTTCAGCTTCCCACTGTCTGTATTGCTCTACCAATCTTGCTCTTCTCTTTGATTGTTTTTCATATTTTTTAAATTCTATACTTTCTCTTTCTTTCATTCTATTATCAGCAGATTCTCTTGTAACCCTTTTTGCATCTCTTTCTTTTCTTTTGAAATCTGTAGATTCTCTAGCAGTTTTCATTGATTTCAGGGTACTTTCTCTATTTTTCATTATACTATCAGCAGATTCTCTTGTAAACCTTTTTGCATCTCTTTCTTTTCTTTTGAAATCTGTAGATTCTCTAACAGTTCTCATTGATTTCAGGGTACTTTTTCTTTCTTTCATTATACTTTCAACAGATTCTCTTGTAAACCTTTTTGCATCTCTTTCTTTTCTTTTGAAGTCAGAAGATTCTCTCGCAATTTCTTTGATTTCAAGGTACTTTCTCTGTTTACAGATTCCCTGGAAACCCTTTTTGCAGTTTTCTCAAGCTCTTTAAAAGCAGCAGATTGTCTTTGTTTCTGTTTGTAAGTCTCTGTATGTTTGTCTTTTGTTTTTTTAACATTTGAATGCTTACATTTTGTTTTTTGCAATTGATCTTTAAAGTATCTTCCAATCAATGTAACATTCTTTTCATGATTTGAATGAATATCAGAAACTAAGCCAAATTGTTTTTTTTGGTAGATCTCTTTTGTTCCACTTACACAGGTTTGTTCTTTGGTACTTTCACATTTTTTTTTCTTCTTATGTGTAATTGTCTGCCATACCATATCATTTGTCTGAGTACTGTTTTTACTCGCATGTCTCTTCCTTTTATCCTGTTTTATAGTTTGTGAGTTGATATTCTTGTGGCAAGAATCATTCCCAAGTCCAAAAGAATCAGTTACTAAATTCAAAGGGAGCATTTCAAATTGTGATGATATGTCAATCATCATACTGTTATACACTGCATACATGAATGTCACTAGATCATCTAAATGATGAAAAGAAACCAGCAATGATTTTCCATCTGGGCAAGATAAACCATCAAGACCATGGGAGTGTGAATCAAAAAAGAAATATTCCTCATCTTTTTTGAAAACAGCTGAACAAACAGATCCAATCATGAACAGCAAAAATGAGGATGTCTGGAATGCTGTGTAGATAGATTGATAGAGAGAAGGCAAATCTGAAGTAGCAAACTGTTGAGTACAGACACCAGATATAATGTCGAACCTTTCAACAATTATGTCTTTATTCATTAAATTGACAGAATATGGAATTTCATCTAAACTTAAGAGTCTGCTTTTGTAAGTCCCTTTTGACTTCAAGTCAAGTAAGATTTTAAAACCACCCCCTTGTTTAGCATAAATCAATGAACATAATGCATTCATAGTACATTGACTTCCACGTGATTCATCGCTAAACATATTGTCAGTCTGGTTAAAGGATCCAAGAATAAATGTATTAGAATTGAAAGGTTTTGCTAAAAGACATTGATTATTCCTTGTTTCTTCAATTAAAGGCATACAAGCAGTGTTGAAAGTTTGAGAAAGTCTGTCAGAAGCAATTTCAGTTGCAATTTCAGTATCATTTTCAGTAGCATTTTCAGTATCATGTCTAATGGCAATTTCATTGTCTTTTTCAGTAGCATTTTCAATATCATATTCAATGGCAATTTCATTGTCTTTTTCAGTAGCATTTTCAATATCATATTCAATGGCAAGTTCAGAGTTTTTTTCAGCAGCAATTTCAGTGTTTGTATATGGCACAGATGGCAGATGCACAAGTCCACCAACGCTGGGTGGACAAGTAGGGCAGGCTTTACCCCCATCTGTTTTATTGGAGCCTGGTGGTGATGGCATGACTAGGGGAGTAGTCAGAGGCACAGATCCTGCTGGATCTGCAGGGCTGGCCAGGCCCTCATCAAAGCCAACTTCAGACACAGCTGAAGTTCGAGAAGTCAACATCTCACGCCGACCCAGCACAGCTCTACGGGCAGCATCGGCTTTCTTCCAAGACTTACGAAGTGGCATGGTTGCCTGTAAGTAGAAATGTAGTAAATCAAAACAAGTGCTGTCAGAGGACAGCATATTTAACTATTCCAATTCAATCACTGTATTACTATATTTTTATTATAAGCTGAATGCTAAAATAGGCAACAGATTTTTTTTTTCGTTTTAAACATAACAGTAGTAGACCGGCTAAGCCTTAAAAAATTTACTGAACCTTTCTTTTTCCAAAGTTAAGTTTAAATGCCAAAAATGGAAAAAAGTACAGTTATGATTTTACACCACCTCTTCTGGTCCCTATTTATGTACACAACAAGTTTCAAGTCAATTCTATTGTCATTGTTTTTTTAAACAAAAAAAAATAAAATGAGATCAGTATGTTTTTTTTTACAGTTTATGATCTCTGCTCATAGTCAATATCCATGTATTAAAGTGTCAGTAGAAAACTTTTTCTAATGATGCTCTAGAAATTAATTCATTATAAAGTAAACAAAATACAAGTTAGATAATTTAATTACAGGCTACCAGCAGGGAATCTCTCAGTAACAAAAGAAGAGGAAGAAGAAAAAATGGCTTCAATGACAAACATGCAAAACATACTGCTCCAGAAATAAAGAATCTGAGGCACAAACAGTGAAATTTGAGGTTTTCAGAAATTTCTTAAAAGCGCAAACAAAGCGAAATAAGCCATTTTTATTATTTCAAAAGGGGCATAACTCCTGTCCTTATGAGCAAATATCAGCTAAAATTCAAAATTTTATGACACTTAACATTGTTACAATTTTTAGAGATGATTGGCTCAGATATATAAACAGTGTGAAATATAGCCTTTTTTAGCATTGAAAGGGGCATAACCCTGACTTAATGGTCTGATTTTGACTATAATCGAACTTAGCTGAGATTTGATGGTAATAAACATTGTCATGAAGTCTGAAGGCAATTGCTTAAAAAATGAAAATGCTAGAGTGCAAACAAAGTGAAATCTGGCTCTTTCCAATATTAAAAGGGGCATAACTCCTGGTCTTATGGTTCTATTTCAGTCAAAATCGAACTTAGCCAAGATTTTATAGTTATTTACATTGTAATTAAGTTTAAAGGCAATTGCTTTAAAAATGAAGATGATAGAGTACAAACAAAGTGCAATCTGACTTTTTTCAATATTAAAAGGGGCGTAACTCCTGACCTTATTGTCAAATTTCAGCCATAATTAAACTTAGCCAAGATTTAATGGTTATTAACGTTGAGATGAAGTTTGAAGGCAATTGATTAAAAAACAAGAAATGTTTATGAAACATATATGCCCCCCTGATATGCCATAATATGTATATAGCTATATTACATGCAAGGAGTTTGCCTTCATAATGTTGGCTTGCCACAAAAATTCTCAAAGTTCAAAAATTTGAGTGAAAATATAATGTGCTAAAATGTGGAACTAAACATTTACTGAAATAAAACTAGACACAATGAGATTTTGAGTTATTAGTCAGACAGTGCTTAAATCGTACAAAATATTTATAAGAATCCAACTTATTAATTTGAAAACAGGGTTTTCTACATTTATAAGCAACAACTACATGAGGTTAGGACCTTAAGAGTAAAAATAAAATAGAAGTTATCACTTGGGCAAGACATTTATATAATGAAAATATATCAACATGTGACATTGTGAACTTGACCTTTGGATGTTGACACCCAAATCAATAGAGGTCATCTACTAATCATAAGCAACAACCACATGAAGTTTGAGACTTAAAGGGTAAATAGAACTTCAAGTTATCACTCGGACAAGGTCTGGTATTATACATACACAACATGTGACCTTGACCTTTGAGGTAATGACACCAAAATCGATAGGGGTCATCTACTAATCGTGAGCAACAACCACAAGAAGTTTGAGACTTAAAGGTCAAATAGAACTTAAGTTATCACTCGGACAATGTCTGGTATAATACATACACAACGTGACCTTGACCTTTGAGGTAATGACACCAAAATCAATAGGGGCCATCTACTAATCGTGAGCAACAACCACAAGAAGTTTGAGACTTAAAGGTCAAATAGAACTTAAGTAATCACTCGGACAAGGTCTGGTATTATACATACACAACATGTGACCTTGACCTTTGAGGTAATGACACCAAAATCAATAGGGGCCATCTACTAATCGTGAGCAACAACCACAAGAAGTTTGAGACTTAAAGGTCAAATAAACTAGTTATCACTCGACAAGGTCTGGTATTATACATACACAACATGTGACCTTGACCTTTGAGGTAATGACACCAAAATCAATAGGGGTCATCTACTAATCATGAGCAACAACCACATGAAGTTTGAGACTTAAAGGTCAAATAAAACTTAAGTTATCACTCGAACAAGGTCTGGTATTATACATACACAACATGTGACCTTGACCTTTGAGGCCATGACACCAAAATCAATAGGGGTCATCTACTAGTCGTGAGCAACAACCACAAGAAGTTTGAGACTTAAAGGTCAAATAGAACTTAAGTTATCACTCGGACAAGGTCTGGTTTCCAAAAACACAACATATGACCTTGTGACCTTGACCTTTGAGGTAATGACACCAAAATCAATAGGGGTCTTCTACTAATCATGAGCAACAACCACATGAAGTTTGAGACTTAAAGGTCAAATAGAACTTAAGTTATCACTCGGACAAGGTCTGGTCTACCGACAGACCGACGGACATACCGACCGACATGACCAAAGCAATATACCCCCCTCTTTTTCGAAGGGGGGCATAATAAAGATGCTAGAGAGCAAAGTAAAATCTGGCTTTTTTCAATATTAAAAGGGGCATACCTCCTGGCCTTATGGTTCTATTCCAGCCATATTTGAACTTAGCAGAGATTTTATGGTTATAAACATTGTCATAAAGTTTGAAGATGATTGCTCATGAAATGAAGATGCTTGGGTGCAAACAAACTAATTGTGGACGACGGACGAAGGGACAACGGACATTTGTCGATCCTAATAGCTCATCCAGAGCACAAGTGCTCAAATGAGTTACGAAAGCCTCATCACTTTAAAAAAAACATTCTATAAATAGAGACTTTGATATCACAAGCTAGCATTAGTCAACAATACTAATACATTTCGTCCCATAATTATTTCATACCATTGGTTCTGCAATTTTGTAACATAGTGTATTCATTTCATACCATAAGTGTCTGTTATTTTGTACCAGGGTACCAAAAGTGTCATATGGTATGGATTCTATATTGCATTTAGAAGAAAAAATGTTTTTTTTGTTATAACATGCACGTTTTATTTTTCTTTACTTTTTTATGGCATATTTAAGTAATGTGCAGTTTGAATTTACAATTATATCATATATACGTATTATTTATTTTAATATGTTAATTTTGAAGTGTTTGTGTATTTTAATAATACAGATATATAAATTTCCAGATAGAGTGTGTGTGTTTTGGGTTTACCGTTGCTGCGACAGTATTTCAGTCATATAGCGACGTCCAGCTAATTACAGGTAAAGGAAACCCCAAATGCACAGAGGCACCTGGGTAAACCACTGACCTTCCGAAGCCAGCTTTTTCAGATAGAGAGAAGGAAAATGTTTATAAAAGAAATTAATCAGATAGTTATCTATGCATGCTCAACTGAAAAACTGTGTCATTTTGTTTTATGAACGTAATTAATGACATTTTTATTGCAATAAATTCAGAAGAACTGAAACAACACCTGGGTGCCCTAACAAGCACAATTGATTGATTCCATCAATGTATGTGCCATTTCAGCTTAGGACCAAAACATAGCAAAAACACATTTAAATTGAAATATTCATTAATTAATCCTTGAAAAATACATTACATAAAGCTAAATATATATGCAAATATATATAGATTTTTAATTTTACAACATAAATAAGTTTACATCCTAATATCCCTCACTCTTTTCATTATATGTCTTGAGTTTGTTTTCATTAAATGGAGAAATGTATTTATTTTAGGGAATGACATAAATTTAGACAAATAAATTGTATGTAGATCTCTATATTATGCACAAGTTACAATAAAATGGTTACACCAATTCAATGTGGCCTCAGTAGCATAATCTATTTTCTGCTGTTATATTAGTATCCTTCATCAGGTCTGATAATTATATTTGTTATGACCATGTGTTATCGGCCAGATCTGGACACAACTAGAGCTTGTTACAAGTGCTGAATACCTCGACACGTGCTTGTCAGCTTTTACATCTTTTTGAATTATTTGTCCTACACCAATAAGACTCACAAATGATATTTATCAATCTGTGAAGTTTCAAGTCATTAGCTTGAATAGTAATATAGTAATTGAACTATGGAGTGCACAAAAGATTATGTATGAAATAACAAATGACAATGTTCGGGGGGGGGGGGGGTTTCTTATCAAGCCATGCATAGGACCCAGGGTTTTATTTTACACTATCTGAGACTCATTTTTATTCAACTAAGCACCTTCTTTTCCCTTCATTTAATTATTTTAAACTAAAACATATGGGGACTTTAAAGTAAAGTCAGAAGTAAAAATAAAAAGGTAGGGTCCAACCCCTATGTGACCTCTGAGTACCACCCAATCTGTCACATAAAGAACAAAAACATACTAATATGATCGATGGGTTGGGATCTGTACAGTTTTTAAGCATTCAAATATAGTGTCTGACTCCTTGATGGCGTCAAGAAAGCATTTGATAAGTACCATGTAATTGCCTCATCATAAGGGACAAAAATATACTGGATTATTAACAAATTAAGGGTGAGAAAGATCACCCCTTGCAGTGGGTGTCCTTGTGGTGGGTGGTTAGGGTGGCTGGCATAAGACAGAAAAAATGTGATATTTGCATTAAAAAGGGCAACAACTCCTGAAAGAAATTCGTATTAGTTTGATATGATTAGATCAAATAAAATTTTGTCCAAAATAACAAATAAATCATACTTAACTAATAACTATTCATGACAAACATCATCTAATCTAATAAACCATACATACAACTGATAATTTAACTTGAAATCAAATGCACCCAAGTGGTTTTAGAAACTGGTTCACATTGTCTTACGCGATGGTTCACATCCTCCTCATAAGCGGTACACATCGTCCTGAGTACGAACCAAAGGCGGTTCACATCGTCCGTAATTCGGACAAACCAAAAACAATATCCCTCTAGCAACGGATAAATTGTGGTGACAATAGATACATTTGTTCAAATGAAAATAAATCAAAATGCTTTAAACTTTGGATCTATCTAATATTCTAAATCAGATGTAACCTCAACATTTTCTGTTGTGTTAAGATTTACTTTAATAAATCACTGTATTGGCATCTGCAACTTAATAGACTCAGAAATTGATGCCTTTCTTCAAGAAGAAAATAAATGCTTAAAAGACTAAGAAAAGGAAAAACTCATATATTTTTTTTTATTATTTTATTTACGATCTTTCTTGGGGCAATAATTTTGAATACGGTCGTTTTCAATATTGGAACGAACACATTTACAAGTGCCGATTTATAAACATTAACATCGGCGAACACCCTGGCAATTAATTATAATAATAAAACATAATGGCGATGTTATGAAATCGCCAAATCAACATTCAACATCATAAACATTAATGTCTAATCGACTACATGAATATCTGAATCAATGAAGCTCGTTTCATTTGAAACGAATTCTCGTCAAAATGGCTGAAGGCAATTCTGCAACGACGATTTCATTAGCGTAAAACAAAGCCTTACAGACAACGTTATATAAAGGCTCACGACATATTTCGCTTAAATAACATGATTTCCATATTCACGGGATGAAAATTACTTTGCGACTGTTAAAACAGTTGCTTTATGCTCGAACTTTTGTCATTGTTTCATGTCTTACTTACATAAGAGAAACGAAACCGGATATGACCGGGGTGAATAGCGTCCTTGTATTTCATTGGCTGTTAAATAAATTAACCGAATGGAAAGTAATTACCAACAACATAATTAAAGGTTACATGTGCAGTTTGTTTTTAAAACTGTCTTTTATAACAACACGTTCTTTAAACTTTATCTAATTAATATAAGTTGTTTAGCAGCTTATGTATTTCCTTACATTTTTTGAAACATGCAAATGATTAAAATACCATTCACTAGATGATGCCATAGAAATGGAAATAATATCAGTTAACACTGCTACTTCCTTAATACAACATGAGTATTAAAATCAAGTAAGCAGAAGAGGGTCAAAAGCTAAAATTGTGTATCAATTGGAATTCTTACCATTTCTTTTACTAATCTGAAGAATATTCTTAACTTTGATAATGGGTTACCAAAGGAACATCTGTACTAAATGATTTTGAAATCTGGCCAGTTGTATTGATGGAGACATGATTTTAAAGTTTTTATACATTTTTATTTCCATTGCCATGACATTATATCAAGCAGTTAAAGCAAGATGACATTTAAATATTTCACTTAATACCATATTTAACATAAAATAGCCTTGCAATTTTCTTGACGAATCAGAATTTTTTTTAGCAACTTTAGTCACTCATGATGCTCCACCAAAGGATTATACCTGCCAAATTAAATCAAATCCTATCAAATTTCAAAGGAGATGTCCTTTAAAGATTTCAGGTTGTCCCAAGGATCATTCCTGCCAAGTTTAATCAAATTCTGTCCAGTGGTTTCAGAGGAAATGTTGATTAAAGTTTTCCCTATATACATGTAAGGCAAATAAGCCCCACCCCTGGCGGCCATGTTTTTCACGGATCGGAAAAATTTTAGCAACTTTGGTAGAGGTTGATCCAAGGAACATCTGTACCAATTTATTTTAAAATCTGGCCAGTAGTTTTGAAGAAGATGATTTTTAAAGTTTTCATATTTTTTTTATTTTTCTTGCCATGGCAACCAGAGTTCTACATAGATCAAGTTTATTTTAGCAACTTTTGTGAAGGTTGACCCAAGGATCATCCCTGCCAAGTTTAATCAAATTCTGTCCAATGGTTTCAGAGGAAATGTTGATTAAATTTTTCCCTATATACATATAAGGCAAATAAGCCCCGCCCCTAGCGGCCATGTTTTTTACCGATTGGAAAAATTTTAGCAACTTTGGTAGAGGTTGACCCAAGGAACATCTGTACCAATTTATTTTAAAATCTGGCCAGTAGTTTTGAAGAAGATGATTTTTAAAGTTTTAATTTTTTAATTTTTTTTTGTTGCCATGGCAACCAGAGTTCTACATGGATCAAGTTTATTTTAGCAACTTTTGTGAAGGTTGACCCAAGGATCATCCCTGCCAAGTTTAATCAAATTTTGTCCAGTGGTTTCAGAGGAGATGTTGTTTAAAGGTTTCTCTATATACATATAAGGCAAACAAGCCCCGCCCCTGGCGGCCATGTTTTTTTACGGATCAGAATAATTTTAGCAACTTTGGTAGAGGTTGACCCAAGGAACATCTGTACCAAATTATTTTAAAATCTGGCCAGTAGTTTTGAAGCAGATGATATTTAAAGTTTTCATTTTTTTCTTCTTTTTGTTGCCATGGCAACCAGAGTTCTACATGGATCAAGTTTATTTTAGCAATTTTTGTAGAGCCTCACCCAAGGAACATTCCTGCCAAGTTTCATTGAATTCTGTTTAGCGGTTTCAGAGGAGATGTCGTTTAAAGCAAATTGTTGACGACGGACGACGGACGACGGACGACGCACGACGCACGACGCACGACGACGGACGCCGGACGAAGGGCGATCAGAAAAGCTCACCTTGAGCACTTTGTGCTCAGGTGAGCTAAAAAATCACAGAATATGTATGTTAGGCTCTAGTTGTGCATCCCGGTGTCCGTTTTTTCAAAATTTGAAAAGGTAATGGTTCTATGGCGAATCCAAGATTCGAACCATTGACGTCAAATTTCAAATGCGAATAAAATCGCTTTCAGATGAGATAGAAAGCTGGTATTTGGACAGAATATAAGTCTCTACGTCTTCTTCATATTCTGAGAAGAAAAATGTCATATGACGTCATATGACGTCATTAGGTGAAAATTAATTTTTAATTTTTACGTGTTTAATTCTATATGTTACAAACGTACGAGTACATTGAAAATTTAATAGCCTATGTTTCACATTTTGCATTTCAATGATTTTCATTTGCTTATGACGTGTGTTGACGTCAAACTTGACGTCGTCTAAAAATGGTTGTACGCTGTCTACAGCCAATATTTCTGGACCGATTTTCATCAAAATTTCACAGAATGTGTATGTTACGATTTAGTTGTGCATCCCTGTGTCCATTTTTTAAAATTTGCGAAGGCAAAGATTTCATGGCATATCCAAGATTCGAACCATTGACGTCAAATTTCAAATGAGTATAAAATCGCTTCCTGATACTTTAGAAAGCTGATATTTGCACAAATTATAATTCTCCAAGAGTCTTTTACATTCTAAGAAGATAAACGTCATTTGACGTCATATGACGCCTTAAAGTCAAATAGAATTTCTTAGATCTATGCCTAAATTTATATATGTTGTAAAGTTTCCAGGACCATGGAAATGTAGTTGCATATGCGTCAAATCTTCTGCTTTGGGATGCATTGAATTTCATATTCATGTGACGTTAATTTACGTCAGATTTGACGTCAGGACAGAAAGATTTTACGCGGTCTACAGCCATTATTTTTTGACCGATTGTCATCAAAATTTCACGTGTATGTTTTCATGTGTATGTTAGGCTCTAGTTGTGCATCCCGGTGTCCGTTTGTCCAAATTCGAAAAGTCAAAGGTTATATGGCAAATCCTAGATTCGAACCATTGACGTCAAATTTTAAATACGCATAACATCGCTTATAGATATATTATAAAGCTGATATTTGAACTGAAAATTAATCTTTATGACTTCTTTTTATTCCGTGAGGCAGAACGTCATTTGACGTCATATGACGTCATAAGGCAAAAAAGAATTTCTAATATCTACACGTTTATTTCTATATGTTGCAAAAGTCCCAGGGTCATGTAAAATTAACGGCATATATTTCAGATACTGTATATTTCATGTCTTTGATTGTCTTATGCCTATAACGTCATATGACGTCAAAGATGACGTTGTCTACGAACGATTTTTTGCGGTCTACAGACATTATTTTCGGACCGTTTCTTATTCAATTTTCAAAGAATGTGTAAGTTTTGTTATAATTATCCTCACAGGTGTCCGTCTTTCCATAAAGGCAAAGGTTCTATGGCGAATCCAATATTCGAACTATTGACGTTTAATTTCAAATACGCATAACGTCTCATCCAGATGAGTTAGAAAGCTGAAATTTTGACTGAATATAAGTCTCTACGTATGTTTTACCTTATAAGAAGATGAGCGTCATATGACGTCATGTGTCGTTACAAGTTCTAAACACTTTTTTACTGAAATTAAACGGTTTTTACGACCTATAGGCCTGATTTTTTTTAATTTGCATGAATTTTTTACTGAAGGTGCAGCATTAGATGCTATGGCATAATGCTACTTCCGTCATATTTCAATTATTGATATTTTTCTTTGGCCTTAAATATCTTAAAACATTAGATATTCTATTTAGACACTATGCATATAATTTGAAGTGCTTTGAAAGACCTTTCATTTTTTGGGGTTAATTTTATGATAAACCCAAATGTATTGCAATCAAATTGAATGGATTTTAAAGACATTTCTTTTTGTAACTAGATTACTGAAATAAGTCAAATTGTAAGAAAGTGATGTCAAAATAAGAATTGATGTTTAGTTCTAACGTTTGACAAATTTAGCATCAACGAATGAAATCTAGTTATTATTATTATTGGGAATATCTAAATTATTTCCATTATATTCTATTATGTCATTTAATTAAATGCACAAGAAAGGCTGAGAAAAATCTGGAATACTTATTAAATAGCTGTTTTGAAAAAAAAAAGTTCACTTTATGCGTTAATGTGAAACAGACCTGGGCATCGTTTTGAATACGCGATTCGATTGGTAAAAAAATGCAGAGATTTGATTGGTCGAGTACTCGTTCCTGATTGGTTGAAAACGAATGTTTCTGATTGTTTGAATTTTCAATCCGCTTACTACAATAGACTCACCAATAGTGCCTAACAAAAGCTTTTGTTCGCATCCGTCCTGAATCAACACACGCCAGACAGAGTGGCACTTTAAAGGGATTAATTTTTGACATAATACATTGTTCGCTTTCCGTCCCTAAATCAACACACGCCAGACACTGGGGCGACTTTAAAGGGATTAACTTTTGACAGTTAAATAAGCTATTGTTCGCATTTCCGTCCCTGGATCAACACACGTCAGACAGAGTGGCTTTCGCATTTCCGTCCCTAAATCAATACCACTATTGTTCCATCGCTAAAAATAGATCGTCTATTGTCAACACAGGTGGCCTGGGCCTGAGAAACGAGTATGAACTGATGCAATAGTTGCACTCGATTCATTTGAAGGTAGGACGTTGAACAGAACACATCGTAAAGGTAGATTGAGTGTTTTTATTACAGTATTTAGACATATTATCAGATATATATTATTTCATAGTAACCATCATTTTTACTGTTTGATCCTATTATTGTTATAATTGATGTTCTAGATATTTAATTATTGATATTATTATTATTATATAGTAGAAGTAACAGTAGAATACCCTCTAGGACACAGTCTGAGATCGAATGGAAGTGACCCTCAGTTTCCGCGAGTAGATCTTAGATCAAGTATACAAGTCACCCCTGTATACTATAACCAAGCAAATGACCACATATATGGCCGCCGCACATGCCCACTACCCCCAAAACGCTAATATGCAAATAAGATACCTTCAATAGAATTCAATATGGCCACCGCACATGCGCACTATCCTTAAACACTTATATGCAAATGAGTTACTTTTAATAGAAACAAAATGGCCGCCAATTACGTCATCTTTGTTTGGGGCTAAACCGGCGCCCTTACTTCTACTGTGAATTATTATATAAAAAGTACCACTGATCCTGATCGAAATGGTCATTAAAATAACAAAATATGAAAATAAAAAGCTGGCTTTAAATAACGATATCCGGCTGAAGTTGTAAATATTTACATTTGCAGACGAACGTTTGCGGATTGTTCCAATCGGCGAAATAAGGCAGAAAATAGTTCAGATAATAATAACTGAAATTACTCTTTTACACACGTTTTTTGATGATTCAAAAAGTATTTATTCAATGCTTCTTTACTTTTGATCCGTAAAATACACTTAAATCTGTGTTAAATGAGTGTTTTATGTTTTGACAAGTTTCTTTTCATTGAGCCCATTGCAGAGATGTTATGTGAGGAACGAACGATAACTCTGCTTGGAGATTGAGTGAGTCCTTTTTTTGGCGCCTTTGTGTTTTGATTTCCCCATGTACACTTCTCAGAAAATCGCACCAACACAGTAACACACAAAGTCCAGATTTGTCATAGATGAAGAGAAAACACTTGATTATGTCACAGACCGAAAGATGATTGGATACAAATAGTATATTTTTTCTAGAGAATAAAAAAGTTCAACCGAGATCGCAACAGAGAAAAAACATGACCGCCATGTTTTGACACATGCGCACAAAAATGAAGAATATGTTATATAATGTTAAAAACGTGTAAAAGTGTATTGGCTAAACATGTGTAATATGTTTCATGCTTAATAAACAGATAAAAGTCTTAATTGTGTATTTAAATATGGTCTAATTCATTAAATAATTGCTAACCTGATGTGTTTATTGAACACACTTAACGGCACGTGTCAATTAACTGCTACTGTGTATAGTGGAGTCATTCAGCTTAATGACACATTGTCGCACCAGGTGCAAGTCCATA
>CM037782.1:41560655-41610655 GCA_021229015.1 Solen grandis | reverse complement strand
GTCTCTACGGAGTTTAAAAGGAAAAGCAATTTCACAAACTCGACCTTAAGAAAGTATCCTTCCTTTCCCATCTCTGCTACCGTACTTACGATATGAAGTATTCATAATGCAAGGTCCCTCTTGGGCAAGATAACCTGATATCCATTGTCATGGAATATTAGATTATAAATTCAGTATCTAAATAAATATATCGGATAACTAAAATAACTTACACTGTTTAATTTCTCATTATCTGCGTGTAGTTTTAATCAATACATTTGCGCTCTTTATTAATCATTCAAATTTGCTAAAGGCTTCTAACGAGCAATTTCTCATGGTACATGTTTAGCCCTTGAGAGGAAGCAAGCGCCAATTTCGATATGACTTCCGGCTAAATGGCCAGAAAACATCAGAGATATTAACCACTGGTCAAATAAGGAAATAAATGCCGATTCAGCGAATTGAAAGTAACAGTGGTATTTAAGCACTATTGATCGTGATGAAGCGCAATCCAATAAGCGGACCGCTTGTAGCAACTGGCATCGATCTACTTTTATACAGTATATACACACAGATCATAGGATTTCTTATTTATATCATATATCTATGTACACGCTTGGGAAATCTGCTACAATAAAGATTAACAATAAGAATTCCATGACCAATAAAGAAAAAGAACAGCTTACATCAGAATCTTTTTGGCCAAAATCAGATTTCCTCGACTCGGATAATTCTATACATATCCCGAATACATGAATGATATAAATATGCACCACTGCTTTGACTAGGTTTACTTTTCCACAGAGAGTATTTAAGTCATTTCCATTCAGGGAAAAGCAAAGACCAAATGTTCCATGTTATCCCAATTGTCTGAGATGCATGTACAGTTATTTCGCCACAGAATTACAGACGAAAAAGTAACCAAAGGGCCAGAAATTGCTAGCTGCTAAAAATGACCACTTTCAAGGCAAGATTTAACAGCTGGGGGCAATCGAAAGTCTAAATACAAAGTAGTATCTAATTTGCTTGGCCTGTAGAAAGACCATTTGCATGTGTTGTGACTCTGGCCTAAGACTTGCGGTATTTTACGAGCTGAAGATAATATAGCCATTCTCAACAAGAAATCAAAATCAAAAACTAGTGAATTTGGTCTCATTCCTACTCCGAAAGTAAAGGAGAACTTACAATACTCCTAAGTAGTTATTACGGAAATTGAAACCTATCACTGACATCATGTACATTTCAACAAGAATGGAAAATCACTGTGATTAGGCCTTTGCTGAAGAAGAAAGATATTCCCTTGGAACTGCGAAATTACAGCCCTGTCCTAAACTTGCCATTTCCTTCCAGGATACTTGAAAGCCTCCGTGCAGTAAACTATTGAACATATCAAATGTAAAAATCATCTTTCTTCATTTCAAAGTGCTCATCGTAAAAAACAACAACATGGAGTTGAGACTGCAATTATCAAAATTTCAGAGATCTGTTAGGTAGGCTGATGATAACAGTGTGACAATCGTTGACATCGGGGTCGAATTCCACCAACAATTCTTAGCTCTAAGTAAAACTTAAATACTAAAGAGCGAATTTCATAGTTGTTTCTCTAACAAAAATACCTAAATATCTTATTTCTAAACAATTATTTTTAGTTTAAAAGGTAATAATTCTTTTTAGCTGAGTCATGTTCTTGAATATTTCATAAAATAGTAATGGTGGAATATGTATCTACCTAGTTTAAGAATTTAAGTATTACTTAGCGCAAAGAATTGTTGGTGGAATTCGAGCCAGTGCTGCTTTCAGTACAATAGACATTCCACGTGTGCTGAATATTTTGACTCATAACTTTGGTATCAGTGAACTATTCTGAAATGAGATGACACATATTTATCAAATAGAACTATGAAAGAAGTATTCGGCATCGGCAACATGAAATACATGTTGGGAACTCCTTAAGGCTCATATGCTGAATCGGCGATATTTACTCTCTTTGTTGCTGCATTGATCAGAAATGTATGAATATCTAGCAGCATTACATGGGTATGAGAATCACCAAAAGGTTGCTCAATGATGCAAGTGAATCAACTAATCTTGGACGCCTAAATGCTTGTCTTGAAGATACTATTAAATGGATAACATATCACAAATGAATCTGATGAATTCCAAGACCGAAACTATCATAAATGGAATTATGGAACATCGTCAAACTAAACATCTCCAGTATAATCGTGGGTGGAACTGAAGTAACATGGGTAGATAAAGTAAGAGACACTGTACCAGTAAGAATTGTGTTTAAAATTCCCCATTCAGGTGTTCGGGGTTCTGTAATGAACTGCACCTTATTTTAAGTTGAGTGGAAATGCAATCCACGATCCACAGTGTTTGACAGTGTAGTTTGTACAACTGGTCAGGACGAAACTAGCTGACAAATTTGGCCAAACTGTCGGCAAACACCTATGACAAGATCCTGAATTTCGTGTACCGATTCATGTGCGCATTGATATTGTAAATTGTCGAATAAATAAGTCTTACATATACAGTAATGATAATATGATAGATGGAATATGGTGTTTCAAAATCACACAGTGCTTTTATTTTTGCGATAAAAACAAACTCTTATGTGTACTAAGGTCAAATATTGATATAAAAGTAAGTTCAGTACTGCGGGGGCTCCGTGGCCGAGAGGGTAAAGTCGCTGACTTAACACTCACTCAGCTCCTCATCGCGTGGGTTCGAATCCCGGCAGGGTCAGTCGGACTTTCATGTGAGGAAGCTTGTGTGATAGGTCGGTGTTTCTACCTGGATGTCTCCGTGCATTTGGGGTCTTCCTCCACCTGTCATTAGCTGGACGTCGCTATATGAATGAAATACTGTCGTTAACTCAATACATTACTCAATCAGTCAATCGTAACGGTGCAAAATCCGACACACAAACACATGCAAAACAGCTCGTTATGTGCTTCTTTTTTCTGTTTTGACATCTAGAATATGGTTTTTGAGTAACTTGTATTTAGGTATATATAATTTAAATGAAGGCACGTATTTTTTTATATACTGTCGAGGCGACGGTAAACTCAAAGTCAAGTCCAGTCAAGTCAATACTGCGATCGTTCCAATACGATATACTCGTTTTTCTGTTATGCCTTAATTATGGGCTCTGGGCAATATATTTATATGAGATGTATGGTTGAATAAATAGATACTAAAGAGGCAGAGAGAGAGAGAGAGAGAGAGAGAGAGAGAATCCAGAGCATGATTAGAATTTAACGTGTTCTCGTGTCCCTAATTTGTTATCGTTCCTGACTTTACCTGGCACAGAAAAAGTCATCCATGATAAATGAGGAAATCTCGGGTTATTGTGCTTGATCTATAGATTTCGAATCAACAACGAGTGCGATTTTCAACTGCAGACAGCTGGATCGATTATTTCTGGGAATATCCATCCATTTCCGCAATATTGCAGGATCTAGAAACTGATCTACTTTCCCGATTAAATTTAACTAACTGTAATTGATTTGTATTCACACAAAATTAATATGTCTTTCGTTAGAGGGTCAAATCGGTATAGGCACATATAAAGACTAAGAAGTTTTAAGAATATATATCTCTATGTTCTACCTGATTTATCATGTTTCATCTAAGATATTCAGGCAAACAAATCTAGTTACAATCGGAAAGTAAAATTATTATTATTATTATTTTTTTTTGTCGATTGGAAAACAAAAATCTTGTCATTAATCCGCCTCAACAGTACGCGGGTAGGAACAAGCCCTTGAACCTTGGAAGGACATAATATCTCCTTCCAGCGAGGTTGGAACACACAACCCTCAGGTCTGCAGTCGTGCACGGCACCACTCGATCGAGGCTTCATATAGTAAAGGGAGAAATATCTTAGGAAATGAAATTAATGGCTGAAAAGAAATACATGTGTAGAACTAAATGTAATACGGCATCAATATCTTGGAAGAGAAAATGTAATATTTATTTTGTCTAGATTGACGTCATTGGGTTCTTCGTTCGAGAACCCCGCCTTATCGTGACTGTTCCCATCAGTACTTTGTTATCGGACCGATGAAGATTGAAGTTACATTATTCATTGGTGGCAAATGTGATATAGCTTGCCATAGATAATCGCAATCAATGTTGTGTGTGTGTAATTAACTCTCTTGTTTAGTCTGGACGGTGATAAATATGCTTTGGTAATACACGACCGTTAATGAAATCCTTTAGGCCTATCTACGGGTTCTTCAATATATTACATATATCGTCGTGAAGTCTATCTCATGACGGGTGTATGTAGACATCTAACATTAAAGGAATTGCAAGTTACTAATGGAACTATGACCTAGAAGTATAAGTGTTTGCTGCGTTTAACATTTCAATGGCAGTATTTCAAGATACAGCGTGCCACCCAACATGCCTGTGGTATTTTACCACACCCAGTCTTATTATCCGATAACACCTGACCAACCAATCCTGAAAATATCCCCGAATTATAACGCAATATGTATACATGTACAGTTTCCCCAATATAAAATGTGCAGCATTAATAATTAGCTCAATTTATCACAGTGAAAATTATACCACAGCAAAGCATATATTCACTATTTATTTACGTAAGTTTTTACCGTTTTTAATGCACTAAATATGCATTTAACCTTTCAATGATTTAACGTAATTATGTTCCAACTTGGGTGACATTCTTTTAACTTCTAGAAGTTTTTTTTATCTTTCCTGATTCTTATTTCTTTGATTTGTTTCTATGTTTGCTAAAACTTGTTAAATATTCTGCTATAGTTGTCTAGTTTTGTTTTTCATCTGGTACGTTCTTTTCGTTTGTTCATAACTGTTACCATAATACAATTTCTGAAGATCTGTTAAGAAAAAAAATGACGCCATCTTGAAAAATAACGTACCTCAAATGACATCATATATGACGCCATGAAGTTGTTTTTCCAGATTTTTTTTATTATGCACAACTTTGAAGCATATCAAAAGTTATAAAATACCTCTAGAATATATTGTATGATATGCTCGTAAAACAGTATCATATACTTTTGGACACCCTGTATATATATATATATTTATTTAGATTTGAAACATACACGAAACGTTGGTAAAAAAAGCTATTTAGCTCACGCTTGCATCATGAATATACCGCATCATGAATATTCCGCATCATGAATATTCCGCATCATGAATATACCGCATCATGAATATACCGCATCATGAATATTCCGCATCATGAATATTCCAAAGTTGACGACCAACTCTATTAAACAGCCAACCTCTTTTCAACAATCGGTTCAAGATTTTAAAAAAAAATCAATCGTACTTCCTGCGCTATGCGACCGCTTGTCGTTCTATTGACTAACTGCTTAATCCGGGTTGATTGTTCTCTGTTTCTGATGTAATGTTGCGCCTGGTAGCCTGGCATTCATTCATATACATCAGTGTTATAGTCCATTTGTCATTTTCCATTTACAGATACAAGAACTGTCAGAATAGATACATCAACAGAGACGTAAATATCTCTGTGTGGACGGATACCGCTTATATAATCGTATATATGTATTCATACAGAGAATGCCTGATCAGAATTATATATGTGACACCAGATCTCGGGAGACATTTCCGAGACCTGCCTTTAACGGCATTGTACGCAGGAAGACTAGATTCATGACTTGAAGCATCGGGCACTGTACGATGGCGCAACACTGACAAAGGTCCCGAGAATCTGAACTAGTTAACAACACAACTATGCCTGTTTAAAACAGTATTGAATCTGCACTCTGGATGAATAACAAATGATCAAAATCAACTTAGAAAACGTGACTAGATATTATCAGTCACATAAAACATCTTAAGTGTCTATTTTTGATAAGTCCTTTATAACCCTGCTTAAATATTGTAGAGTCGGTTGACGACAAACTTGCGATAATCCGAGGAATGAAATGTTCGGAGTGCGAAATTCAGAAAACCTAGAACTTTGCACCAATGTTCGAATATCGCTTACTTGACAATAGTCGTTTTTCTTTGTTTGTGGTACATTGTTCTAGTAAAAGTGAACGAGTTTTCGTGGACGAAACCATTAAATTTTTCAATTATTTTACCCAAGAGTATTTTTTTTTATTTTAAAAAAATCCGGTATCACATCTTTTTCGTTTGTATACCCATAATAAGACAATGTTGTAGGCATATTTTATTCCTTTATTATTTACAGGGTTTTATTTTGTGGTTTCAAAAGCAGATGTTTTGGTGGTGTTTATATTTGGCACATGCTCACTGGTTTGCCAAAATTAAGCTCTTACGTTGGAAGTTCATCAGTTATGATATAAATGGGTTTATTTTGGTGCATCAGGCAAACCCACAAACATGGAGAAAGACCACGAGCACATAAAGGGCTTCCGGGAAGCCACGGATCTACCGCAAGTCAACCTGAAGGCTTTCTCACATGATAATCCGATTCAAGCCACAGCGGGGACATAAATTCAGGGACTACAGTCATACGGCACGCACCCCTCCACCCTTAGAAATTATATTATTGAATTATTTACAACTGCACATGTGCACATGGGACGTCACAGAATCAAAAAAAAGAAAAAAAAAGAATCCTTCAAGCAGCAAGAAGACTCTGCTATATTATCCGACGAACCTTCAATGTATTGATTAGACCGAGAAAGAGGAAAGAGTTGCTGACGTTTGCAACAACCGCTCATATGTTTATAAAGGAATTCTATTTCTCATGACAATCATTGATTTTAATGCAATTAACTCTATAAAACGAAAGTAAATGGTATCTATAATTAAATAAAAGTAAATACATGAACATTTAAACTGCCGTTGACGGACACCATTGGGAACAAAGCATATTGTTAAAACTCTATACAACTAAAGTCTGATAAGGATCACTTTTGACTTTTGTTACATTCAGTCGATGCGTTTCTTTTATGTCAACAGGAAGGATATTGAACCTAGAGTTATTACGCTAGAAGAGTTCTTTTGGTCCACTTAATTTATTATTCACATTTCAAACACACAAAAAAGAGAAAATCGTGATCAAATATTTCGCAAATTTGTAAAATAGGAGATTTGTCTATTTAGTGGTCCAATAGACCTTTATTTTTGCCTATAGCAGGTTAATGGCATAGTGTATAAACGGGTCTACTTCCGGTTTTCACAAGAAAGGTACAAGTTAAAATATTTAGGCTCCCAAGAAAAGAACAGTGACCGGAAGTAGTAAGTGCTTGTAATCGCAAGACAGGGTATACATTGAATTGTAAAGGCTTGCAAGACATGGTACATGTACAGTGATTTCGTTTATATACTGTGAATGTAGCTGTAGTTGGCTGATTTTTCAAATCTAACAAAAATAACAACTATAAATGTGACAATGATAAAAATGATAAAGAGTACATAATGCTTTCTGTATAAAGTGATTACGAAAATTTCACTCTTTTCCTTTTATTAAGACATATGCTGATATTTTAAAAACAAACACACGTTCAGTAAAATCGCAATGCAATATAAACACAACAATGTGTATGCAGTAATAATTTAAAAAAAAAAGATACTAGTAAGCATGATCAATTCTGATTCGTGGACGTGTATTTTCTCCTTCATTCAAATACCTGATATATGGTTTACAATGTCTTGTTGTTGGAAATATAACTTAACATATAACTTAACTTAACACGGTCGATCAAAAACATTTATTTCAAACACCAAAATGCGTGCAAAATTGTCAAGATGTTAAAAAAGCTGCACCCTTGGAGTAAGTTTAGTTTAAACATATTTTATTTCAAAATATTTGAAATGAGGTCGGGCTTCAAATTCTATCCAACTTAGGCCCTTCCCCTATCTTAATACAGTTTCCAATATTACTTGACATGACTTGACTATTTGAGTTTACCGTCGCTTCGACAGTATTTCAGTCATATAGCGACGTCCAGTTAATAACAGGTGGAGGAAGACCCCGAATGCACGGAGGCATCCGGGTAGAACCACCGACCTTCCGCAAGCCAGCAGGATGGCTTCCTCACATTAAAATCCGAATGACCCTGCCGGGATTCGAACCCACGCGTTGAGGGGCTGAGTGAGCGTTAAAGTCAGCGACTTTACCATCTCGGCCACGGAGCCCCCTTCCAATATTACAGTAATGACGTGATTATAACAAACAGGTGTGATATAAAAGTCATTTCAAGAACATATAATAAAAATATATCAACTGGAATAAGTACAGATTAAAAGACACATTTTGTTGCATCACAAAATTTACAAATTATTCTTTTCAAAAAGTTGATGAATTCATTAATAACAAAACCAATGTTATTACCAATTGCAGTTTAGAACTAATTATGTATCAAACAATTTGGATCCAAGACTTAATAGGCTCTAAATATTGTGGGGTAATTCGGTATAACTTAATCATGTGTAAATTGTTATTGTTAGATACTGAAATAAAATGTGTTAAACGAAAATGGCAGTACATATATTTCGGAAGCCGGAAAATACCAGGATGAAATTGTTAATTTCCAGATAGGAAATCAATGACCGCCGAAAATTTCGTTAGCAGCTGTTTATCGACGATAAAGCAATCATCAGTTTATCAGTACCCTGTATGATATACAAAATAACTTTATTCATGCATTTTAAACTCTTACGTCACAACTAGAAACATATTCCGTTTTTTAAACGACATCTGAAACCGCTGGACAGAATTTGATTAAACTTGGCAGGGATGATCCTTGGATGAACCTTCACAAAAGTTGCTAAAATAAACTTGATTCATGTAGAACTCTGGTTGCCATTGCAACGGAAAGAAAAAAATGAAAACTTCAAAAATCATCTCCTTCAAAATTACTAGCCAGATTTCAAAATATTTTAGTACATATGTTCTTTTGGTAACTCTCTACCAAGATTGCTAAAATTATTCAGATCCGTAAAAATCATGGTCGCCAGGGGCGGGGCTAATTTGCTATATATGTTTATAGTGAAAACTTTAAATGACATCTCCTCTGAAACCATTGGACAGAATTTTATTAATTTCGGCAGGGATGATCCTTGGGCGAACCTTCACAAAAGGTGCTAAAATAAACTTAATCCATGTAGAACTCTGGTTGCTATGGCAATGGAAAGAAATGAATCATCTTCTTCAAAACTACTGGCCAGATTTCAAAATGTTTTAGTACAGCTGTTTCTTGGGTAACCCTATACTCAGGTGAGCAATTCAGGGCCGCTATGGCCCTCTTGTTTATATAATTATATGGTTTAATTCCGTTTTTTTTTTTATATATGTATTATTGTGATAAATATCTTCTTCATCTCGGTTAAGTCCGCCGAAGTACAGATACCAATATTAAAGTTTAAATTTCTTATTAGTCATCTAATCTGAAATGAAGGTTTACTTCTGAAGCTATACGTCTCTCAAATTTACGTTCACCTCTGTTATTGTAATGCAGAAACCGCCGATTCGAGTAATACAATTTTACACCGTGTTTTGATTTGTCGCCATGGAAAAGGCCCTGGAAGTATTTTTACTTCACGGTTTCATACGATTCTATAGACTTTACAAATCTATATGAATGACAGTCAGACTAATATTGGATTTCTTGGCTGTTCTGCATGGCGAGTTTCAGAGTAAATCAAAAATAGAAATACGACCGCTTACATGAGTTTATGTAGTTTTGCTGTCAATGGTGTCTGTCTATATCATCAAGTTGTGCTTTTAAAAAGCTATGGTAGATTAGCTTATGTCTATGGAAACCCCATCGTCGGAAACCACGTTCTCTCAATATGCTTTGTTTTTTACTATGGCAATGATAACGGAAAATGTATATCGTGGGTTCTGACGATGTAAAAACCTATGAGTGAAGAAAAGACCTTTGTCATGGTCATCATGACTTTAACTGATATATAGTTTTCAATATAAGTTATATTGCATATATTCGGAATAGTCCGTGTATTTTTGATTTTCGGAGAAAATCGCTGCATCCTCATTCACTCATGCTGTTTACTACAGAATTGGATAACCGGGGAATAACGCAGGTAGGATACAGTTTGTAGAGGTGTGTCATAAATCCTCTGATATGATTGGCCGCTGTATATTTTTGTGCAGATAAAACAATTCAATTTCATTGGCTGATAGGAAATTAATATAAAAGGCGCATTACGAAGATTGTTCTTTGCCCATATCCTTTAAGTTTGCTGAATATAGCCCCTGGAAATCTTTCTTAAGTACACCTCCCTATAGCAACCTATAGAGGAGGTGTACTAAGGTCAGATTGGGTCCGGGGTTAGCGAGAATTAAATCTCTAATGACGTCAACGTATATGTTAGCTGTGGCGTAAACACTATCACATTCTTATGTAAATATCTGTCATTTAGGGTTCGGTTTGATTGGTTTTGCACTTACAGTAGTATAGTCACTGAAGATTTTGTGGAGATATATTGATAAGTATAGGTTAGTTCATTATTGCCTTTAACTACACGATATATTCACGAGGGCGGAGCCCGATTGACTATGTCGTGTAGTTAAAGGCAACTATAAACTAACCTATACATAGTCCTCGGTGATTATAAACAAATACCAGCACTTGATTGGACGAGAGGAAAATGCCATGTGATAATGAGGTATATATAATGCTGCCATATTATAGTATCACGTCGTAGACAGGTGACATGATATTAAACGCAATCACTTCAGCCTGGCCTGGCTGTGGGCTATCCAGTCCTGGAATTATCCTAGTATGCTCAAGTAGGAAGCTATTTTTCTCATGACTTTGGTATGTCGCGGCTGAAAATAGACCCTGCGTTATTTTTTTTCTTGGCAAATTATATCTATTCCTTTCGACAGTTCCTGGTTTGGGCCGATACACTGCTCGTCCTCATCGGAGATCCGAATATCAGCACCACTTTGAGTATTTGGAAATCGTTCTTATCTATTTATAACATAACCATATTATCGATGTGGTTGCCTTATAACGTATACATACGTATTTAAAAAATAAGCATATCTTGAGTTTTAAATAGTTTTAAATTATTGCGCTAAAGCTAGGGTATCTATACATGTTGCAATTTCGGTTACAGAATACACGATTGTTCAACCCTACCACGGTAAATATCCCTGAAATTCTAAATCAATGATAAACTTCAAAATTATATGTTATGTAACGACAAAAATTTTACCGGTTTATTCGAGAAAATTTATTCCAATCCGCGATAACCGAGTACTTTGAGATTTAACAATGATGACAAGCGAATGTCATTTAAATGTGTTTTTATATATATATAAAGGAATAAAGAATTATTAAAAGATTTAATCTTACTACGAGCATTGTTTTTTCCTTTATCCGTATATGATTAAAGTATAGATACGTTGCTACAATTGGATACTTTCTCATTGGCTGTCTTTTTCTCTCCTTACTCTTAATTAATCTGGCATACATTGATACCATTTATCCCTCTTTCGCGAATTGGAAACTATATTCTGTTACATTTCCGCAACAACTCGGCTGAAAACATGTCTTCATTTAGTTGCTTTTCCGGTAATAGAAAACACTTATATTGGATATCTTGACAAGTCGGTTACTGTAGGTTACAGCCAAGCTCTTGTTTTATTACACGAGACAATTACCGCAGGAAATAAATTCTTGCGTAATTGAGAAACGAAATCAAATTAAACGTGGTGTTGGTGCTCTTTTGTGATCTGCGCTAAACAGTCCATCGGATTATTGATTCTGTGCTTGGTACGTATTAAAAAGACAAATACTGGTTATGGTTAAACAAAGAAATGCAGACATGTGCTGAAAGTTTTGAACGTATTCATATATGAAACACGTATTGCCTTATAAAACAACCATTCTAAAAGGTTGCAAAAATTATAGGCCTATTAATTAAACAATTAATTAATTAAAACTTATATAAAAGCCAGTTGGAACACATTAGACCATTGAATTTTGTGAATTTTCAATAAAGTATGGGAAAAAATCACAGGAAAAATGTAACCATTTTATAAAATAAGCATTTCTCTAATACAAGGAGGAGTTATTTTCAGTTTGATTTATCTTAGAAAAATATTTTTAATCATGATTTAAATTCAACAAGTGTGGCAGGAAAACAACAAATTTACAGGCTTCTCTTCATGAAGGGACTTTTTTTTAAATTAAACATTTTATTTCTTGACTTACTTTAATAAATAAGGCAACATTTTGATGGAAATGTAATATACATAATTTACTTCCCATATCTTCAATAGAATAGCAGATATTTGAAAACGTGGCTTTACGCGAATTGGACGTTTTGTGCTTGAATCAAGTTTTTAGCAGCTTTTGCAAAACTTTAGCCAAAATTTAAAAAGTTAAAAAGGGGCCATAATTTGTAATATATTCCATCAAGAGTTATCTACCTTGATAGTATGATACTTCTGAGTATGTGAAAGATGTTTCAAATGAATCCCATGCCTGCATAATAAGATGTAAGCATGGAAGTTAAAAAGGTCATAATTGGTATTAAATACAGTCAAGAGTTATTGACTTTGGTTGTCTGATGCCCCTAAACATATTCAGAAGCCATCAACGCTTATTGAGATATAAGGTGGATAGTAGATTGCATGCAAAACGTAAACAAAACTTTCTATTTAATGTAAAACTTTACCAAACTTTCTAAGTTAAAAAGGTGTCATAATTTGTCTTAAATTCAGTCAAGAGTTATCTACCTTGGTTTTCTTATGCTCTTGAACATGTTAATAAGCCTTCAAGTCAATGCAATAAATGGTTACTGAGATAAGTTCGACAGTAACCTGCATACAAAACTTTAACCAAATACACAGACGCCGATGAAAGGCTGACTGCAATAACTCTCATATTCTTCAAATAGTCGAGCTAATAAAATTGTTGAAGCCACACGATGGGCGACGCACGACGACAGACACATGATGATCACAATTGAATACTTTGTGCTCCGGTTAGCAAATAAAATACTCAAGCGTAACTTCGAAACAATACCTTACGGTGTGATCAAGAAAAATACCAACTGATATACAGAAACATAACCATAAACGACGGTGAGAATGATAGTACTACTGCTATTTTTAATATTTTTACTTCTACTATTACTACTACTATCATAATCGTATATCTCCTCCTAATGCCTATTGCGATTATCAGGTCTTCAGTAGCAACTCTACCTATGTTAATATCTTATTTCAATGCTAAATGTATTTGCATCGAAATTATAAGTTTAATAACCAAGCTTACAGTTAATCATCCAATGAGATGCTTGCATTTCGTTCAAAATTTGAAAAATATATTGCATAAAATTATCCGTGAGGTCTTGATATGGGGAAAATATGAGTGTATTCTGCCTACGTGATCTTTGGGCTAAATGGGCGGAGCTGGTTGCAGCGGCGGGTGATTACGTCATGTTTTACATTTAGTCTTATAAAAGGTACCCAGTGATACTGACTCTGAACCATCACGTGTACTGTCAATCAAACGGGAGTTGGTTCCATAACGCGAGGTCGAAGGCAAAACTGTATGGCTTACGTCTGTCTGATGCAAATTGTGTACAGTTGGCCGAGGGGCTTGAGGGTCAGCCAGGGGAGTTGGTGAGCGTGGGTTCGATCATTGACCGTTACAGTCGTAAAAATGATACTGGTAACCTCCTGCTTGGCACTTATCACGTATCAGGTTAGTGCCAGGACTGACTGGCCCGGTGTCAGGATAAAGTGCATGCAGCAAGTTTACAGTGTAACATTGCAGTGGGGCAGCACTACACTTGTAGAAACAGTCCCCGTATGATTTGCTGGACGTTTAACATAACAAACAACATTTGAGGGAAAATAGAAGCTGAATATTTTCCGTTTCGGATATTTTATATTCGCGGTTATTCTTCAAATCTTTGAAGCAGACACAAATAATATTCAATTCGTATCGACCAAATAAACGACCATGATCAATGGAATAGGAATAACACTGATAGTAGTAGTCCTGGGTACCAAGTGGAGATGTGGAAGACAGACGCCGAAGTCCTTGTGTATGGGAATAACACAAGAAATATGCCATATGCAATTAATCAAAGCCCTCAATGCACTGAGGGAATGTCAGCAGGACTTACATTAATTAATATTTTAAAATCAGTGTTTCAGCAGGGTTGCACTCGATAGAGTTAGGGTCATATGATGCCGAAAAATCCACAACTTTTCCTGCAACCCTGGCTCCATACATATGTAGGTTTCATACGTAATAAGGTCATAACATTGTGTCAGTTGTTACGCTTAGTGATACAATGCAGTTAAATCGACTTCAGTGATCATGCAAATTAATGATACATGTTTTTGATTTCCCTCTACGTAAGACTGCGGTTGGCTCCGCGGCCAGTCTAATGAAATACTAGCATGTAAAGAAATGATACGGATCAAGCAGTAGTATACACAAAAGTGGTTCTGGACCACCTTGATATTAAAGATTTTTAAGGCTTAATGGACGCCACTGAGCCTCCCAGGAGTCACTTTATCTCTTAGAGACCTGTGACCACGGGCAGAGTCTGGACCAGAGCCCGCTCCACCCAGCCCCCCGACAGCCCCCCCCCCCCCCCCAGCCCCATAGTAAACCCCAGACCCCTCGGGGCCCCAGCCAATGTTTTACATAGCATATCATCCAGCCTGTAAAGTTCAGGAAGTAAATAGTTTTGCACAGGGCGAACCCACGTTATAATCGCATGGTTTGATAGCAGACGAGAGTACACTCTCGACAGGTAATGTGCTCGCGAGCAGACGAAACTTCTTGGTCTCGCGAGACTTTCGAAGTATTTTCGTGAACTTTCTAGATGCTTCCACGCATGCGCAGTCACTGAAAATTATCCACATCCTATCCGTTGCGGTTTCGCGGACGAAAATTTTCTATCTGGACCGTTTGCGGTTTCGCGGACCGTTTTCGGTTTTCAGGACAGAAATTCTGCACCAGGACAACCCAAGTTACAACCAACTGATTTTACTAGCGCACACAGCGCTGTTTTTACATCTCAAGTGAATGAGCGCAGTGTACATAAATGTATGCTCGAGTAAATACAGTGTAATAGCTTGCGGCTTTAAATTATCGTCTGCTAACAATCTCGCTGGCGCCTAATCTCTGGGTCGTGGGTTCGAATCCCGGTTAGGGCGAAACTTTTTTCCCAGAGATTCCAAGTTTTTTGATACCAGTAGGTATATTTTCCGAGATTACGGCTTCCTCGACTGTTTGTTCGGCTTCTATTGGGTTCGGTGCGGGGTTTCGAAAAAAGCTATTTCACGCCCAAAAATGGCGGTCGCGCGGCTTTCTCGCGCGTACGTTACTTGAAATTTAGGTGTGTACCTCACTTTTTGGCTCATCTTGAACATTTAGTAGCTTATTTGGATATTTACTAGTTTACTTCTGAAATCATAGATAACCAGTATTACTCCTATAGTAAAGGACATATCTATGGCGATCTGGGCCAAATCTATTGTTGGTGGGAATATTGTCTGTATAAAGGATGTGGGTCTGAATCTCTAATACACACACAGCTTAAGATCCATTCACCTTTTTGACGAGTTCCGCCATTGCTTCTCCGCGGCCTTCTTCGAGAAGCCCCCTTTTCAGCTCGTCCATGTTTTCCTTCACCATTTTGGTATAGGCTGCTTGTTTCAAGTCTTCGAACTTTTGGACTTCTTTTAAAACCAAATTATATCCTATATCTGAGATATTTCCATCTGTCAAAGCCTTGCTTATAATATCCGAGATGGTATTCAGCTTCGCATGGGCTATTGTTTCGATGCAGCGGTGCTTGTCATATTTTGCAGTTAGCCGACGCTGGGCTATCTTACCAATGACGCAGAGCCCCGCACATCCTAGTGACCCTGCTTCTAGTCCTATTGCAATCGGAACCGCTACGACTGTTGCTAAGAGCCCAACTCCCCAATACAAAGCCCCGCACCGGCAGTCACCAAAGCGGTGTCAACGCCATCTACAAGGTTAACAAAACATTTATATTTTTTACAAAGACTGGCTATTTTTTCAGACTCACGTGTCAAGTCAGTCTGTACGCGGGTTATCTCTTGCAGACGGTAAGCATGTCCGTCTAGGTTTGGATAAAGAGATGGAGCTGTCGGAGCTACTTCGTCCTTCATTTTTATGTATTATATTAACATGTCTAGTTCAATTAGAAGGGCAACCACTCCGGAAGTATTGTTCGGTCGATGATTAATAGACTGAAAGTTAATAATATCGCCTTTATTAACTTCTATCGGACGGCTGAAAGTCCTTTCAGCGGAATAAGAGAGTTCGGGCTTAGCTATCCCGTTTATATAAATACCATTAATAATAATGCCTACGGATACAATATGTTTCGATGATTTATCACGTTCGGCCGTGGACAGTGACAAGGCGAGGATTCTTCCTTTTTTCCGGATCCGGATCCGGATTGCGCCAACCTGGCCGAAATGGCGTCTGTTTGTTTTTTGATGGGCCCGATGTTCATGATCCGGCCCCCTCCAAGTCTACATGGCCATCCTCTGTCTTCTTTAGATACTGAGACAGATCGGGGGGCACCTTAGATCGCGAAGCAACTGCATCAACGTAAGCCCGCGTAGCGTAATTTTCTTCCGCAGAGGATACTCCATATCCGCCGAATATGCTCATTTTATTTCAAGCACGACACTCACTGGCAAACCGTGGATGTCTATGACAGAGTCCCGCTCGTCTTTAATGGAGAGTGCGAACTCTGAAAGGGTGCCCGCCTGCAGCTCTTTGAACTCGGGGTTCGGAAATACCGAGGATTTGATCTCCTCGTATGACCAGCCGCCGACGGCGACAACAGCTAGTAGATTACAAGGAGCCCCTTCTGAGGAGTTCTCAGAGGTGTTTAGCTGTTTCAGGTGAACGAATAACAGCTTGTTCGGGCTCAAATCTACCGGTCTGTCTCCTTCTAAAGAACCCTCCAACCATCCATCTTTAAAACCTAGAATATCGCAAAGATTGCCGTAGCGAGAGCGTTGAAGGTCCACAAGCCTGGCCGGACGACGTCGGCTACCGGCTCGTGGATGTTGTACCACCCCACGGTATATATGATCGACCTCAATCCAATCCGGAGACGTCTGTCTCTGTTGTCGATTGCCTGTTGAAGGGAGGTCGCCCCTTTCGTAATATCGGTAATTGTGTGAAGCATCGTACAAGCTTTTTATCTTCAACTCAGGAGGTTCAATAGCGGAGATAACAAAGCGGGCCCGTCGTATACAAGAAACAAACATGGGGGCGTTGTCATTTAACAACACGGCAAATTACAGAACGAGGGGGGGGGGGGGCATTATAAGGAGAAGGGAAAGTTAATTCTGGACAGCCAAAAATCACCATGAGCCCAGATATTATCTTTGAGGCAGACTTCACCGACATCTTCGAGGGTTATGAAAACCCTACCCTTACCGGAGATGTTGATATGAACAACAATGCCTACCAAGCGTGGTTATACAAGCATTTCGACTGGTGGCAGTGCTAAGTAAATTTTGCTATTTGTCGCGCGACTGCCGGCTGTGGGGTCTCTGCCGACGACCACCTGAACGCAAAAGATCCCTCCATCGCCAGCCTGTATCGGTTCCACGTCTACTACAAGACCAGGCGTCTTTTAGAAGAGCTAAAATTTGCTCTTCCTACGACGTCTTGGCTTATAACAGGCTCTGTAAAGTGTTTGGCGTATCGCCCTCCACAGACTGGCGCCAAAGGCTTGATCAAGAGTGCCAAAGGCTCGGCGCTTAGAGCCAATACATACCTCCATCGGGAAAATACCGGCAAGAGCACAGAGTCGCAGGCCGCCCCTTCCTTAGCACTAGAGACTCCATTACTCACAGAAGAAACATTTCTAAAGCCTGGACCATGTTTATCTGGGATTAGTCAGAAGGCTTCACCCAGGCCGGCATGGGGCGCATTAACGACTCGATCCGGACGTATGTGTGGGCTCTGCTCGGGGCCCAGGCTCAGACCAAGTCTAGGATCCACGGGACGTCGAAAGGCTTCCGAGGCGCAGAAGCAGTTCTTAGCCAATGTGGAGGACGCGATAAACTCCCCTGTGGGCATACCATCTTCGATAACACGCTATCAGAACGTGCTGCAGTACGCCGGGAGCGAGCTAAACATATTCTTCGAAACGGGATTATACATGGCTCCGAGCGACATGACACTGGGCATCAATCCAGGTATCATAGGATACAATAACAAGATATTGATAGCTACGGACGACCTCTCCATCGGAATGGCGGATATAAACCCTCAGACTCTACACGTGCCTGGTAGCTTCTAAGACAGTAAGATTGCAGGGCTACCATCGCTGCACGTGCCTCAGGAAGATGAAAAAATCGCTCCATCGCAGACCACCCGCGGAAAAACCGCGCAACTGACAGCACAGCTGTGCGGGCACATGAAGAGGAAAAGAGAACTCTTAGACAGGATCACTGTTACATAGGGTTATTAGCCATCTGGCTAGCACTTCGTTAGTATCCAGTCGCGAGCCGCAACCAAGAGCAAACCTCCGACGGCTAAGAACAGAGCCCAAGTATTTTCTACAAGCCAACCGACCGCTTTACCAGCTGTTGACAACAGCCAGGAGACAATGCTGCCTATAATGCCGGGGATGGCAGCCGCGGCCTTGCCCACTAGTTTTGCTAGTAAACTGCCGAGGGCTTTAAGCTGTTTTTTACCCATTCTCCAACTCCCATGGATGGGGGCTTTGGTGGTGCTCCATCCCCTCCTCCAGTTAATAATTCATAGAAGAAGCCAATTGTCATTCCGATAACTGTAATAATTGAAGCGATGATGACCCTTGCTCCCGGAAGAGAGTTAATCCGCTCAGCCAGCGTAGTGTCCTTGTTCAACATTCTCTGAAAGGTTTCACGAATTCGGCTGATCTGTGACCTGAGGGCCTCCCGATTGGTTGAAGCCGCCTCGAGCCGCGCAGACCGCTCAAGCTCGAGATCTTGGAGCCTTCCCCGAATTCTTCGCTTCATTTCTTCATCATCGGTCTCCCCCAACTTTTTTTTTTCTAGAGCAATATGTTTATCAAGCTCGGAGAGCTTTGCTAGGTTGTTCACAAACTCGCCGCTCTGGGTCTGCATTGCTATATCTAGGCCTTAAAGCTCACGATATCGATTCATCAGGTTAGGCCTATCTAAGTCCGTCGTATCCATAGGCGGATCATGGATGGTCTTTCGCAGGGTCTCCTCCGCTTGAGACGTAATGGAGCCTACATTTGAAAGCCGTATGGCTTCCTCAAGCGACATCGCCGCAAGCGACGTCGAAGCTTCCGCAAACACTCTATCCGCTTGTATTAGCTTCAGTCTTAGCGGGCAGCTTCAAGTCTGAAAAACCGAGTTGATCTCTGATAATGCCCCCACCGCCCCTCCGGCTAGCAATAGTGGATAATGCCAGGGGTTCTTCAGTTCGCTTATTAATACGATCGACATCCGGGTGGCTCAATACGCGAAGCTGCCCGTTTTTGTCCACCTTAAACTTATTGTAGTCCCTACCTGTGGCGGGATCGCCCAAATCATTATAAAAATCATTGACGGAGTTAATTGTAGGTGGTTTGAATAAAAGATGTTTCGGCGACGTCATCATTAAATTACTGGTCCTCAAAATCTTCGGGCGGTGTTTACTCATCCATTTTAGACTCTATTTTATTGTGTCATATAGAATATATATGCACCAGCTTCAATATGTCGCAATACAGAGAAAAGCTCAATCCGCACCGGCGCCTAAGGGAGCCCCTGGGGGTCAAGGGCATCCGACAGACGGTTGTTATCACCAACAACACGTCAACTATCGACCACAAAATCAACAGCTATTAGTGAGGTTTCTAAACCTTGGCGCCAACGATGTCATCGTGTCTGGAACAGCCCGTCTGGCCTTTCAAATTGCGCTGGACTCGACCGACGCTAACCGAACCGTGGTCAACAACATGGTCGGGCGGTAGTCAAGAAATCACGATTTAGATTTCAGGAAACGAGGTTATGAGCATAGACGACAGCGACATCTACGGTTGCTATTTCGACCTCTGGAAAACGGAAGAAGAACGAAATTATGCCCAATACCAGGGGATTGATACCTCAGGAGACCGGAATGTCACACGAATAAGGCTTGATGCCGGAAATAAGGACGAGGACGTTGCTAAGGATGCTGCGATTGCCAAGACTTATGGTAGCAGATTTTATATCCCTCTCGACTTTGAGCTACTGGAGAGCCATATGCCGTTCTTTCAATCCGCTTTCGGTGATAGGCTAGAAAACGAACTCACCTTTAATGACTATAACCGGGTTATCAAGGCGACCGCTAACTCCAGTTTCACAATGAAAGCTATCCATCTTGAGTTCGAGATGGTCACTAACCCACAGCTGGCTACAATTATCCGTAACCAGTACGCAGGAAGGGTGAGCATCTTGTTAGACAGGGTGCTTAGGCACCTTAGGCACTGAAAAATCGTAAAAAATAAGTCCGACTAACTATGGAACATAAACCTTAACGTGCCTGCCAGGTCGATGAAGGGAATCTTGCTGCTCTTAGAAGAACCCACAGCAGCCTTTGCTAGACATAATAAAACCTTCTATAACCCTAAGATTAACAAGGTGGAGGTCACCATTGAAGGCGTTCCTAACCAGCTCTTCGCCTAAGGTATGCGTCCCTACCAGATGTGGGACGAGGTTCGTAAACTTATGGCAGGAGGAACTAAACGTCACCCGGATGTTGTCATGGTTGCTAAGGATTTAGGGCTCCACGCGTGTGATCTCGCAAAGTACCTCACCCAAGAGTACGCCTTATGGCTAGACCTCAGGACACACGACGACGACGGCCTGCAAGGTAACGGCAGGATAGTGGAAAACGCCAGCGAAGGTATAACTATTCAATTATCAAAGGAGGTGGAAGCGCATGGGGCATTAAACGTTTAGGTTTTTGTAGTAATGGACACCCAGCTCAACATAGAAAATGGCAGGTTTGTCTCAGCTGTTTACTAGTAGTGAGGCCCACTCAGCAATAATATGTGGGATGACGGGTTGTGGAAAAACAAAATACGCTTTGGACCTCCTAGGGGGGGCCGTACCGGCGCACTTTCGCTCACATTGTATTACTCTGCCCTACTATTAAGTATAACGAGACGTATAAATGTCGACGGTGGATTTGGGCAAGCAAGCAGCTTACTAAGAAAAAAGACATGCTCTCCGAATGGCTTTTTCCGGCCGACATGCCAAGCAATCTGTATGGGTACTTTCTCAGCGGTATAATGCTGTACTTAAAGACCTTCGAGAGTAAACCCGTTGGGTAGTTATTTTTCACTGTAAAGACAGGGATAGCTTTGACGAGTACTTACGTGAAAACGACATCATACCTCCGGGGGAGCGCAATGCTGTGCGCGAACGACTTGCCAAAACTAAGCATGCTAAGCTTTTGTTAAACGCTGACACTCGAAGAAAACCCACTCAGGGGGACCCACAAAAACCCTCTGGCACAGTAAATACGAATAGCGTTATAATGGCAGCTGGTGTAGTAGCCGTCCTAGCTTCAATATTTTGGAAAACTAAGGCCCAACCTGACAATGGCACTACAGGCCGTCAACATAATCCTGTCGCCGAATTGAACCAGCCCGTATATTATAAACCCGATCTTCATTATATGGAATAAGAATGTCTGCAGACGGAAAGGAAATAGTAAACGCTATCTATCACGGTACCGTGGTAGCGGGGCTTTCAATAGGATACGCCAGATTAGGTAAGGCTGTACTTGGAGGTAATTTTCCTAAGCTAGACTTTACTCCTCGTGCCGTTGGCATGGCCGTAGTCGACGTAACAGCCGCACTGGCAACCAAAGATCTTCTAGTCAAGCAAGGAACAATCCCTGATAACATAATGAAGAAGAGATGATTCAGTAACATTACACGAAGATGGCTAGTATTGCAATGATGTTGGGTGGAGCTTTCGCTAACGCGGTGGTGTTCACTGGGGGTAGCTTCCTATTCAGCAAACTAAAGGACTCCAAAATTGACGAAGAGAGGCGTCGCCACGACCTCGCAGTAGAACAATTACAAGCGGCACAAGCGGAGTGGACTGAAAGGCAAACTCAACGAATTGATTTCATCCAAGACGAGCTTAGGCGGCAAGGCCACGCCGTCCAAACCTTTTATGATGTAGATGAGGCTATGCGGGAGTATTCTTTAGTAAGCAGTTAGATCCAGTGGACCCCGAGCCAAAGCTGTCTGACCTTTATCCGCCACCTTCAGAACAACAAGATAGAGAGATTGGTTTTATAGTATTAGCTCTGGGAGCTACCGGTCTTGTCGGCTATTGGGTCGAAAAAATATGATTAATTAAAAAAAAAAACTTTTTCTGTTGGAGACTGTCTAATTTTATATCATGGCTTCCCTTGCGAGCATTTACTACAGCTTTAGAGGCTATTGGAAGGGGCTAGCGGCGATTCAAAAACTGGTGGCCGCGGCTAGGGTTTCTGAGTGTCAAAGCCCTGGACTTTCTGAAAAACCAGGCCATCTGGAAAATCAACCTTCCTGCTCCGCGTCATATACCGAGGCCCAAGTTTGACGTTTCAGTACCGAACGAAGTGCACCAGGCCGATCTTTTATTTTTTTTCTTCGTCGGAATAGATTCAAGTATGCCCTGACTGTTGTCGATGTGGCAAGCAGGTTCAAAGTCGCCGAACCGCTTACTACGAAGGAGGCTAAAGAAATCGCCGCTGCTCTCGAACGGATCTACAAGCGGGGTCCTCTGATGTGGCCGAAACTATTTCAAGTCGACCCTGTGCGCGAGTTCATGGGTGCCTTCAGCCAGCTTGGACATTCACCGTGATCAGGGGATCGTTTAACGTTTCAACCGGACCCTGGCTGAACGCATGTTCGGGCACTAGTACGCCGTCGAGATGCGAGAGGGCAAGCGGTCAGCGGAGTGGGTTGGTAGGCTGCAAGCCGTTGGTTCGGCATTGAATAGAGAAGTAACCTTACCGGTAAATGGCCGCTGGAGGCCATCAAGGTTAAACTTGTGCGGCAAAAACCCTCTTCGGTTGTTCCCGGCCGTGCAGTTGGTCTCAAGGAGCAAAAACTTCCTTTCGGGCCGGGTTTTCGATATCTTTACCCGCCTGGTGAGCTCGAGGGTGGCCGACGCCGAGCCACCGATCCCATCGTGGTCTCTGGATGTTTACCATATAGAACGTTCGGTGACGAAACCCGACGAGACCATGCTGTACTACTTGCAGGATGGACCTGGGCGAGGCTTTGTGCGTGAGGAACTCCTGATGGTGCCCCCAGACACCCAATTGCCCCCCGATGGGGTTCTCAAGCGTTGAGCAGCTCCATTTCAGTTGTCGTCTCTTTATCCCCATAGGCCAGCGTGTCCACCCCATTTTCAGCGATCAGACGCGGCCTGTAGATGTGATGCTTCTCCGATCGCAGGACGTCCATGCCGTGGTGAAATGTCTTTTCTTCCGAAGAGAGCCTCTTTGTACTGCTCGTGCCTGATTTGCTTTTTTACAAAATTCTATTTACACCTTCGGCCTTCTTGATGTTTTTTTTCCACTGGCTTCGAGTATGGGGTACATCTTGGAACGCAGACCGGCATATTCAGCGATAGGACATCCCGCACATTCGTCTTTCATTTTACCTAGCACTTTCTTATTCACAGTGCTGTGCAGTGGGTTGTTTTTCGGGTAGTCAGACGTGCCATAAAGAACCGCATGCTCGGCCATGTCCTTGCAGTCATCCTCTGTCTGGATTTCTAACAACAGACTGTCTGTATCGGTGTAGAGCAGTAGGCAGCTGTCGCCATACTGACTCATCATCTTGTTGTAGTAGAACCCGTACATCAGGTTCTTACTCAGGTCCAGAATGCTCATTCCCACATATACTGGACGGTTAAGTGTGGACCTGGATTGCTGCCAGATTATCGTCGAATATGTTGGCTCTGGCAAAGGCAGGGCTGGCACGTCGGAGCTTGTCCTCCTCATGTGCTCGGACAAGTTTGGCTGACCCTCTTGCGCAGGTTTTCCATCGTTTCCCCAAAGACGCTGTTGTTCATGAGTTTGTACAGGTCCTTCCTAAAGTCGCTGTTGGCCTTCTTCCGGAGCTCAGTGTTCATCCTTATGTAGGGCTCCATCCAGGGGTGCTGCTCAAATCTGAGGGCACGGTGGATCTTTTTCAGGCAAAGACCTAGAGACAGGTAGAGCTACAGATTCCGGTAGTGTAGCACATAGCGGTCCTTGTTACGGAGGTTCGGAACCAGCTTCTCAACCTCGGTAGCGCCACCCCTAACGCTGATGAGGCTGTGCTGATATTCGGACATCCACTGTTTTTGGACTACCATGCGCTCTGGTGCCAGGGGATATGCGTTGTGTGCATTGTGCAGCTCTTGTGGGTACTCCAGGTCAACCTCTAGGATGTAGCCCTCTTGGTGGTCATCGGCTGGGTGATCTGCAATGGTGCTGGCCAGCTGCTGACATTTTTTCACCCAACGAAAACCGCCTGGCGGTAGGGCCTGAGACATGACCCACCCATAGATGTTGTTTGCATCTAGGTAGAGGATGTGACTACTAGGCTTTTCTGGGTTGAATCCCTCGACCAGAGGATTGTTTGCTTTGGCATAGCTCTTTGAGACCATGGAGATACCTTCCCGCATCCTCTTCTCGATGAACAGATGTTAGTCATAATCTGTGAGCAGCTCAAGCTCCACTCCTGTCTTCTTGAGAAGGGCGTCCCATGAAAGCCCGGGGCATGTGTAAAAGTGTGCGCGGTCTAAACCATACTGCCTTAGACAGGTCTTCCGGAATGTTTCAAAGACATCTGCCAGTAGGAGGACATCTGTGCGGTTGTAGAGGTCATGATAGTCCCCGAGGTTGTGACACCTGAAGGCCGTCCAGACTTTCTGGGCGTGGATATAGTCCTCCTCGCAAATGTTTTCAATGGAGAGCTTGCTATAGAATGCCTCCTTTGGTTGGAGCCTGGTCTCTGTGAAGCGCTCCCAGGAGTCCATGTACTCGTGTACTCGTATGGGTAAACGCCCTTGCGCATCAAGAGCTCGCGTTCTGGCTCATAGCGGGCAGTAACTAGGAAAGCCTCTGGCTTGTTGGCAGCTACCAGCCTGTCGACCGATTCCAGCAGGAACTGGGAGCTGTCGATGAAGCGCAGCTAGCCAAGGCCGAATGAGATGTATTTGTGTTGTTGGGGATGCAGCTTACCTTGCCCTCGACCTTTGAGATGGCCCGCATAAGCAGGTGGGAGTCGTAACCTCGCAGATTGTGGAATACCATTGGTAAAGTGGTTGTCTTTGTGTTAAGTCGCAGCTTTAGGTTACAGGCATTATGGGCTGCTCCTCTGTATTGCCCTGTGATGTGGCAGTGGTCACAGACTGAGTCTCCCTCAAGTAGCTGTTCACATGCATGGCAGGTAGTAGAAGCATTGTAGACTTGCCAGTCCTCCCGTGTCATCCTCATGCCCTTTGGGTAAGACAACACTTGCTTGATTTTGCGCTGCTCTTCCTGAAGGGCCTTTAAGAAATGTTCTGCCGCATTGGGGCCCCGGTATTCAACTGGCGGCTCTGTATGGCCATCATAACCGCACCACGATGTAACAGTAACTGCAAGCTTCGTTGTGTTGCGTTTTTTTTTTAGTGTTGCTCTTTGAAGGGTCGAGCTTTGGGCCCTCAACCCTGATGATGAGCGCCTCAAAGTCAGCGTAGATGATATAAGGGGCCGGGAGCTGCTTGTGATGGTTCTGGATGGTTAGCTTATTTTTACCCTCTTCGGGCATCTCAATCCTAATGGCTGTTTGACCGATTCCCTGGCACTCTGGCTTGTGGCTTCTAATAAGTCTTCCCTAGAATAGCCATGTAGACAGCGCTCGCAGAAATATTTGCGTCCTTCGTACCTAGTCTGATCATGTAGGAGGCGATTAAGGTCCTTGATCCAGGAGTAATGGAATTTACCAGCCTTCTCGATGAGGAGTAGGTTGATTCTCGTTAACTACTGTGGCTGGCTGCTGAGGTGGTGTACAATGACACTCTTCTCCCACCCAAAGATGTTTATCGCCAGGTTGTTCAGTTTCTCCACTTTCTTAACCTGTGAGATTGGTGTAGGAGCATCAATCCCAGTGAAAACCAGGCCGTCGTGTGTGGGTTTTTTTGTAGGTCTGTCCACATGATCCCTAGCTGGAAACAGGGCAGAACGCAGCACCCAACGGAGGCAGTGGTCATCCCTGTTTTTCACATTGACAACGGCTGGGGTATAATGGCTTTAGTAGACGCTCCTTGACAGCCTCAGGAATGGGCACATCCAATACATTTTTACCATTTTTTTGTTCTATTCAAACAACCTCCGCGGCGTATGAGAGCCATATGGGTTCTGCAGTATTCTCCACAACAACTTTTGTTGCACTGGTTAGTCTTACCTAGAACTAACCACATACACGTGTTGTGTCCTTTCACCATGGTGCATTAGTATACTCAATGTATATAATATATCTCTTAATGTAGTTGTCGTCTAAATTATTTATGTGACCCTCAAAAAGAAATCATTGGTTAAGGGGCCCGCCGGGTGGAGCGGGCGTAGACTCGTGGTGTAGACTGCCCGTGGTCACATCTCTCTAGGAGATAAAGTAACTCCTGGGAGGCTAAATGGCGCACATTAAGGCATTATTTTAACCCATATAAACTTGGTATCGGATATCACATATTCTCGGAAATTCCTCAAATCTATGAAGTAGATACAAACTCTCTCTCTCTCTCTCTGTAATTTAATGTATGTATATATGTAGGTATGTATGTATGTATGTATGTATGTATGTAATGATGCATGCAAATGTATGTTAAGAAAACCTAACTTCCATGAAATATCTACATAAAGTCAACTGATACATTTACAGAGTATGCGCCTTTATTGAAGCTTGTAACCTTTAACTTAGTTCAGCATTGGCATAAATGTACATGTTATCTCAAACGACTTTTCTGTGTTGTTCTTGGTTTCTTAAGGTCTGTAAAGCGTATTTACAATGTAAGGTAGATATTAAATCGTGGCTTTTAGTCACGTATAAGGCTGTGTTTTTAGCATAAATCCCCATTCTCAGAGACATCGTGTGGGTCGATAAAACGCTTGTAAACGACTAACCCTGAATATAAATAATTGAAAATATAAATGTTTGCTGGTCGTTTAATAGCTTTATTTTGTCTGCTTCAAATACAATAAGAATGTGGTATTGTCATTATTTTTTTCAAAGCCATTTTCCTCACCACCTACAATATCCATGTCGTACCTTGTCCAGTAGACTATGCGAATCTTAAGCATTTGTTATATGAGGAGATCAGTTTCTATAGTTTTATCTACTCCTAATATACTGTATATCAACCTTCGAATACATCATGAGAACATGATATCTGGAATCGTTCGTATGATCGCTGATGACGTCAGAATGGAGTGCTTACTCACCCTGCTGAAGAAAATTCGAGGGTTCAGCGCAAAACAGTCGTAACTTGTTCTTAAATACATATAAGTTACGACCGTTTTGCGCTGAGCCCTCGAAATAAGAACTAGTAATGTACTCACGAGAGAACACAGACCGGAATAGGAAATATGGGAAACAAACGACCAATGACAGGGAAATAGACTTTGCAATTCGAATCAATCATGCCTTATAGGCAAACTTCAGTTCTGTGTCCCAATTGACAGAGGACTCGAACACGCGATCATTTCGCAAAGAAAAGGAAAATCCATGCGTAGACAAAATTATATGATGAAATACAAAAGGAATGCGTACATTCAGGGTGTGGATAATAAATCATTTTCTTTCCAAAATATATGTTGATATAATTATATACATGACCACTATCATGTGCTAATGATATTTCAGGAGATCATTTGTAGACCAGTCCTAAAATATTTTTGACAAAAAAATAATCAACAATTTTAATTTACGAAAATCTGGGTGTACACTCGAGAGATAGAATTTCAAAACTGTATATTTGGATTACTATTGATTCTGTATTTTGCGCCAAAGTGTAATTTTCTGAAAAGAAAACCTTATTAATTAAAAGTTCAGGCGGATCACCAGGCCCGGCGAGTTCCAAACATTTACTGCTATAGCCGATTGTAATCTTAATTTAAAGTCAATAAAAGCAACCAAAACGGCCACATATTTTCCAATGCTTGTAATCATACTGCCTGACGCGCTATGCGTAATGCTATTTAGAGTCATTTGAGCGAAATCTACAATTTTTCTACTGCAATTTTCACGACACCATCACGCAAAAAACGTTCAGTCTGTCGGATTACTCAAAGTAAACTAATTTATCGAGAACTGCGCTGGGAATTTACGGACTAAAGTGGAATTTAAGTCACGCAAAATGACATATAGGATGACAGTAACTAGTTCAGGTATATGCAGTTAGAATTTTACATAGATACAACGATTTAATCATTAATGTTTGAAGAAGCATCTTGGTTCCGAAAATCAAGGTTGGCCTTTCCGGTTTCAATCAATATATGTTTATTTCTGCACGTAATTACGTTTTGTTCATCGATTCATAACTTATTTTGAATTTAAATAAATCCGCCTTTAAAAATAGAATATTTCTTACTGGTTGCTAATTTATGTAATTAACCTAGAATGGTTGCTATTTGTGAATTATCTGTTTTCAAAATTAGTTAAAACTATATTTATACCTATTCAATTTTGTTGCAGATTGGGAAAAGTTCGAATAACTTACCATTGCTTTTTTCGAAGTTCTCGGATGTTCCAAAATGAGCCATACTTTTGTTTGAAATTTCTTCCAACCAACCAAATGATCTGTCTCTACTTTGACGTGTTCTCTAAGGATGCTTCTGTTGAACGAATCCAAAATTCTTTTATTTTCAATGTAGGATCTGTATGTTCTCCAACAGCATGACTTGATGTGGTTCTCGTTAATCAGCCAGTAATCCAGCTCACGTTTCACGACGGCTCCACATACCTCCAGAGGAACGTGAAGCTCTCCTGCAATGGAGGTGGAAAAGCTTCTTTATAAAGACCACCACCTGTAAGTGACACTAACACCAGTTTTCATGACCAGTCTCATGAGTAATGTTGCAAAACTAACTGCAACTTAAATAGCTCGATTGGACCTTTTCTTGTTTGTTTTATAATGAATAATAATTGCATATGTATGCATTGAGCAATACAATACAACTCATTAGATATTTTGTTGTTGCGTGTTACGTTTTTGCGCTGATTTGAAATTCATAGATGTTACAACAGTTATAATGTAAAAAAGGGTAGTGCAATTATTTATCTGTGATAACGGTGTTCATATCATTTTCATTTTTACAATGTGAAAAAGTTTCTTAAACCATCTTTGAATCAAAAGAAATGTTCAGAACTAAATCCACTACATGTCACACAGTTCCAGAAACAACAAAATATGGAAAGACTGAAAGAAGACAGAAGCATTAATTAGTAAAAGGTGGAAAGCCCGCTCGTTTGCCTACAGCATCTCATCAATTCGCCGGTATGATCAGTGCAAGTCATTGGCCCTTGTTTTCTCTCTTAAACAGGATAACTTAGATGACATATTTATTGATCGCTTCTGATACGGTTGGACCGATCGGGTGGCATAAAAAGAACGCTCGAAAAGTCCGATTTGGCACGCTATATATGTAAATCTAGTATTATGGACAGTGAAGCGGACATTCTGTTGAATTATGTCACGCCAATTTGCTACGATATCAGAAACAAATATGAATATATATTTAGTCATTTCGATGTGGCTAATCCGCGCGACATTTGAGAGGCTACCAGGATTGTCGGACGGGAAATTAATGTCTCTGGTAATAAATTTCTTGTTCGATAACTGATTTTGATAAACTGTAGCACATTCTGAATTAAGCTTCAAAGAAAATGCTACTCTCTGCTTTATTTTTTTTTGATCTTATTATTACTTGGGAAAACTTCATGTCACGTTTAATTATAAGATTTTCTGAAGTGCTCGCAAAAATGTTGCTCTTTGCGAGAAATTCACTGAGACAGACAGCAGCGCTCTCTAAACAGCTTAGAGTACACTATAGTTAATTAAATTCCGTTATGAAACAGTAAACTTGATTTCACTTTTTGCGAGATTTAGAATTTCCCATTTGACAAACATAATAATCGGCCTTAGCCATTTTCCAAATAAATTTGTTATTCCTTTCTTCTTCCATTTATCACGAATGGATTTACCAATGTCGCTCACTCAACAAATTGGATACAATCATAACACTTTGAAGTTACTATCTGATTAAACAATGTGACATCACAATTTCTTCAAATTTGATTTATATTTCTAATCTGTTTAAATGGAAAATAACTTTTTATCTTGACCAAAACCCCATCATACAACACGTACTATTTCTTGCTCTTGGTGCATTATTACTAAATATATCACATATGTTTTAGCTTAACCCACTAACGTATTTAAAGCTAGCATTTATTGCTAATATTCACCAAGAAATCCGAATATATTTCTCCATTGTAAGTATCAACCAATGATACTTAGCGCAAAACTTTTTCTTTAAAAATTACTTTAAATTTAAGCTCCGCCATTCTTGCTTTTTGTATTACTCAAGTAAATTACTAAGTGGACATACATAGTTACTATAGTGACTTAACAATGTGTTGAGAAATAAAATATCTAAAAATATTACTAAGTGGAAATAGACAAAAAGTACATAGCTACAATAGCGACCAAAATATGCGTTGAGAAATAAAAAAAAGTTAAGTATCTTTATAAGGGAAATAAGAATCAAGAAATTTGTCTCTAAGCATTATGTATTTTAGAGAGCTGTATAAGGTTGAATGGGTTGGCTCCCACTTTAATTATTTTACATCGATTTCAAAGACGTTCTTACAAATTAAACTTATTCCTTTTGACGGTAGTATATGGCACATTGAAAATCGGGCGGAATCCTTGCCTCTAGAGGGGTTTGAACCCGCAAACTTCGGCTCCGTTGTAGTGTACGTTACCGATGGACTACGGCGCCCGATTTATTAATTGTTCATGGCCAGTCAAAGACTAAGTAATTTCACCTGTTTTGTAAATACAGTCACAAATACTCGTTTCTGAAGAATGAAAACGTTTACACAATTTATTATAAAAACCGGGCGGATTATAAAAGATTTATGTTTAGTAACCTCTGATTGCCGGGGGGAAAACAATCCACTATTGATTTCATTCTGGAATTCTTTACGTTTTTTATTTATTATTTATTATTCAGATCGATTGGGAAAAGTTTGTTTTCGAACTAATAAGAAAAAAAACATTTAGTTTAAAATTGTAGGGTAGCTCCATGTATTTTTAAAGCAAGCGTCAGGAAATAAATTTAAATCACACTGTTGGAGGTTGAATCCACGGATGGGGGGTTGAATCAATGATTCCTTGTCAAACAGTCGCTCGACAAGGGGTTATCAATCAGTTCTGGTATTTGATTGGTCTAAGCTGGTCATAGTAAACCTGATAATGTTTGATTCCTTTTTTTTTTGTTTTCACACATTGTCAAACCTCTTTAGAGTACATCGGTGAACCGTTATATCAACACGGCCATGTAGAAATTATTTTCGTACCTACTGATCATGTACCAAACTGTGATTGGTCTGCATGATTAATTATTTGTCATTAAAGGAGCCGATTTTGATTGTTTGAGTGTTGTTCTTTTTCTCTGTAATCATTAATTTAAAGAACCACGGTTTAAGTGTTTATTACAAGAATGTAAAAAATACGCAACGCCACCATATACACAAACTAAAATAAAGGGTTTCAATAATATTATCGGTAAAAATGGAATTTATTTATGACTTAATTTTCACAATGAAGCTATGATCGTGTTATTTTTGTAATTTTAAACATATATTATATTTATAAAGTATTATTAAAGGCTAAACTTAACAAAATAATTAATGAAAAGACGACGTAAAAGTATCAACAAATGTAAATGTATTGAATTTTGACACATAAATGATTCCTCGAAACCGGCGATTCTTCGAGATTTTTGCAGATCCCGTCCGACCTCGTGAAATCGCGTGACCACTGTACTTCAAACAGACATATTTTGACGCAATAGCCAACATAGTAGACTAAGATAAGACCATTCCTGAGAGGTGCGGTCTGATCAGGGTCTCCACGGATTGCTAACATGTCCGTCACACTAGAATGGCGTCCTGTGTTCTAACGGCGACCCAGGACGCAGTAGAATCGCCATGGACGCTGCGGTGTCCTGATGAGAACGCCGAAAAACGTAACGGGGACCCCAAGGACTCTTAAGGTTACAGGCCGACAAAATGCTCAAAGTGAAAGCCTAACTTCAGTCCGCGACCTTACGACGTTCTCCATGCGTCCTTACAAGGCTCATGGTATTTCTTGGGGATTCTTACTACGATCATGGCGTTTCTTCCAAGTTTACACTTCGCGTCTCTGGTCTGACCATTTTATGTCACTGGCGATTATCATCTAAAAATTACACAACTTTTTTAGTTTGCCTTCATCAGTTATCTTTTTAGCTGATCACTGTACGTATAACCACCATCATCAAAAAGAAAAATGGATAATTTACTGTAGGTGTAACAACACATAATCCTTGTCCAGCAGCAGCAGGCAAATGACCATCAAACAACTTTCCGCTTGATTAGAAGAAGTTATTAGATTCTGCGTCCGACTCAGAGCCTCGTTCAGTGGATGGCGACAATGTTTCTACCCTGACTGCTCTACTCCGCCCACGGCTCTTTGTCCTCGGCATAACGTTTTGCCAATTAAATTGTCTTCGATAAAAATGCGCGTCTGCAGCCCTTGGAAGTAGACTCGCGATTAAGAGTTTCTTAAACGCAGCTCCGATGTTGTATAGTCGCAGTGCAGTCGCCATGGGATCGCCATAGTCGCAGTAGAGTCGTCGTAAACATCCCAAGAACGCAGTGGGTTGCCGTAAACATCCCAAGAACGCAGTGGGGTCGCCGTAAACATCCAAAGAACGCAGTTGGGTCGCCGTAAACATCCAAAGAACGCAGTAGAGTCGTCGTAAACATCCCTTGATGTCGCCGATGATTGCTATGTGGACGGAAATGTAAACGCAATAAAAAAGGTCATGGTCGCGGCAAGGTCGTAGTGGGAACGCAGAATGCAAACAACCGGACCCTGGTGTGACGGATGAAGTAAATTTGGATATTTTTTAAGAAAATTATTTAAGCAACCATGGCGATTTACAATAAAAAAAATGCTACTTTTGGTCGCAGAAAGGACGCCAGTGGCGATGGTATTATACAATACAAACGTTTAGATTCTACACAGTCTTGAAGGCAAATAATTCTTTTTTAATAAAATTATACAATTTTTCAAGAGGTTAAGTATTTACTTGTTTTAAAATTATGAATATTCTTGGAAGATTAATATCCGTCAACCTCTAGGATAGTTTAAGAACGATATTAACCCCACAAAATTATTTATTTAAGAGACATCATGATCCCACAATTATATACAGACACGAAATTTCATATCAAAGTGATTCAGCGAATATAAATTTCCGTTACAAATTAGGATTTTACAAGAACTTTTTCGCTGCTGTAAAAAGTTTGGTATTGGATACTAGATCACTTTGTTCATCCAGCAAAACTTCAGATAGCAAAGGTATTGACTTCTGAAACGTAATAAATATATTGCCTTTCACTATCGGAGAACCAATGCGATTGTCAAAAATCAATATAATAATTCATCTTTATCAATCCGTTTCCTCTGCTAAAACATGTCAAATGATCACAATATCTTCATTATGGTGGACCTTATCAAATTGGAACAGAGACTACTACAATATTTATACCACTGTAACTGTATATGACCATACTCGAGGGCGTTGTGATTTACTGCTGTAGTTAGTAATCCTGTGAAACGTTTGTGGGAGAAACTGTAATAAACCTTGGTCCATGAGCAGCCGTGTAAATGAGCAAGTGTTTACAGACTTCATTTCAAATTAGGAACTTAGTTCGGCTGACAGTAAATCAGCGTCTCAATATTTATTAGATCTTAATTAAAGTGAATTTATTGCATCTTAATTGAGTTTAAAAAACCCGGAAGCTCATAATCGTAAACCTTTATGAAGTATGGGATTTCTTTATTACAGATAATGATCTCAAAGAAGTCTGGTACTGTAATTCTTTCCAGTATCTAAAAACATATGAATGAGATAAGCGGGTCTTGAATTTTCCAAGCATGCATCGTTTGCTACGTACATAATTTATACACAGTATACATAATATTGTATAATAGAATGGACTAGCGGCCAACTGTGTAATTACATGTCAATTTTTGTCTTATGTTTGTTTGGCTCTGCTATGGGTCCCGCGGACATTACTGAGACTTTGCCAACATAATACAAATATATCGCTTGTGATATCACGCCATAGCCGCATGACATGTACAATGTCATGACTAAACAACTAAGCAAACGCATTACAGCCATCGTCGTGAAGATTGTGTATCGAAAAAGGGCTAATTTTAGACCCAATATTTTTCTTCATTAAAATTCCACATTCACGGGTTTTCCTCGGTCGATATCGATTGTCTTTACAAGACACACATGTCATACTTGCTCTCAGGCTCTTATCTTCTATGCAGTGAAGATGAAAAATGCCTGGCTCATTAGTGTAATAACAAATAACAAGTTCTTACAGCCTTTTAACCGTTCATAATGTCAACATTAAAAGCCTGTTTAGTACATGTTTATCAGCTGATGCTAGCTGTTTCATGACATTATCAATACCAAAAGTATCAATATAATACCAGCATAATTATCATTTCATTAATATTTGAGTATCTTGTCAATAACATGAATACCTGTCGTGTATCCCGGTGTAATGCTTCAATGACTAGTTCTAATATTGAATGGCTAATAAATGAGCCATGCTATAGAGAAAGCAATATATGTTGACTTTTAAGTGTCATGTTAATATCTGTATTATGTTAAAAAACATATTAATTCCAATGTGTGCATACATACGTGAAATAATAGCCCTTCAATCGCCATGGATATAATATTTGTCATATGAATTTAGTCTCGAGTTGATGACAGATGACAAATATCAAACTAATACCTGACGATTGAAGATAGATATACCTAGCTTCAAGCGTGTCATAAAATATTAATATTGCATGGTCGTTTTGAAGAGATCCATATGATAGTATATAAATCAATAAAATATATTCCAAGAGGAAAGCTTAGTTTTATGCGTTGTGGCAGTAACAGAAATCTAGAGGTTTGCTTCCATCCCCCCCCCACACACACACACACTCTCTCAAACAATATATTATTTCTGACAACCCTTGCATGACAAATTGTTATGAAGAAAAAAAAATACTGACGCCTAGTTTCGCAAACAGAAATCAGTTAAATGGACAAATTGATACAATTTCTAATATGCCTACAAGATGAATACCAAGTTCACGTGGAAATTGACCTATGGAAACATTGACAGAGGTGTAAAGGTCGGTATGCGACCGAAGTGTCATGGTACTCCTTCCGATTTATCGCAGCTTTTCAAATATAATTACCCATATTTAACCAGTACTTTTACTAAAGGTTAATAATACCCTCTCACCCCATCTTGTCTTTATGATGGGACGTGACGCCACAGGACAAACTTGAATCTTGACTTGACTTCTTGAGTTTACCGTCGCTTCGACAGTATTTCAGTCATAGTCATATAGCGACGTCCAGCTAATTACAGGTGGAGGAAGACCCCAAATGCACAGAAGCATCCGGGTAGAACCACCGACCTACCGCAAGCCATCTGGAAGGCTTCCTCACATGAAAATCCGAATGACCCTGCCGGGATTCGAACCCACGCGATGAGGGGCTGAGTGAGTGTTAAATTGAATCTTGTAACTAGCCGGATATGCATTATATACATGTAAATATATACAGAGGTATTTTTTTAAATTTTTTAAAGTGTTCTTCTTGGTCTCTTTTTGCAAACTCCGGCGCAGTGGACTGACTCAAATCAATCACAGCCACACCGAGTTTCCACGTGATCATGGTATGTACCAAAAGTCGCGATACTGATTGCTCAGTTATTTTCCAACCACTGTAGCAGAGATCCGTGCGAAATCTCCTGCGTTGGAGGTTGGACTTTTTGTGTACTGTCGGTATGATTAATCATTAACCTATCCCCATCTTAGTGGTACGTATGTACAACTTTCATACACAGACTCATACTATGGCCACAATTCCAATACCTAGAGATCTGAGTATGATACTCACATTTGGGCCTGAGATCTTAACTAAGTATTTTCGTGAACACAGGACGTGATCATTATAAGTAATTTCGTGAGAAATGGTTTGTTTTTGAACGATTTATGACGTTTAAAAATATCATTTTCAAAATGATAGCAAAATGGTCATACAAAATATGTACATGTATATCAACAAAATATCAGCAGTGTTACGTAACCCACCTGTGCGATAGAAGTCTATGATTGAATTGAACACAGCCGGATGTCTGTCGAAGAAATACACGTCCTTCTGGACGTCCGAAAACACATGTTGCTCGGCAAGGTTGGACAGCCGGGAGTCCGGAATGTTACGTAACGTGCTGACGTGCGTCTCATGTCGGACTCCGCCAACATTCAGCACAATTTTCTCATCTTCCTCGGATAGCTGCGTTTCAATTATACGTTTGGTGTGCTCATCATCAACGTCAACACACTCTACGTTAATGGATTCAATCCCAATCTTTTCTGTGTCAAGCGGAATTTTCTCGCTTTCGACAGATATTTCCGGTTTTAGATGTCCATTCTGCATGTCTGACTTATTCCATATTCCTTCCTCTTTAAATTCCACGTATAAAACATATCCAGAAATGTAAACTTCAGAAACAGTTGTCTAAGATATCGCCTTCATCTTGGTTTCATTGAGGCTGAAACGGTCATCATGGACGACTAGCTGAAAAATCGTTCGTCTAGCTTTCTAGCGAAATACGACATAAGTTCCAACTAACACAGACAGTATATCCCGCATGCAAATCCGAAAGATGCTCAAGTCTTTGTGTTTATCTATCGTATGGAATCAATAGAAAACAGAGAATAATGTGAATGAATCCGATATAAATTTCGATTCGCAGTTAAACGAACTTTTGTAGCACTACACAGAGGTATTGAACGTGTATGGAATGCACGATATTGGCAAATCCTGATCGCATGTCTCTACAGGCTTGCATTAAGTGAACGTACTGAAACTTCTCAACACAATATCTGGCGTGACAAAGGGCTGCCTTGCCAATAAAATACTGGTACCAGCCAAAGCTGGCAGATGGACGAGTGGGGGCGTTCTTTTCTTTGTTTTTGAGCGAAAATAAAGAATGAAACACGCCGAGCGACAAATTATAGGCAAAGAAAATAAAACTGAAAATAAGCCATGTTAAAACGATATCTTAAGTAAAGAATGTTTGACTAAAATGTTTTAGATTGTTTTAGATAGAATGAAATCGTTTTGACACATTTTATATACATATGTATATTTTTTGGTGTCTTCAACTGTGTTTAAGGTACAATTAACATGATGATACAAAAAAAAAGTATATCAGTATTTGAATTGTGTTTCTAAATGACATAATTAATGTTTGCGTATTTGACTTCTTTTAATATAACTGGAAATTTTTACATGCTTGTTTCTTTCGGTTGGTGTTACTTCCGACCAATTAAAATACTCCAGCTATTTTACGCCTCCGTTTAGAAAAAAATCTAGCTTGTCTCATTGCAAAGGCGTTCCGCAAATGGCGTAGCACACCAGTTCACACCGGTCTGACGTCGTTGGAACTTCTCTTACTGTCTGACAGTCGATGTACCAATAAAGCAAGTTTTATAAGCAGCATCCGAGGATCGAAACTAAATTAGGGTTTCTAGGCGCTTTGATAACCACCCCAGTCTCCAGGACTAACGAATGAGGAAATATAATTAGACTTTATTAATGAAAATGTTCATATTGATCATCATTTTCAATAACTAGAATAGTTCACTTTCAATTCTTTGCTGAGGAAGCCCACTAGCTGGCTTGAGGAAGCTGTCGTCTGCAACCTTCCTCATTAGTTAAATGCCGCTGTAATACTGTCGCAGATACGGTAAACATCAAATATTAGTTTAGTTTGTAAAACTTCTCGACTCATTCAAAAGGTCAGATGGGATATCTATCACAAATGAAGATTATTATTCTGACATGATCATATATGATTTATAAACATAAAAGGCTCGTTACGCGTGAAGCGTGCGTTATTTTCCGATATATTCATGGTTAAAAAAATCCAAAAATGACGTAGCCTACGTATATCATATAATGCAGAATGAGTCCTAAGGTAAAACGGACACATTTGTACCACTTTAAAAACTTCGCAGTCCAGAAAAAGTGTTAGACTGGAAATAGAGTTTCCGTTTTTTTTGTTTTTTTTTTGTTTTTTTTTGTTGGGGGGGGGGGGGGGGGGGGGGGCGTGCTATTTCGCAGAATAATGCACGGTATTGTCTACGAGCTTGGTGATTAGATTTACTGCGCATCCAAACTTAACACCGTGCATAATAGCACTCGAAGAGAAATTCTTATTTCTTACAGAAGATTTCGTGGTTTTTATTTCATCATTAATGCCTCTTTATTCACCTCTTTTTACTTGACAATGGTTTGAACTTATTTTGTACTTTTGATTATCCTTATGATTTATATATCGTGCTGCATGGGCGGCCACAAATATTCCAAAAAAGAAATTCTAAAGCTTAACTACAGTCAATGTATTATTTTCCGATGACAACGAATAATTGTCTCTAGTGAAAATTGGAAGGTTTACAGTTATAAATTCCACGTTTTAGAAAAATTTACGCATATTTCATAAGGGCAAAGTCCCAAACTCCGAAGTCCACACAATGAAATAAGTAAAGACGCGAAATATCTTTAAAAAAGATATTCGGCGTAAGAATAAAAAAAACGTATGAAAGTTAAAGAAAGAAAAATGTTACAATACATTTAATATAATAATTCTGGCAAGTTTTAAATGGTCTGTGGTTTTAAAATAATGCTAGAAAACGTATTTGTCGCGAAAAGATGTTATAGAAAGGGACAAAATGTAATATTAGCGAAACATTAAATAAACCAGAGGGTCATGATGGCCCTGAATCACTCACCTGAAAAACATTGTCCTCAATGCCAATTATTGTATTATAAGTCATACTGAATACATAATCCATGCTAAAGTATAGCAAGATCATCTAATTTGAACACAAAAACTGTACCTGCCATCCAATCTTTGAAGGTCATAGCTCTAATAAGTCTATATAAAATCAAGTGACCCATGGGGCGGGGTCAATTTTGACCAGGGCCATGATTTGAATAGACTTGGTTGAGGTACAAAAAATTTTTTTTAAGTGATCCTAGGGCGGGGCCAATTTTGACCCCAGGGCCATGATTTGATCAAAATTGGTAGATGTTCACTAAGCCATGTTACTCACCAAATATCTAAACAGTAGGCCTTGTGATTTCAGATAAGAACTTTTTTTTATAGTTTTTTTCCCCCCTAAATATGTCACCCCAAGGGCGGAGCCAATTTTGACCCCACGGCCATGCTTTGAACAAACTTGATAGAGGTGCAATAGACCATGCAACACACCAAATATCTGAACTCTAGGCCTTGTGGTTTCTGACAAGAAGTTTTTCTAGTTTTTCTTAAATATATCTATGTAAAATTAAGTGACCCCTGGGGCGGAGCCAATTTTGACCCCAGGGTCATGATTTGAACAAACTTGGTATAGAGGTCTACTAGGTCATGATACACACCAATATCTAAACTCTAGGCCTTGTGGTTTCTGACAAGAAGATTTTTCTATTTTTTTTTCCCTGTATAAGAGTATGCAAAATCAAGTGAACCCTGGGCCGGCAATTTTGACCCAAGGGCCATGATTTGAACAAACTTGGTAGAGGTCTACTAGGCCATAATACACACCATATATCTAAGCTCTAGACCTTGTGGTTTCTGACAAGAAGATTTTTCTAGTTTTTCCTGTTTAATTCTATGTAAAACCAAGTGACCCATGAGGCGGGGCAAATTTCGATCCCAGAACCCCAAACTTGGTAAAGGTCCATAAGATAATGCAACACACCAAATATCTAAGCTCTTGGCCTTGCAGTTTCAGAGACGATTTTTAAATACTTCACTTTAAAAATCTATTTTTTAGCTCCTGTGACCCAGATATGCAACTGACCGGAACCATTTGAACAACTTTGGTAGAGCTTCATGCAAGGAACATCTTAGACAAATTTGGCCAAGTGGTTTAGGATGAGATGTTGTTTAAAGAAACTTGTTGAGGCCGGACGCACGCACGGACGACTGGCGATCACAATAGCTCACCATGAGCACGCTGTGCTCAGGTGACCTTAAAATGTTCCGTCAGTGGAATTCGATCTCGTAGCCTTTGTTTACCAGCCGAGCAGCTCGGATGCTGTTACTATAAATAGCTTTTGTTAGCTGCGACAATCATGCAGAATGATATCCAATTTTATTATGGAATATCCTAAAATAATTTATGCAAACCAATGAAACAAGTGCTTTTCCGTACTCTTCGGTTGTTAACCAAGATTTGATTGGTTCAAGAAAAAGGTCAAAATCCATTTTATACAGCTTGCGCCGAAAAAATAATACGAGGAATCCCTAAGTTGTGCAGTAAAATAAAAAATCACGTGGTAAGGCTGTTTCAAGAGTTTACGGAGTTTTGCCATAACTTGACCTAATTTTGACGAGCCGAAGTAAACGTGATATTAAGAAACTTTTGAAACACCCCTTGAATGTTAACTTTGTGAGCTAAATAAAAAACGAGATATTTTGACTTATTCATTGATCAATCTTATCTTGGTTAACAACCGAAGAGATAGGAAAAGCACCTGTTTCATTGGGATTTCATAACTTATTTTAGGATATTCCATAATAAAATTGGATATCATTCTGCATGATTGTCAATTGGCAAGCAACAATTTAATCTACCTATTTGAACAGGAAAAAAGATCCAGTTAAAAAATTTCAATATAAATCCACCCAGTAGAAAAGGTAGACAGTTGTGAGTCTTTAGAATACGTCGTAGTTACTATGGTAATGGACCCTTCCCTTAAAAAACTCATATATTAGCTAATACACGTATAGGCTATTTCAAATAACAACCTCCGTGGCACAATTGGGTAAGTATTATGGGCCCAAGATTGAATCCTACAGATGGAACATTTTTGTTTCGTTTATATTACATTTTTGTCCCTTTCGTTCTTATTCTTATTTGGCGTGTATATTATATCTCCTAAATTTAACGATTAATACGTTTTCTACTTTTATTTTTAAAATCACAGACCATTTAAAACTTGCCAACGTTATCATAATGTCACGAGCGTCACGTTAACATTCTGCAAATGGCATATTAGTCCCTAAAATGGTACATCTCTTTTTGTTTGGCATTTGGAAAAATGATTCACCCCAACTAACGGTGGCGCTTTCACATTTTGGTGATCTGTTTAAATGAGAGCCCTCGACACTTCCGTTGTAGAGCCATCAACGAAACAAGGCTAAAAAGAAAAGCACATTTTATAAAAAAATATCCGTTCTTAAAGAACCTGCTTATTTTAAAAAAAAAAACACAAAAAAAAACGAAGAATGTCATGCCACGTAGTACATTTTTCTCATCAATCTGGATGCAATTTCGATAAAAAAAAAACAACATACCCCATGCGACGTTGATAGAACTTTTACCAAATATCAACTCGTGTGTTTTCTTTTACGGGGAGACACATCTTGAGAGCAGATGTTGGCCCATTTAATCGTAAATGTAACATTGCCCCAACCTCTCCTTTGGCTCAACACAGAAAATAGTTCAAAGAGATCGGTTAAAAACAAAATATTCACATTTTTATAAAGGTGCTGGCGCCATCAGCAATATTAAAATACGACATTGGTCTCCGAACTAGCAATCGTTTTACTCCGTTTATCCCCGGAATCCGCTGATGACGTCAGCGTAGCCGGAAAACCCGCTAAATTAGTTATGTACTGCTCAGTTTTTCAATGTTTCGATCGGGTGGACTTGACATGCTCTATAAACCAAGCATTCCCTCGGGACTGTGAATACGGAAGATTGGTTCTCGGATCTCGGTATTACTGTAACATTACTAGTATAAAACACTGGTTTTAGGTCTTTGCTCGTATTGAAAGATTTAGTTGTTGAGCAAAATAATCTAGGATTATTTACTTTATAATTTTTTTGTAAGGGACGTATTTTCGTTGATGGTTTTATTTAGAAATACTAACCCATGGAAATCAATAGTTTTGCAGACCTCATAAAATGTTTTATACAGATTCATTCAAAGTTAATGTCAACAAACAATAAAATATTTAATCAGATGAATCAAATTAGTTAAAAACTGTTTGTCTCTGATAAAATCGGTTTTTTTCTCCCAGAGTAACAAACATAAAATAAACGGCATTTATTGACAATGATAATTAATTGCTGCCAATGATATACAATATTCCTGATCGTATTTATTCTAGCTTTGATCCTGAAAATATTTTGATTAGAGAATAATCTAATTATTTCAGTACTCTCTCTCTATTTCTATATATATAGACCTTGTTTTTTAGAGTGGGCATAGGATACTTGAGTTCACACTTATAATGCATAGCCTGCCTCTCGGGTAATGAATGAAGGCTATATATAACTATAAATTATACTCGTATATGTTACATATTTTATGTGTGTGTTTTTGGGAAAAATTTAAATAAAATAAAATTTTTAATTTTTTTTTTTGAGGTTTTTTTGTATATCAATTTCTTTTATTTGACTTATTTCTGTTATCTACATACAAAAACAAATGTCTTGAACATCCCAACAATTCTATTGTCACATCTTTGGGACAGCTTTATCATTTTCAAGATATAAACAATTTAACCTCAAAGAATACGGCAAAATCTCTGAAATTCTGTCAAACTCTTTTTCCATTTAACTTTCTTAAATCTTAAACTTGATCAATTTCAAAATACTAGGTACCAAAATAAAGGTTTTGAAATTCTATATATTTCATTTGCTTACTGTATAAACTTATCTCTGATGCTGTTCAAGATAAAAGTCGTTAAACCTTGAGATAACGGCAAAATTGCTGAAATTCTACATGTTTAAAATCCTATTTTGATGTAACTCCTTATACTTTAATCAATTTCAAAATTTTAGGTACCAAAATAATTTTGAAATTCTCTATATCTAGCACACTTTATATATAGGCTAAATACAAGTGAAATACAAGCTGTTAAACCTCTAGAAAATGGCAAAAATCACTATATATGCACGATTTCTTTATTTTTGCCATTACTCCATGGTTTTTAGGACAATAGTAAAACTTAAAGCATCAAAAGAACGGCCAAACATTGTTCTACAAATAATAATCATAACTTTTTTGAAAATCAAAGGTTTAAACTGTTAAACAATCTGAGGGTAATAAATTTTAAGGTTTTTTTTCCGTCATAACTCAACTGACTCAACCCTGATCATGAAAAACTAAATATTATCAAAAAGGTCTTTCAAAGCACTACAAATTATACCCATAGTGTCTTGATAAAATATTTATCGTTCTTTATATATTTAAGGCCGAAGAAAAAAAAAAACGAGAATTGAAATATGACCTTCTTTGCAATTTTCCGGAAACGAAAGTGACATTGCTCCTTAGGATCTAATGCTGCACCTTCAGTAAAAATTTCATGAAAATTCAAAAAAAAAAAAAAAAAAAAAAATAAGGCCTACACCCCTTAAAAAGTTTAATTTCATTAAAAAGTTTTTTGGTTGTATGATGTCACATGACGTTCATCTTCTCAGGAAGTAAACTTAGAGACTTATATTCAGTCCAAATATCAGCTTTCTTGTTCATCTGGAAGTGATTTTATACGTATTTGAAATTTGATGTCAATGTTCGAAAAATTTTGAGGACAATGTCAAGTTAGACATGAAAATCTTTGATATGGAAATTTCAGTATCTGAAGAATATGCCATTAAATTCTCAGGGTTCTGGGACCCTTGCATCATATAGAAAATAACGTGTAGAAAAGAAGAAAAGAAGAAGACAGAATAAAAAACAGTACAAACACAACAGGACTTTTTTCTTTAGGAAGAAAGTCCTAATCAGTGTGTCAATGTTAAATTTCATGCAGATTGGAAGCTATGTTCAGAAAACAATGTTTGTCAAAAACTTGGTAAACTTGACCCTGGGATTATCATGGTGTTCCTGTGTGTATGGTTCACAGGGAGGTATACCATCCTTATTTAAAAGTTTATATAGACCACATGCTGCAAACTGAAACTTGCCGATCAACTTTAACCACGGGGCAGTCTACGTATATCACTCATAGTTGCCTTGATCTTGTATGGGTTCAGCATCATTTATCTTAAGAGATTGCAGAAAATGTTTAACCACAATACTCGTTTATCAAACCTTGAAAGGTATTGGGTCACACAACCATATATGGGTTTCTTTTATGTGTGAACTAAATGTATTTAAGTTTTACTGAGATTTGACCACTGTTGTAACAAAAAGATTGATTGCTGGAAAACGTAACAAAAACAGAAAGCAACTCCAGAGAAAGTAGAATTCCTAATTCTTCAAAATGATGAGATAGTCTATGTATTGTTGATAAAATACCTTATAAGCTATGTTTCATGATAAAAGGACTTTGGAGTATTGAAGAGTCCTAGGGGAGTATCAAACCCAGGACCTCGTGGTCATGGGGTGCACACACTGGACCACAGGGTCTGGTCTTAATTGCATATTAACCTCTGTCAATAAGCATATTTGAATAAAAAGGATTTTGAAAGAGTGGGACACCAAAACAGCTTGGAAAAAATATTAACACAACTAATAACATTATTCATTATTAAACAAACTCAAATTACAACTTATGGGATTGTGATTGTGATTTATGGAATTTATCAATTTATGCAGTCAATTATAGCAAAAACTAAGAAAAATTGAATTTTCTTCCTGGATTAACACTGTTAACTTTGGAAACGTTCAATATTTCATTTTCATGGCTACTTCAAAATAACAGCTAACAGAATAGGCACAATTGTTTATTTATCAGGTTTAACATCCCGCCAACAATATTTTAGTCATTAGGGGACTATGTCTAGGGGTGTAGCTAGCACTCTAATCAAGTGGATTCAAAAATGGTAATTGTGCTATAGGGTGCAATTGCACATGCTAATCAGTAATCATATTGTCTAAAAGCAGGGCAACTTTGTGTGTGTGTGTGTTTTTGTCAGAATCATTTGGATTCAGTTCTGTACTCTTTTATTGGCAGCTACATTCCTGATATCTAATTGAGACAGATATAGTGCACTGCTGCCTCACTGCAGTATCACGTACACTGTAGACATGTGGCATGATACCACACCCAGTCACATTATCCAGATACTGAGCCAACCAGTCCTGGAACAACCCTCATTTGCTGAGTGCCAAGCAAGGAAGCTATACCAATCCAATTTTTTCAACCTTGGCATGTCACAGCCTGGAATTGAACCAACAAACTTCTGATTTGGGGGCAACTTGGTATCAAACACAGTTGTGAGTTCTGAATTTTATTCATTTTTTTTTTAATGAAAATGACAATTTTTAGGAGAACCGTTGAACAATCAAATCATAAAAATCTCAATCATGTCATATTTCCTTTCTTACTGAATTAAAACTGTACTACAGACAGCAATAATTTTGTTAGAGTCACAACACCATATGATGTGCTACCTTAAAGTGAAGTTCTCTTGAAAATTCCCCAAACTTCTAAGGAGATCAATGGACTGGTAGACACAGATTAAATCCCTTTATACCACACAACCTTTATTTGCAAGAGGCACAGTAAATAAATAAATTGACTCATAAAGAAAACTACCCAGTAGTGGTAATACTTCCTCATAATGTTAAAAGCTCACGCAGGTTCAAGTCTTTTCTGACACGTATTTTGAATACAAATCCGATAAACCACTTTTCTCAAAGTTTCCCGCAATTCTTCAATATTTGAGTGCTCAAGGATTTGAAAATCGACCATTCTGAAATGCAAATGTTGTAAGATATCAGTATGCATAAAATTGTTATGCTTCAATATAAAGCTAGAAAATTTATGGTGCCATCCTCAAATATATCCCCCCCCCCCCCCCAACACACACACAAAAACAACAACAACAACAAAAAAAGAATTGTTCTTTGCTGTTCTATGCATATTAAATAAATAAACATGGTCCTCTGATCGAGGTACCACATATGACTGGGAACCCAAAGGTTGTGAAAGTGAACCTGGGGCAGGAACTTTTCATTGTTCCTTCCTAGGCACTAAGAGAATGATGATTCTTCCCAGAAACAACTGAGAGTGATTAATTTTTTAATTTCTTAAACTTCTTTCCCAATCAACATAAAAAAGTAAGTTCAACATTAAAAGAATATATATTGGGGTTTAACACAAACAAAAGGGCCACGATGGCCCTGAATCACTCACCTGAGTACCATTGCTACAACTGATTACAAGGTTTTTAAACAGACAAGAATTCTGATATAACTCAATCTTAAACATTTTAGCCCTGACAATACTACACACCAAATATATAAGCACTGGGCCTTATGGTTTCAGAGGAGAAGACTTAGTGCGGGGTCATTTATCTCCAAAGGGCCACCATTTTGAAAATCTTGATAATGAACCATTAGATGATACTACATACCAAAAATCTAAGCTATAGGCCTTATGGATTCATAGTACAAGATTTTTAAAGATTTTCCTATATAACTCTATGTAAAACAAGTGACCCCTGGTGCGGGGGCATTTATCTTCATAGGGTCATGATTTGAACAATCTTGGTAATGAACCATTAGATGATGCTACATACCAAATATCTAATCTCTAGGCCTTATGGATTCATAGAAGAAGATTTTTAAAGATTTTCCTATATAACTCTATGTAAAAAAGTGACCCTTGCGGGGCATTTATCACCGTTTGGCTATGATTTGAATAATTTTGGTAATGAACCATTAGATGATGCTTCATACCAAATATCTAAGCTCTAGGCCTTATGGATTCATAGAAGATTTTTAAAGATTTTCCTATATAACTCTATGTAAAACAAGTGACCCATGGTGCAGGGGCATTTATCACTTGTACAATCTTGGTAATGAACCATAAGATGATGCTACATACCAAATATCTAAGCTCTAGGCCTTATGGATTCATAGAAGAAGATTTTTAAAGATTTTCCTATATAACTCTATGTAAAACAAGTGACCCATGGTGCGGGGGCATTTATCACCGTAGGACTATGATTTGTACAATCTTGGTAATGGCCCATAAGGTGATGCTACATACCAAATATCTAAGCTCTAGGCCTTGCAGTATTGCAGAAGAAGATTTTCAAAGTTTGCATTTTTAAAATCTATTTTTAGCTCCTGTGACCTACTTTTTTAACCAATCTGAATAATTTGTACAACTTTGATAGAGGGCATCATAAGGATGATTCCTGTGAAGTTTGGTCAAAATCCCTTCAGCAGTTCATGAGGAGATGTTGTTTAAAGCAAATTGTTGACAACGGACGGACGCACGCACGCACGACGGACGACGGACAAAAGGCGATCACAAAAGCTCACCATGAGCACGTTGTGCTCAGGTGAGCTAAAAATATGTAACATCAATGCATAAAACATTTTTAACTGGACTTTTTTTTTGGAAAGGCATTTTTAGTTCTAGTCGAAAAAAGTGCTCATTTGAATAAAAAGGTTTTGCAAAAAGCAAATTGATATGAGGCAAGAATGGACTGGTTGGAGAAATAGATTTAGGTCACAATATACAGTTTAGAAAAAGAGTTAAGACTCAGTACAAGAAGTCTACTGGATGTTATAGTGATTATGTATGTAGTTCGATCTACTGTAGTGAATTATCTTAACCCTTGCCGACAATTGTCACAGAATTTCAAACAATGTATGCCAGCATTTGAAATAACCCTTATAAAAATTAATAACATTCATCCCTGGAGGCAAACATTTTCATCACCAGACCTATATCAAATTATTTTTTTTGTAAGTTCTATGTATAAAGATAAGGGAATATCATGAAAGCTTTGGTCCATTCATTGCAGAGTTGCCTCCCCTGGTAATGTTTTTATCATGTTTGGCTCAGTCTGTGGTACCATGCCACAGACATGTGGCATGATACCACAAACAGTCAAATTATCCTGACACTGGGCCAACCAATCCTGGAACTATCCTTGTGAGCTGAGTATCAAACACAAGAAAGGGTATACCAGGGTGGAATTCCACCAACAATTTTTAGTGCTAAGTATAACTTAAATACTTAAGGTCGAATTTCATAAGTCTTATTTCTCTAATAAAATTACCTTAATTTTTCATTTTTTATCAATTATTGTTTTTCATTAAGGTAATAATTCATTTTCACTTAGTTGTTTACTTGATTATTTCATAAAATAGTAATGGTGAAATGTGTATCTACCTAGTTTAAGAATTTATGTATTTCTTAGTGCTAAGTATTGTTGGTAGAATTTGAGCCAGAACCAGTTTTGAGGTTTGTTATGTTGGTCTAAACTCTATACGGACAGTATTTTGGTCATTTAGAGACTATGTCTACTTGAGACCCAGTTTTAATGACTTTTGTTATGTCTTGACAAGGGAATAAATCCATAAGCAGCTCTTGCTTATGAAGCAAAGGCTCTTAATGATAAGGCACAGAGACCAGTTAAACTGCTTCTGACAAATGATGTGTATACCTCTGACTACTGGAGACATTCAGTTTGTCTTCACACAACACTGATGCCATTTTCTCCTTACATGGACGTCCCCGTGAGTCAACATCAACACTGACCGTCTTCAGTCTCATGTTGAACTCCTTTAACAATCAATAAAAACATTCAATTGTTCATCTTCTTAAAATAAAGCAATGTAAATATTCAGATTAAATATAAAGTACATGTATGAAAATATTAAATATTATTTCTGAATTCCTAAACTCTACCTGGTACATAATAAGGCGACAAATCAAATAATGTTCCACAAAGAGTTTTTCTGTCATTTGGAGACTATGTCCACTTGAGACAGATATAGTGCTGCCACATTGCAGTATCACATGAAACCACACCCAGTCAAATTATCCTGACACTGGGCCAACAAGTGCTGGAACTATAATTATATGCTGAGCGCTAAGCAAGGGAGTTATATCAGTGCCATTTTTTACGAATTTGGCATGTAAAAGCATCAGCCTCAATTCCTGCACACACTACTTGACACCGGGAATAGATATATTGAGTAAGTAAATTATCAAGAATGAAAACATACTTTTATATTAACAATATGTCCCTGTAGCAGCAGCAGTATTAACCTTTGACAGAACAGCAGCCTTCCGTTTAACCTCAACTCCTTTGTCCACTTCTCTATTGTTTTACAATATTTCCTCTGTGACCTCATGTGGTCAATATGAATTAAGCATGTCCACATGTCTGTCACATCTAAGCTTTGGATGCTTCCTTTTTGACATCCAGATGATCCTGTATGGCTTTCTCTCATACCCAAAGCCTCCTGTCTGTTCAATTTCGCTGATTCTATTTCCTCTGTGAGACGAAGCTGAATCTGAGTTATTGCTTCAATTACAAGCTCCTCTCCTGTGACATCTGTGACAGTGAGATCATCAGTCACATGACGCTTTAAGTTGCTGAGACTAACTCTGTCCAGTGTGTCACAGTGTATAGAGATGTCTGGCATGCCAGACAGCTCTGCAGATTGAAAATGAAAAACAACAGATGCTGGAATTTTGATTGGCATCCCATCAGTGTTCTTGTCCAGGCGTGAAATTGTGTTATCTCCTTCTATATCCACTTCAATGTTCAGCGTTACAATGTTTCCTGTAAAAGGGACAAATCTGTTACTTTAAAATAACATGAATTAAAAAAAAAAATATTATATACACTCAAAACT
>CM037782.1:41544681-41560555 GCA_021229015.1 Solen grandis | reverse complement strand
AGGTTATCAAGGTATTCTGATAATTCTTTAAATAAAAGAATAGCGCTGTCAAGAGTGTGTGGCCGTGGAAGCTCATCTCTGTCCTTGCCAGTTATTTCTTCAAGCAGCTGAACAAATGTTTCTTTACAACCGAATATTGGACACTTGGTTGTATACATTTCAGCAATAATATCGATGTCATTAACTTCACATAGAAGTGGATATCCACAGTTAACACCATTATAAATTTGAGGCTGATAGTACAACACATTGGGTGACACACCGCTGGGACATTCGTTTTGAGGTTGACGACGAATTCGATGGCAGTTCCACATGTTTACTATTTCATCAAGATCTTTCTGTATTAAATACATAAAACAGAATCGAACACATTCAGTGTGAACAGGGTCACCGTCGTTGACTTTATTTTATTTTGTTCTTATATATTAATAAATATATATATAATGATTTTTCACTGTATGAGAGATACATATTTTTGTAATTTTTAATTATTTGCAATAAACAATTCTTAAAATCAGATTGTCCGTTGCTTTTCTTAGTATACTTGTACTTCAAGTATACTCCCTTGGTAACTAACATGGCTAATATATGTCTGGAAAGCTGATTTATTTTGATATGGCCTGAAATCAAACACGAGACGCACTGGTGGAACGCCTTCACTACCAAGACACCCTTCAGCATGCGACTAGAGCAAAGTCTAACTCAAATTTATATCTTTTTAAATAATGGGTCACGTGCATATATCACGGATCTAGTTTAAAATACATGCCGCGACATAGAATAAAGAATATTTGAAGTATATGTGTAAATGCTAATGGACAAAAGTCTTTTCCGGTCTACAAAAACTACAATATATTAAATGTTTTTATCTCATACTCAAAAATTTGGTATCGATAGAAAGAGAGCAGTATAAGCCTTCAGTGAAATTTCTCAGTTTGATTAGAAGCAGCTTTAAAAAATTGATTCTTATTTTAATTTCTCTTTAACTCATTTATCAAAAATATCTGACCTTTTTTGAAAGCTAATTACCTATGTGTCACCCGAACTGCAATTTGGCAGATTAAATTATGAGCCAGTACTGCCGGTAGAGCAATTTGTTGAAAATTGGCAATGAAGATTTACAATGCACAAATGAACCAAATCGAACACGGGAACTACATGACATGACGTGGAAAAATAGAGCATCAATTACGTAATGCCATTGCTCAGGAATAGGGGCAACCAGCCTTTCTGAACAGACTTAAAGCGTCAATGCGAAAAAAGGTACACTGAGCTCATTCGGGTTAATGGGGATCATAAACATAATGGAAAGGCCGTTTAAATAAAGACACAATCACAATCATAAATCCTCAATGTCGATTTCCAACACGTTACACATATCAAGTAAGTTTACTAATAATATATAACGTGTATGTATATTTTAATATACATGTAGATATAAATACCGCAGGTATTCCACGCAAATTATTTTCTCGCGCTTATTGAGTACCGTAGCATTCTCTACTACAAAAGTGATACTGGCCACATATACGTCAACAGCAAATACATGTAGTTATTCTGGATGCAAAGTACAGCTTTACTGGCCATACAGGATTATTAGTATCTCAACAATATATGACACACAAGACAATCAATAAAAGCACACAGCAATAACGGTCACACGGGCTCAATAACCAATAGCACATAACAATTTCCAACAGGCTCTCTAAACAGAACAAACACACAGGCTTATCATAAAAGACCTACCATGTCGGCCATACAGAGTTATCAACAAAAAAGGCCCAGGCTCATTAACATTATAACAGCAATGTCGGCCACATAGTCTCAAAAAATAGCACACACAGAATCGGTAACACAGGCTCATAAACAATAGCTAACAGCAGAATCGGTCACACGGGAAGAAGAGCAGTATCGGCAACAGACTCATCAACAATAGCATGCAGATGAATCGGTCACACGAAAATCGGCCACACAGACTCAGCAACAATAGCATACAGTGCAGTCGGCTACACAGGCTAATTAATCAATAGAACACAGTTATAAGCCCCCGACTTATCAATTCTCATGGAGAGGTTAAGTTTATAGTTAAAAACAAGAATATGACGTAACGACACTGATGCCCCGCCCGCAAATTATTCGAATGTACAAAGCAATTCGTTTTTTGCTAGGATGTGTTGTATATGTTACGGTGAATAAGTTCGCAAAGTATTGTAAAGATCTGATCAACAGTTTTTGAAACGCAAAGTTTCTTAAACGCAAAAACGTTAAACCTCGGCTGTGACCAAACAATGGAGTGCCACAGACACAAAGACAAACGTAACTCAAAAATTATTTGATGGAAATGCCTAATTTTTTCTGGGATGTGTTGTCCATGTTATGATGATAAAGTGTGCAAAGTATCATAAAGATCTGATTAACGGTTGCTGAGAAATCAACTTAAACGCAATGGTAAACCTTGGATGTGACCAAACAACGGAGTGCCACAGACAGACAGACAGACGAAACTCGAAAACTATAAGACGGAACTGTTGAATTTTTTTCTGGGATATGTTGTCCTTGATACGGTGAATTAGTGTGCCAAGTATCGTAAAGATCTGATTAATTGTTTCTGAGAAAACAGCTTAAACGCAAAGGTAAACCTGGGATGTGATGGACGGACGGACGGACGGACACACCGAAAAACTATATGCCCCGCAACAAAGTTGGCGGGGCATAATAGGACGTTCAGATGCCAGACTGACAATTTGGCACCGTTTGTTTAAAAAAAATCGGAAAATACAACCGGGGCTTCACAGTTCTACTACCGCGATGAAGTATCGGCATTGGTATGGACAGATTATTGCCTTGACCTGAATATTGCATGCTAGGAACGGCATAACATGTGAAGGGAGAACAGAAATATTATATTAGACACGTTCAATGTCGCACCATCAACGCTAAATGGCGCACTTCTTTTTATACACTCTTATGTAAAATGTATGTTATAAATTTGGACCCTCTTTTGTTGGTCGACTTGTTGACCCTCTCGCAGAGGGTTCGAATCCCGGACGGAGCATTTGGATTCCACAGTCTCTGATTCAACCCAGGTACCTCTTTGCACCTAGGGTCTCTCGAATATCTTGCAGTCTCAATTATAGGGCAATGTGCTGAAAGTCTTAGATTAGTAATATTTCTTCTTAAAAATAATGTATTTAAAATTATTAGGTATATATCAATTTGAAAATTAGGTTTTAAAATATTTAAATAAAGTCAGTATACATTATTATTACATATAGCAGCATGCCAGTATTGTAAAAAGATACATCAAACAATTGTTTAACCATTTTAGCCAATTTTTCATTTCCTTTTTGTGATTCTATCAAAAGTATAGAATTATTTTTTTAAGAATTATATTTTCTGATGACATTATTTTAAACCAGTCTTTTATTATATGAACATATCTTGCAATAAACATTGAGTATCGAGCAGGTTATATACCACATTTTTTTTATTTTTTTATTTTTTTTTGTAATACTTACATATAACATATGTACGACCTTCATTTTTAGTTGCCAGTTTTTCATGTTTGTTCATGTAGAAACAGAGTTGTGTACATTTTGTAAATATACTTTTAGTCAGAATATAAATTTCAAGTTAAGTACTACACTTGTTGTTGTTTACTGTCTTTTATATATGTGTGTGTGTGTGTGGTCTTTGTTTTGACATTATTATAAGATACCTACCTTACTAGAACCACCGTTCAACCGCAAGCTTACTGGAGAGTTTCTCAAAATGTGGAAACCGAACTCTCCTTCCGGGATTCGAACCCAGAAAGTGATATGCTGAGCGGCATTTAGTAAACGACTTTTACCACTCGATCAAATTTGCCTCTTTCATGGAGTAATAACGAGTAAACGTCTTGCCAAGATGAGTAAGATAATGCATGATATGACCCCTAGTCATATAAACATGACACCGGACAATAATATTTTAGTGTTGAGCGCTACAAAAATACCATTTTAACGATTTTGTATGTTGCGGCCAGTGATCGAACCTCCGACCTCGCGATTACAGGGCGGATGTTCTAAAGATGAGGTACCCGTAACAGGTACTTTTGATATTTATCAGACGGTGACGGTGGCCCAAAAGGAGGACTCTCTCCTCGGACCCACGTATAAATTCGTGTTTCTTGCATGTGTAAATTAGTTGTATGAATAAAACAAAACTATCCACTTTTGAGAATGTGTTTTTGTTCATTTGATAACGATAACAGTGTTAATTATATTTCAATAATATGAAACTAAGGGTTCATGTTTTTTTATTTAAGTTATTTTTATCTTTTTAATTTATTTTTATTTATTTATGGTACCAGACGTAAAAGTGTATTTCATCCAAATAGGCATATGATATATACTGCATTCATGAACATTTGAGGATATCTACTGTTGGAAAAAATCATTTTTACTTACCATTGTAAATATATATTTTTCTAAAGAATCAAAATGTAACCGTTACAGGGGGAACATACATGTTTTATCCTTATTGTGCATACCGACGCACAAACAATACTAGCGATTAATACCTCAACGAGATCGACACTTTTTTTAATTTTGAAGATTTCAGGCCGGCTGATGCAAAACTAACTAAAAAGTATAAGCCATAAGGTCTAAAATATGTTGTTTGTTTCTGGTAACGTCTCGAAAAAATATAGGGTACGTAGGTAGGCATAACTTCTTTTTCTTAGTTAATTAGAACTCATACAATGATTTCCTGTTGAAGATATAAAGATATCATAACAAAGTCCATTTTACCCGTATGTTATAGATACCTATGTCCTTATGATGTACATGGAATCCAAAGGTTTCGCCCGGGATTCGAACCCTCTGCAGAGAGGGTTAACAAATCGACCCGCCAAAGAGGGTCCAAATTTATAACATACATTTTACATAAGAGTGTATATAAAGAAGTGCGCCATTTAGCGTTGATGGTGCGACATTGAACGTTACCTCGATTTTTTGCGACATTTAACATTAGAGGTGTGACATATAACGTGAGCTTGTTTTGCGAAATTTAACGTTGAAAGCGACATTTAACGGCACTACAGACATGCTCTTAGACTCCATGACAGCCCTGTGTCACCACCTGATTGCAAGCCTCTGTCGATAAAGACGCCGGATTATAAGTATGAGGGCTACGTGCTCGAGACCGCCTACGAGCTTTCTCTCTCACTCTCTCTCTTTCGTTCTCTCTCTGACATACACCAATGTTAGGCAAACTGATCGCCATTGACATGCTCAGCTGTTTTGGAAAATGTATACTAAGTATTACGGTACCTGTAATGAATTATATATTTGATCTTTATGGGGTAGTTTTTACTTCTATATTTCATAATGATTAATATGATAAAGCTCAAACGTATTTGATTTTAAGGATAAAATAGTATTTTCGTAAAGTGTAATCGCGGGTATGAACGATCAGAAATTCCTCGCAATTACACTTTACTAAACAGATACATGTTTCCAAAAACATTTTATGTATGGGGTTCTCACTTATTTAAGGGGCTCTGCACTTTATCCCATTAAATATGAGACAAAAAAGAATTAGGAAATAAAATACGAACTAGACACTGCTCTTATATTAGATTTTGTTTTGACTCATCAATGTCATGTTCTAAAGGCACCGTTATAAACGTCATCTGTGGATTTGTTTACACATCTTAGGCAGGTCATGAGAAATATTATAAGTTGATGATAAATATTACCTTAAAATATAACTCGACATCTGTATGAGAATAAAAACGGGTTATTATAACCCTGAATAACGAGAGGAGCGAACTAATGACTTTAATCATTCGATTACACTCAAGAACAGCCGCTCCTTAAATCGAGAACGTATTAGTTTAATCTCTCCCGTTATTATAAATGTTAAATGTTGATTGCTAGAACAGATTACTGTCATAGGTCTCAAATACATAAATACAAACGACTCATCTGCAGTATTTAGTTGAAAGTGTTTTTAAGTTAAGTCACAAACACATAAGTAAGGCGTGTCATAAACATAATACCACAGACCCGTCACTTTGAAGGCAAAACAGGAAATGGGTTAAGCGGTACTTAAGTGGGTATTGACGTCATCGTAGTCACGCGGTGATGCGTCATACGTTAAGCGGTTCTTAAGTGGTTATTGACGTCATCGTAGTCACGTTGGGGATGCGTCATACATTAAGTGTATAGGGTCGAGTACCGACGCCGATTCAAAACTGACGGTTACGTTTTGAAACGAACTCCAGTGTACCAAATTTTGGATTGAATACATCAGCAACGCCATTGATATTTTAACTGCAAAAGACTACGTTATACCGAGTTCAAGTTTGTGTTGAAGGAATTTAATATATATTAGAGGTAAGTGGGTTTTTTTGGTTGTTTTTTTTTTTTATCATAAACAGGAGTTATTTTACCTTATGAACTACTCGTATACGCTTAAGAAGAGTACTTGACTCCTAATTGTAGGCTGGTTTTCATTTAACTTCAAACTCGACTTTTAGACATACATCTTATCCGTATTTTACGTTTGAACTAATTTCTAGTAATTTATGTAATCATTATTTATATAGCGGTACATATTATATAAAACGCAGCGATATCCACTATGAAACGTATTGTCATTAACTACGAAAATACAAATTTTATTTCGTTGAAAAATTTTTTTTTACATATTTTTAATGATTGTTAATGCCCAAAGATGTACACTTTTTACGTTTAAAGTAGCCCTAAGTACTCCTCACTTTGATTTTCTACAAACGGGAAATGATCTGAGGACTTATACCGCCAGAACGGAAACATATAATACTGAGTACTTGATTGTGTATATCATAACAACTCTAATAATTTTTAAAGTAAAAATCGCAACACAGCTTATTGATAACGGTTTATTGAACTATATACTCAACATCAAATTACAATGTTTATAGCAAAACTATATGGTAAATATTATAATTATAAAGTAGGCTACAATTTGTAATTGATAAAATACATATAAACAACAAGACATTCATAAATCGAAGCTGCAGTAACAATTCATTTTCACTGGTCTGTATCCTGTAATCACTCAAGTAGACTTTGAACTAAATACGAGGTAAGAGTCTATACCGCCAGAACGGAAATATAATTAAGTAGACCGTAATACTGTATTATCGACGTATTTAATGTTTTTGAGGAATTTGCAATATTCACATGATTCTTTAGCAGAAATAATCTTAACAATGATTCACAAAATTCTTTTTACTATAAATTGACATGTAACATAATACTTATTGAATGTTTATTTATTCTGTTTCACGTTTTATAATATTGAACGCAAAAATTAAGTATATCATTTATTATGATTGTTAAATAACTTTTAAGCTGAAATATGGCGCCAATATTAGAAAATCACCCGATTTTACAATACGTCGGTAATAATGTTACGTCAATAACAATACACATTTAAAACATATTATAAAACGACCAATGTCAAAACTGTCAGTCATCCCAGCATGAATTTTACAAAATGTTGTACAGAATGTACACAAGTAAAAAAAAAATGCAACAGACATACCTTTTTTTTTTCAACAGAACAAAACATAAGAAATTGATCATATGTTAATTTTTTTTTGTTATTAAATTTCTATATGACCCTGTATTTTGTCAAGAGACAAACCACCAGGGAGATTTCTTCCCCTTAGTATATCACTTTGTACTTGTTAATACATACGGACTTGCGATGTTTAAATGTATGGCTGCATGGTTAACTTTACACCCAATATTACCTCGTATTTGTTGACACAGGACCATGTCAGTTATCACGAAGATGAAAGAAGACATCCTCGGTATGATATTCTATTCTGGTTCAATGTCAATCAAGTTCAGGTCACTGTCTGCATGTCCCTCTTAACACACCACTTAAAAAGATTTAAAAACGATTGGCCGATGCTTTTCGTTTGTAATGCAAACTTTTGATATTGAAACTGACATATTAAAATGAGATATTAAAACTAATTTTTAAATTAAAGTTTAACAATTTTAACATTATAAGGTAAATGTACAGAAGATACACTTTAAAAACATCCAATATTTAATACTCGAGTACAATTTGATGATTAACACACACACACACACGCACACGCACACACACACACGCACATTTCTTATATATAATACAACATAATAACATAGGTACATGATGCAAAGTACAATTATCATTGACAAAAAATACGCACTCAATATATTGAATTTATTTTATTATATCAAATAATAATAAATCGATGCTATCTATATGCATATGACATCCCGTTTATTTAAACATTATGCCAGCGTTCATCAATTAAGGAACGCAAGTATCCAATTACTCGCCCACTTTACATTTCTTCAAACGGGAAGAGATATAAGGACGTATACCGCCAGAACGGAAACGTACCGAGTATGACATATACGTATGTTAGCATTGATTATAGCAACATCACCGCCACCATCATCATCATCAGCAGCAGCAAGAAACAATTCCTCAAACCGGAAACAAAGACATACATAAATCGAAAATGTATCAAGTACGTCAGATGTTACGATTTAATAATCTCACTTTAAACTTAATTTAAACAAACTTTATTTCAATGTTACAATGATTTTAAAATTAATTCAGAGATCCTACATTTCTTCAAACGAAAATTGAAATTGTATAAATGTATCATTGATTCCATTCAGTCCCAACATTCTGTCGGTACCGGTCATTCAGGTTTTTTCAGTATTATTATTACCATTTTTATTTGAATATAAAATTGGATCTTCTCTTAAAATTTCTGTTTTAATGTCTGAATGATATACGGGAATTGGTTATGAGGATATAATCTCCTGTTTACTTTCGTTTTAAATAACTAAAACGCCATAACACGGTTTGCCGTTTATCGTTATATCGACAGTTCTGTCACATATTTTTTTTTTATAATGTTTAACAAATTCGAGTCAACGAAAGGGATATCATTTTATTTTTATTTACTATAATTAAGTTACACTTCGTCACAAATTCACACACAAAACATACACATACATGTACATTAAAAAAAAATCATGAAATAGTATAAAATGTCGTATAGATTAGACATAACTTAAAACAGTTCAGATCCACTTGGGAGAAAAATCCTGTGAAGTGGATTATATTCGTAAGCCCTTCCGTTAGTTAATCGACAGGTCCTATTGTGATCCATTCAGATTTTTTTCAGTGGCTTTTTACACCTTCAAATAAGGTCAGATCGTTATCGTGTTTTATCTGCGCTCATTTTGTAAATACGTTGTCAACGAATCTAGGTTTTCTCTCTCACTGCGTGAGCGACGGGTTTCGTTCTCTCATTTGGAGAGGTGACTGACTCTCATCTTCTTTCAGTTCCGACTTGGCCAATTCGACAGCGTGAGCAATCGATGTAACAAAATCAATTTCATGTTCACTCGTTTTACCCTCTCCAGCTTGTATATCTTCCACGATATAGTGACCTTTGTGAGTCGGTTCGACCTTCCCCTCCGCCATACGTTGAAAATGTCTCCTCCATTTGTCTACTTCCATTTTTTCAGATGAAGGGTACAGCGTACAGTCGAATCCGTTACGTTAGTCCGCTTAAACTGACTCCCTCTTACAAAGATTCTTACGCGATTTAATACCGTCGGCTTGATTTTCACGTACATTGGATCTTCGAAGAGAAAAAAGGTAACCACTTGTTTTTCTCTTGGTTTTTGTAACGCCCGCAGCACGGGAATCATGGTGTTCTCGGCGTAGGATTCTGAGCAAATGTCAGAGCACACATACAGTATATCTTCTCGAGCCGAAATCATTATTTCCTTCAGCGCGCAAGTCCACTGACCTTTGAGTTCGTAAGATCGTGGTAATTCGACGGTGAAATCCCCCGGTTCGTTAGATGGATGCCGATCTGTTGACAAGCTGCTGCTCAGAAACAGGTAGTGCTCGTCCATGTCTCAGTGTCGGGGACGGCAGCGCGTATCCTATGGCGCTACAAAGTAAACTGATCCACAGTTCCGGATTTCCGTTCTTCAGAGATAAATTCGCGATGGAAGTGATGATGATCATATAAACGATGACGATCTGACAAATGTAGACGATTTCGGCTTTCGGAACTCTACTGCCGAAGAAACGCCACTCTTGGCTGTCTTCCCTTTCCATCGCGTTTTGACGTTACCGCTCAAAGGCGCCTCTTATTAACTATACTGCTGGAGGTCATCTTCCGGTATCCACGAGTCATATTTCTTAGACCAGAGTTTACATGCGGTGGCGACGTGTCATGTAAGTATACAAGCGGCGGCGGCGGCGTGTCCGGCGGCGGCGGCGGCGGCGTGTCATGTAAGTTTACATGCGGCGGCGGCGGCGTGTCCGGCGGCGGCGGTGGCGTGTCATGTAAGTATATATGCGGCGGCGGCGGCGTGTCCGGCGGCGGCGGCGTGTCATGTAAGTATACATGCGGCCGCGGTGCGCGGCGTGTCATGTAAGTATACATGCGGCGGCGGCTGCGGCGTGTCCGGCGGCGGCGTGTCAGTTAAGTATACATGCGGCGGCGGCGGCGTTCCGCGGCGCGCGGCGTGTCATGTAAGTACACATGCGGCGGCGGCGTGGCATGGAAGTTTACATGCGGCGGCGGCGGTGTCATGTAAGTTTACATGCGGTGCGGCGGCGTGTCATGTAATTTACAGCGCGCGCGGCTGTCATGAAGCGACTAATGCGATATCCGAACTGTATCTTAACAGCGTTAACATTCTCGAGTTTCTTTCCCCTATTTATTTTTTAAAATTTTGCAAATTATGAATGCGATATCCGAACTGTTTAAAATTCTCGATTTCTTTTATACTCTTCTGAAACCTACAAGGCGAATTACTAGTTTATATATAATTGCAATCATCATTACAAGAAAAATCAATTCAAACTCATATTCGAACATCGATTAGAACTGATCATTTCGACTCTGAAATTATTTATTCAAACTTAAACAAGATAGTGGAACTTTTACTGCCATGTACACAGTTAAGGTGTATGGTTCTAGAAATGCTCGTATGAAGTGACCATCTCGATTAAGGACCAATCCGGATACTGACCAAACCAGATAATGACCAACCCGGATATATTTATAGGGGCTTCAAATATATCAGTGCGTAAACGTTCTTCCTCCGGGGGTACTCGATTTCAGATCTACAACCAAGTAACCGTACGGTTTGAAAACCTTTTTATAAAAAGGTTGTTATTTGTGGGATATATTCTTGTCAACGTGGCCACTTGCTGTCTGTCAATCGGGTTTTTTGAACAAAACCAAATGCTGGGTATTTAGCGCGATGTATCGTTACTGACCGGATATTGATCTTGACTTGAATTCAGAAAATCCGTAAACTGACCAACGACTTAAGTAGTAGCAAAGTAAGAGCTTTAAGGGAGGTTGGAGAGGTTTTGAGTCCCAGATCTGGGTAAGTAGGTCAAGCCTACGTCATCATGGTCAATGATCTAGGTCACCGACTGCGCATGCTCATGTTTTAAGGTTAAGGTTGAATTGTGATCACTCCATTTAGGTTATCGACTGCGCATAGCTCAAGGTTAACATTATCTGGGCCAGTGTCCAAAGTTGGCGTTGCTAGGACAACACTCAACAGATTGAAAACTCTATTCGCACACTCTTGCAGAATTGACCCTGTTTAGGGATATGTTACAGGTGGTTAACAAATCGTAAACATCTCGTCAGAGCTGACTCTCAGATAGCTATTACATATGAGGTCATGACACAGCGTCCAGAGAGGAGTTGTTCTAAAGCGATATTTACAGTCTTTCTCTTTTTTCTCTCCATCATCATTGTATAGAACTAATCAGTGAAGTTTTCAATTATTATAATATTAGAGTATGATTTAAAATATGTTCTCCTTACAGAATAGTAAAGAGTTTTTACCACAGTTTAAAACAAAATGTTTATGATCTTTTCTGCTTCCATCAATCATTCTGTTTCTATCTTTATAATTAGACTGTTATTTAAAATGAATTTCTGTGGTACTACACCCGACTACAAATCCAGAGGTAATGGATGTTTTAACCCAGGTCTGAGGACATAGATTATTATCTTACCGGGTGAAAAGTACTGATTTTTCCATGATAAAGTGACTATCAGTGAACTACCCAAAGGTTATTTACCTTTGAATATTCCAGTTTCTCACCGGAAAGCGCACGCGTTTTTCAATAAAAATTCAAGGATTACTTATATAACCCCGTCGTTCACCTTTATTAACAACCCGTTGAATGATAATTTAAGTAAACAAGGATTATTTCATTAACCTCATTTAACCAGATCCCTCTCACGGTGGTCGTTCAAGCATTTCAGTTCAGTTTCTCATTTAAAGTTTCAAGGATGATACTAGCAGATTTGTAATTTTGGAGGGAAAAACGTTTGATTACACAACAAAAACTGTAAGTACATAACAAAGTTCATGGTCTCATTATCTTTTTCTAATGAGAAAGTTTGAGTGGGAAAAATATGAATTTTGAAGGTTAGGGTTTGAAAAGTAAAATACAGTTTATTATTTCAAACTTTTATTCAAACAAAACTACAAAATCACAGTATACATAAAATGATTGGCATGTAAAAATATAACAAAATCACAATGTTTATAAAATGATTAGCATGTAAAAATATAACAAAATCACAATTTACATAAAATGTTTGGCATGTAATAAACAGTAAAAATATAACAAAATCACAATGTTCATAAAATGGTTGGTATGTAATAAACAATAAAAATCACAATGTTCATAAACTGATTTGCATGTAATAATAAATCACAGTGTACATAAAATGATTGGAAAATATTTTAGATACATAAACCAAGTTTAAAACAACCATAATCACAGTATACATTTAATTTTTAAAATATTTGAGAGAAATAATCACGGTGAATCACAGTATACATGATTGAATGTAATAATAAACATTCTAGCTACATACGACCACAGGTTTAAATCACAATTAACGGTATACAAGTCTTTCGGGAATCCGTCGCATTCGCTGTGGGTATCTTCTTCCCTGTCTTCTCCATTGCATTACATTTAACTGTCTTACAAGTTTGTTGTGAAACACCAAAATGTACTGAATAATGAGCTCTACTAAGTTTGTGATGACTTGTTGAAACAACCATGAAATGATGATACAGATGAGAACGATGAAGGGTGGAAGATGATCTGAAATATGTTAACATTTTTCTTTTACAACAGTTTTACTCTTGTTTGTAAAATGATTTAACTCAAGTTCAAGTTCAAGTATTTATTCATAATTATATGGCCTCTGGCCCAAAATACAATATACAAATATCGAGACAATATAACAACTATGTTGTGTCCCTATGCTCATTCACTCTCAAGAAATCACACGTTCACACTCATTCAGCAAATGATATATATAAGTACAAAGTTTGAATAATACTGATTGATCGTTGGTTTGGAGCAAATTATATAGGTTAACTTCAGAACTTCTACCGTAATACCAATTAAACAAATATTGGTTGCGTATATCTTCATATTTAGGACAATTGAAAAACACATGGTATTCGTTTTCAATAACATTATTATTAAAATTTATTTGACAATATATGCAAATTCTATCATGACGTTCTAAACCTCTATGTCGTCCTGTTTCTATGTGAAGTTTATGAGATGAGCACCTAAATTTTGCAAATGCTTTTCGTAATTTATAAGAAATGTCTAAACAAATATATTTTTCAGGAGAAAGCAGAGGTTTGAAACATTTATAGAAATCACAACGACTCGACTCAGTAACTGTACTATGCCAATCCTGTTTACTACAATCAATCACTCTCTGTCTAAAGTTAAATATAAATAAGTTTATGTTTCCAACATCTTGAGAAATCCAAACAAAACCAAAACCATACTTGAAAAGAAGATGTTTTACATTTGAAGCCCAAGTTTTCCTATCATTATCATCCAAGTTTTTTAGCATCTTATAACATTGTTTAGGATAGCGTTTCTGTTCCATATGTAAAAGTGTGCACCAATATTTAACACAATTTGTATAATACGTTACATATAAAGGCATTCTCCCACATTCTCCAAGTGCGATACAATTATTTACAGAAGCATTTACACCCAGGAATCTTTTACAATATTCAATTTGAATTGATTCTAATATTTCTGAATATTCATATCCCCAAATATGCGATGCATAACAAAGTATTGGTTTTACAATGGAATCAAATAATTTGAAGGCTTCATAATGCGAATGAAAAATACCCAAAAGACTTCTGATATTGATATATACTAAAAATAGCCTTTTTCGCTTGAGATGCAAGCTTTGTTTTTGCAGCAGTCCATGTCAAAGTTCGTGCGAAAATCAATCCTAAATATTTATAAATTGATGTGACTTTTACCCTAACATTATTGTAAGTCCATTTTTCATATTGTCTAAGTCCCCCTCCATTACGGAAAACAATAATTTCGGTCTTGTCTAAATTGACTTCCATACCCGTGGTATCGCAAAATAACTTGATGACATTAAGTTGTTGTTGTAGTTTAAGTACAGTTTCAGCACAATTTGCTACGTCATCAGCAAACATTAAACAGTGAATATCTTGTATATCATTACTAATAAATATTCCCGACCCACATTTTTCTTTAATCAGTATGCTTAAATCATTGATAAAAAGAGAAAAAAGTGTCGCACTACATATGTCTCCTTGTCTTGTTCCAATATTACATTCAAAGAAATCTGTTAACCCGTTACCAGTTCTAACACATGAGTATAAATTAGAGTACATACAATTTAACATTCTATAAAATTTCCCGTTTATTCCTCGGTTCGATAAACTTCTAAATAAAGCTCCGTGATTCACCTTATCAAACGCTTTACGAAAGTCAACATATAAACAATAAAATCGTCCACCGGGGCGTGAGAGGTATTTTTGCGCCATAGCTTGAAGCGTGAATATATTATCTAATGTTGAGTAACCAGCACGAAATCCCGCCTGTGACTCATCAAGTATATTATTTTCTTCAATCCATGAAGTCAATCTATTATTTATAATATTGGAAAATATCTTGTACATGGTGTTTATTAATGATATACCCCTATAATTTCCTGGGTTATTTTTTGAACCTGATTTATGAATTGGACATATAATACTTTTACCCCAAGATAGTGGGAAATGTCCTTTATCAAATATAGAATTAAACAAGATTACTAGTACCGGTACAATATCACTAATAGTATTTTTATAGAATTCTGCTCCTATCCCATCTATGCCTGGTGATTTGTTAATTCTAAGCTTATGAATACTAGAATTAATTTCGGCCTCTGTAATGCGATTGTTAAGAACAACTTTAACTCTTGATAGTGGTGAACTAGATTTCAATTCAAAGACAGTTTCGCATGATGAGGACGAGTGTCCAAATATTGCATCTGATGTTGTGTTCATTTCCAATTCACAGTTGTCACCAGTGTTATCAAACACATGACTTATGTATTGTATGTCATGTTCACGATTTCTTCGACAACAAAGATTTCGACGATAACGATGGTATATACAACTCGTGGTAATGATGATGATGATGAAAATACTGCTACAGATGATACTAACTATGATGATCGTGCGATTCTTGTTTCCTAATGAAATGACAGAAATATATATATATATATATATATATATATATTATTTATAATGTAATATACATGAAGCATAATTCAAATCATATTCAGTTAATATCTTCGTAAATTTGTAAGGGTTCTACCGTTTGATTGTAAACCATGCTTGATGTTGGTTCCAAATAATGCAGTGAAAAATCAGTCATTTCAATGTTTTCAGTATTTGGTTGAGATTTATAA
>CM037782.1:41494581-41544581 GCA_021229015.1 Solen grandis | reverse complement strand
GAATTAGCATATCAATATAACGACGTTACCATATAAGGTCATAGTCATCCATTATATTGACATATTCACTACATAAAATGCCAAATCTACTCTATATATTGTTGCAACGGCTCAGTATAAGGACATAGTCACCAAGTATATTGATATTTCCACTTCACATAATGTCAAATCTACTCTATATATTGTTTCAACGGCTCAATATAAGGACATGGTCGCCCAATATATTGACATTTCCACTTCATATAATGCCAAATCTACTCTATATATTGCTATATCTACATATAAAACAGTCATGGCTTTTCATAGATATTGATGGTGGTAATGGTGATGATAAGAAAACAAATGGATAATCCGAGAAGCAAAGGTCATTTCTTTAGTCCAGATGAACATAAACGTTTCCACTCTACTAAGAAGGGAATCCTACTTTAACATATTGCTAATTTTACGTAAGGGAGAGTGTCTCTAAATGTCTGAATACTTCCGGTGGTACGCAAAACCAAACAAACAAACAAACGTAAGGAAGAAAGGTTGAAAGTTATCAAATATTTCACACACAAAAACAACATCGTGGACAGCAGGATCGAGATGTGTTTTTCTAGTATTGGATAGTTGGATGCGGTTCTTACTTTCTAATTCACTTTCCCTTTGTTGTAAATATTTGAAATCACAAAATAAGCATGAAGAATTGGGGACATTTACGCTTTCCTCTGTTGAAGTACTAAACAATACCCAACAATCACGAGGAATAGGGACACTGTATGGCTGTGTTATAAAACACTGGGACTGATATAATTATTGGACCCCACTGAACATATTTGGTTATATTGTACAATAATCCATATAACATACTGAAATTACAAAGGATTACGTCGCGAAACTGTTTTAATACGGAATAAAAGTGCGAAATCTGAGAACCCCAACACCAATAACTAAAGATAATTGTCCAAACTAATCGGCCTCATGTAGTAAAAATAAAGGTGTTACGAAAGTGAAGTGTATCCGGTGATGACGTCAAGTAATGCAAATGGATAACCTCGCGAGATAAACTCGTGCAAAATTTCATATATCTCCTAGTCCAGTGGACTGTCTGCTTCTTTGAATCAGTTATATCATATGAATTTCACTTGTTAACGGGTTCTCAATCAATTATAAGTATCGTTTATCAAAAATAAGTGCTTCCTTAAGCAATTCGTTTGATAATTATTTACATGAAATAATCTCTAAATATTGTTATTTTATATTCATTCACTCAGCTAATGTTACTAGATACTGACATAAACAAAATAATACGCAGGAGTTATGGCCGTATTTTTTTTATTTATTTATACAATCCCTCCGTTGCTAGAATCGTATAAAATAACCGCTAAGGCACTTTAATTTGTGAAGCAAATTATGATTGTATAAATGAACATGGGCATTTCCATCGCTCAAACTCTTAGAAATCTAATCGCCATATTAGTTAAGTCAGTCGAAAATACTTGTCAGTCATTCACAACAAATTATTTCCGGTACGTGCCTCTAGCTGTCCTGTCCGAATTAGCATGATGTTGTTCGAAACAATGTTAAACGGGCCGAATAACTGTTGTGGACATCGCTTTGGGGATGAAGAGTTGCGAGGGGCTAATATAGGTCATATATGAAACAAAACAGTGATGTTAAACAGCTCTTACATGTGTAATTTTATTGACATACTCACTTTGAAACATACTACCAGTTTGTTATTCTGTAATAAACGTGATTTGTTATGACGTCATTAATATGATGAAACGTATGAACTCAATAAACTATATTTATGTGCTATGTTTGTTATGTGGGCAAGTCAACAGTTTTGTGCATAACGTCTATCAATACCCATCAGAAGCATGGTCACACAGTGCAATATTTCGTGATTGCAAAAAAAAAATGAATTGAATTAGCATGATACACTGAATAGAGTTGAATAGATTCATGATGCTATTTAATTAATATGCTATGCGCCTATTTATTGTGTAGAGTGTGCATACTAAAAAGAAATATCAGTATGCATTTTAATTAATTTTATTTTCATCCGCTGAATAAAAAAATCATATATCAAATTTAAAATATCACAAAACATAGCTTGCAAATTTCTCAGCAATATGACATCTATTCTTTACATGGAATATTTAAGAAAACGCACAATGTCCGCTGCATTTCCAAATAACACACAATCATGAATTTATTTTCATGATGTCTTCAAGATTAAATCCGAATTTAAGTGGCAAGAATTACTGGATGTTTGCGTTCTTGTTTATAGGTAAGGGAATCTTTATTCATCAAACTTTGGAAAAAAGTAATTATTTGCTAAAGTTGCAAAATAATCATAAAAAAGTTTCTATAATTTGAATAATATAAAAGGATTATTGCTTGCATTTTTCCTGAAACTATCATAGTCTGATACAATATTTCGTAATATCAACTGATGTAATATAGCTAGGTTATTAGACCGATATTCCCGTCATTGTCTGATGACCTCATTATTTTTTCCTGTTCTACTTTAACTAATGCACTTTGCCATTGTATATCACTTTACTTTGTTTAGCGGTCTTTTATGTTTGTTACTGCAAAACACATTAGCATTTCAGTAAAAAGGAAACATTATATCTCATTTGCCTTCAATGTGACGTCATCCGGTCCAAATGTTATTTTGACTGGCACAGCGGCGATATAATAATATTAGCTATACAATTTCTTGTTCTTGACAGAGTATATAACTATTTATTCCAGGCTGAGAAAAACCATGTCACCCGAGCCGCTACTGTCAGGAAACTGTACATTACATTATGTTCACGGTTTATTGGCCAATCAGAAGAGAGATTTTTATAGGCTTTGCAGTACAATAATATTATATGGACAGTATAACGCCATTGCTAAGCATTTTTCACGACGTATAGATTGTGTTTAGTTTAACAGAGAACAAAGTTGACAAAGCTTACAGACGATAAGTTTTAAAAACAAATTCAAAATATTCAGGCTATTGTTTCGTGGAGCTTCTTAAATACAATGCTGAAGCTGTATGACTTGACTTGTGTGCTTTCAACTTCCTTATGATTTCTTATATGAAAAATGCCAACTAAATCAAAATTATGAAAGAAAATCATTAGAATAAATATTCAGTATAGTACATTATATAACAAATAATACTTGGCATTTCGGACGATATGCAAGTTTATGGGCTTGTCAGTCGGACCAAAGACCTACACTGAGAGACAAGCTACTCGGCGAAATATCGTATATTCTCGGTGCGAATTCTCTGAGGTGTGCGCCAGAACGAGAGTCCAGAGTTACTTAGCGATAGCAAGACAACGATAAATAGAATTTAATACGTTTGAAGGAAATATATGCATTCGGGAGTATATTTTATTTTAAATGCCACAGGGTGAGAAAAATGTGCAGCCTGACCAGAACTCGAACCCGATGCCTCTCGATTTAAGGACGAATGCTCTACAGAGTGAGCTATTCGTCCGCATACACACTTTAATGGTTAAAAATAGCCAGAAAGGTGTCGATCACTTTATCAGATTACCTTGATTTACGAACAAAATGGTTCTTTTTTCTCTCTTTGGAACCAACTAATGCTGCTCCGTTTATTAAAGTATAAAATCGTATTTACAATAATAATTCATAAATGCACGCATGTTTAAGAAAGAAATGTATATATGTTTCATTTCATTACAGTTTAACAGTGTTATACATTTTTCCAAAAAAAGAAGTAAAAAAGCATATATTCAAAATATATTAAACACATGCACACATATATACATACACATACATACGCCATGCATATATACATGTACACATACATTGCATAAACATACATTAGCGTACATACATATATACTATAACACCATGTAACAGACCTATTCTCGAAATCGAAAAAAAAAAAAAGATCTGTCGATGTTAATTATTATGCATTAGATAATTTGAAGTAATTTAAAGTAGGCTAAATATCGAAAGAGAAAGTTGAGTATGTCTTCAAACAATTGTTTTAAGATGTTTAATGAATTTAAATAAAAATCAATGTCTGTTCTTTTTACTGTGGTACATGTAATATAGATCTAAGATAAGATAATCATTATAGAGTAATTTAATTACATTACCTAATGATGAGCGTCTATTGCTTGTAAGGTATGAATTAAAAATACTATAAGTTAGATGACTAAGTATTACGTTAATATCTTCATACTCCCTGTAAGTAGTTTTATATCCAATAATAAGGTATTTTAGACATTTTAGTGAATGTTTGATATGTAGTTTCCTAAACAGAGTTTGAATATTTTCCCATAAAGGTCTACCGTATTGGCATTCAATTAACAAATGTTCTATAGTTTCGATGTTACCACAATAATTGCAATAAGGGTTGTTGAGGATTTTCCAAGTAAAGTGTTGCGACTATTTAATTAATAAGTTTTATTCTAAATTGTTTGACAGTATTATCTATGATAACATTATTTATTATGTGGTAAACTGAAGGCCAGTGCATTTGTGTTTTGAATAAAGTTTCCCAATGTTAATGTAAGTATGGTTTTTCTATCTGTTCTTCCAAAAAATTTAAGCGTATTTGTTTATTTGTCATATTATCTGTCAGAGAATCCAAGAGGACTGTATCAGTTTTTATTCTTGTTTGTTTTGAGTCACACATATTAATTGTCTTTTGCCATATTTTAGGTATGGCTTGTTTTATTTTAAATAGTTCAGTGACGTAATTGACTTTGTTTTTCAAGTTGTTAAATATTTTATTTTCGTCGATTATTCCATTTTTTACAATGTCATCAATGAAAATTATGTTTGATTCTATCCAATTATTAAAGAACAATGGTTTTCCCGCATATTGAAAATATTTGTTCCCCCATATAATTTCTTTTCTTATATCATAAAATGTCTTAGGTACTCTCGGGTTCATAATTCTATTTAATTTTATATGATATTCTAAAACCTCATAGTAGAATGGGAATAGAGGTATTTCAGTATTTGGAAGATGTTTGATTGAATCTATATTCATTTTAAAAACCAAAAGATTATGACCAAATTAATTCAGGATAATATAAGGGATACTCTTCCAATTATCATTGTCTTGATATTTAAGGGAATGTATCCATTTCATTTTTAAGGATTCCATATCCGGTATTTCTAGACCCCCATTTTTTTAGGCCCTATTAAAATAGATCTCTTTATTTTTTTCTCTTTTATTTGACCATTTGAACTGAAATATTATAGTGTTTATCTTTTTTAAAACATACTTTGGAATAGGTATCGACTGGATAAGATAAGCTAATTTTGCTAGTAACAATGACTTAATAACTGTGTTTTTCCCGTAAAAGGTTAAATATCTACAGTTCCATTTATTTATAATATGTTGGCATTCTTCTATTTTATTTTCCCAATTTAATTTCTCACATAATATCCTGTTAGTACCAAAATATACACCTAATGCCTTCACATTTTTTTTAAACTGTCTACCATAATTTTCAGTCTTAATATATTGTTTGCATTTGCCGAGTAACATCCATTCTGTTTTAGATTTATTTAATTTTAGGCCCGATTCAATGTCAAAGTCATCTAAAAATTTAATATTATAGGTATTTCTTCAATATTTCTCAAAAATAATGTTGTATCATCAGCTAACTGACTAATGATAAGTTTTCTAGTTGCAGTTTGTGTTTTAATTTTTATGCCAGACAGCTCATTAGATTTTCGAATTTTGGTACCTAAATTTTCAGCAATAATAATAAATAACAAAGCAGATAGCGTACACCCTTGTCTAATGCCACGTGACACCGAGAAAAAGCGCGACTTCCATCCATAGTTCATAACTGAACAACATATGTCATTGTATAATATTTTAATCCATGTAATGAACTCGTTTTTGAAGCCAAATTTAACTAAAGTCTCAAACATAAATTTCCATTCCACTGTATCAAAAGCTTTTTTAAAATCAAGGAATAAAACAACGCCCTCTGTATCTAGGTGCTCCACATAATCTATAATCTATAACATCTTGGATTTGACGGATATTGTAACCAATGAAACGATTCTTGATAAAACCTTGTTGATCTGAATTAATAATTTTCGGTAAAACTTTTTGTAAACGTTGTGCTAAGACAAGTATTTTGTAATCGAAGTTCATCAAAGATATGGGACGCCAATTTTCAAGGTTTTCGGGATCACCTTTCTTAAATAAAAGAGAAAAAATACATTTTTTTTTTACTTTTTGATAATATTTTTTACGCATGCTTTGTGAATAAGAATCTAATAAAAATGTATTTATTTCGTCCCAGAACCTTTGGTAGAATTCAACAGTTAGTCCATCAAGTCCGGACTTTTATTGATTTTCATATTGCTTACTGCTTCTGTACATTCATTTAAGGTTATAGGCCCTTCACATAGATTTGCTTCATCTAATGTTAATGTGTTTTCTAATGTAATATCGTTTAAGACAATGGATTCATCGTATTTAGCCTGATATGTATATAGTTTTTCATAAAAGGTAACTTGTTCTGCTAAAATTAACTTTATATCTGTAATGAGCTTTCCATTTATGTTTAAGGAAAATATAATTTTCCTATTTTGACGGGATCTCTCAAGATTACAAAAATATTTTGAATTTTTTTCACCTTCCTCTAAAAATTGTACTCTTGATCTTATTTGTGTTCCTTGTATTTGAAAATTATATATTTGTGCAATTTCATTTTCTATTTCTGTAATTTTGCTATATACTGTTTCTTTATTGGCTGCATGTAGTTGAGCAAGTTGTTTCTGTAATTTGCTAAGTTTGTTATGCCTTTCACGTGACATTTGTTTTGAGTATTTGATAGACGCTTCTTTAATTTCATATTTACATATTTCCCATTTTCATATATTGTCCACATCTAAACATTTGCATTCTTTTATTATATCGTATATTATTTGGCAATAATCATCGTTTTTTAAAGAAGCATTATTCATTTTCCAGTAACCAGGTCCCCGTTTACACGGTGTTTTTAATTTAATTGATTAGAAACCTTTAAGGTAATTACATTTTTTTCTACAAGCCAGAAATCAACAAGTAACTGGTGTTGTATGCAACACATAAAGTCCCCTACCGGCTCATCCTTGACTCAATATGGTAATCAATCCCTTTTTTTGCCATATTTTCACTATTTCCGTTACCATAGCAACCACAATTTTTGTCGAAGAACAAAAATAAAATGACGTGTTCCATCTAGCATATACAAAGTTTCATCAAGTTAGCTTGTTTAGTTATCGCGGGATCCCATTTTTTGCCATATTTTCACTATTTCCGTTACCATAGCAACCACAATTTTAGTCGAAGAACAAAAATAAAATGACGTGCATAATATACACATTACATTCTAGTCATATACCAAGATTCATCAAGTTAGCTTGCTTAGTTATCGCGGGATCCCATTTTTTGCCATATTTTCACTATTTCCGTTACCATAGCAACCACAATTTTAGTCGAAGAACAAAAATAAATTGACGTGCATAATCTACACATTGCCATCTAGTCATATACCAAGTTTCATCAAGTTAGCTTGCTTAGTTATTAAGTTATCGCGGGATCCAGATTTGAGCTGACAGACAGACGGACAGAAGGACAGACGGACAGACGGACGGACAGACGGAGGGCAAACCTATAGTCCCCTCCGGTGTGAACACTGGTAGGGGACTAATACGACTTTATTCTGAACCATTTTTTCTTCGCCATGTATATTGATAAGTATTTTCATACAATTTTCTCCAAATATCTGTTAAATCGTGTTGTTTTATCAGTTTAAGAAGACTAGGATTAGTTTGAAAATTATTTAGAGTATTTACACTTGTTGCTCTATCTTTGATTTGTATTATATCATTAAAATCTCCACCAGCTATGTGAATGCCTTGTGAATTCGTAAGTAAATCATCAGATATGTTTTTAAAGAATGATGTAAAATATAACTGGGTATTCTTATATAAATAATTCAAACACAACGCGAATGTGAAAAAGGATATAGTTCCATTACTATTATAGTGTAAAGCATAGTACTGTACAAACAGTGAATATTTCAGTATATTCATTATATCTGAATATTTATGATTGAATGTGTGGAATATTTATATATTTGATTATAGCATACAACATTTTATCATACATGTTTTTTTATATACATAATTATGACATTTGTAGTAACGGATGTCGTACCTACCAAATAGGTCACGACTGGTAAGAAAACAACGACGTAACATTAAATCACCGAATCAGTTCTCATTGTCCGTAAAGCTGTGAACATAGTTTGTAAACGTACATATATAGATAACGTGCCATTTAAATCACATTCAAGTTGACGAATCCTTACCTGTCCTGGTTCTTAATTTCCTAATCTTTTTAGCTGTTTGTTTAACAAGCATCTGATGGCGTTGGGTTAATTTATTTTAATGAGCGCCTGTGGAATTTGAAACGGTATGTAATATTAGTGAAAATATAAAATATGAATTCAAGTTATAGGTGAGAAAAAAGGATCTAGGATTTTGCTGGGAGTTTTTAATGTCCGTTATATGATTCCAAAATAAAGACAGAAATAAGAATTAAGGAATGTTATCATTGGATAAGTTTGATAAGAGTACGATAATCGCATCAAACTAAAGCTGATATAGATTTGTCCATAAAGAGGTTACAATAATAACACAAAACTCGCATTCCTAAATTAGGTAGTCGCTATTTGTTCTTTTATTCACTATTATCTTCTTTGTATACTTGTCAATGTTTTACAGTTTGTATATGTTGCCTGTTGCAAGTTATCGGAGACCATCTTTATTGACAACATATACAAAAGTAAATCAATGTGTGTACAAAGGAATGAATATCAATGTTTATACTATAATATCAATCAGTATTAATTTTATTAATCATTCTTGAATTGATAAACACAGCAACATGCATTATGAAAAAATAATTTAGTCGCCATAATTATTTTAGTAATGAATCAAACAATATCACATTAAAAATTGATTTGGTCCCTTCCTCTTAAATTAAAATAAATATGTCATAACATCGAACTGATCAATATATCAGTTATAAATGAACACGAATAGTCTGTTAAATTTCAAAGATAATGGCGACTCTTAACATTGTTTGCCATTTAAGATGATGGCGACGATATAGCAGATGTTACATTTGCGCTTCTTGCTCTAGAATGCATGTCAAAAGGATGATTATTGAAAGACAGAGCACTTGAGCATGTTCTCAAATTGACAGCTAAATGGTCGAAAATGATGTGTCGGAAAAGGCTATAGCGCAAATTATACGTTGCTTAAACATGGGCACATGACAATCAGTTGTATTTTGCATGAAATAGCATGTCAAAGGTCAACATCAGTAGTTTGCTGTGCTTTTGTTCATGACATAATATTTGACCAAATATTGGTGGCACATAGTTACATTCAGTTGGTAAGGGATTTTTTTTTAACTTGGGTGAAAAATTATTGTAATACATGAATCGTGTTTCTATTATCTTTTTCAAAGTGAGTTCAATAGCGTATGCACTGTTCTGTTTTTTTGTGATGTGTAATAGACAATTTCTTCAGGAAGCTTGCGGGAATCCATAGAAAGATTGCTATAACATGCATATTGTCTTTCTTGATTCAAAACACTTTAATTTTCTTATATGTCAACAAGATATTTCGTTTGTCACCAAATTTCGTTATTTCAAATGCAAGCTTGCGGGATGCAGTAAGGTTCGCCCGCTCGTTGTACACAAATGGCAAAAAGAAATACAATCATATCAAAATAGAATAAAACAGTTTTAAGCAGAGAAGTTATTGAATATTATTTTATGCATTGACCATGCGCCAATTTGTCATGGTTTTCGATGTTGATGGATTACATCGGTCTAGGCACAACCATGAATTATCACTGCTTTCAAAATAGATAAATTGGTATAGACACCATTTCAGATCTGCATATATTTATTAGATTATCTATTATTCAAATGTAAAGAGAGTAGCTCTGAAGAAATGTTTTACATTACACTGATCAAAATGCCTGCGGTCGTACCTGGCAGATCATCCCTTTCGGAGGACATTTGCTACATCTCCGAGTTTGATGTTTTGGTATCAACGTTTCGTGATGAAGCTAAGATCATTTTCTTCCCATTTACATTTAGGACTAGTCCTTCTTAAAGAGAAAGAAACAAATGAGATTAACTTAATCTTGGATAATTTTAACGTATTATCGGCAGTATTTCAGATTCAACATATTTAAGGATGTCAAGTTGTCACAGTGCAACATCGTACACTTTGATATACTCTCAGCAATTGTGCTCGCCTTGTTTGATTTTTGTTACAAGATGTAAAAGGTATTAGAATGTAATTCCTCATAAGTTCTAAAGTGTTAGAATGAAACCAATTTCAGATCAAATTACGCGATTTTGCAGCAATATTTTACTTAAATACAAATTGATACGCATTTTTTCTGTTTTGGATTTTGTGAAACAGATATTTCATTCAAATAATATTATAGTATGCCTAAATTAGAAACAATTTATGCAGGTTGGTCATTTTTTTTGTCAAAGAAACCCGGTGCCGTTTAAATTCATTATGTACATGAATAGAAACTATATGGGAATATACTTAATTCAAGGCGTGAATTTTCATGTGTTTTAATTTAATTATTAAGTATTGCCATTTATTATAGTGATTAATCTCGCAAAAGTTTCACCATTATTCAATAATTTCATGTGTCACAACATAACTTGTTTATTGTTTATACATATAATTAATGACAATTTAAACTATTTTATATTGGTTATCAAATAACAAATAGCCTGAAAATTGAAGTGCTGGTCATTGTTACAGAATCCGAACTCAGACTGTACTCTAACCGAAAGTTTGTGCCGAAAAGGCATGCATGTTGTGTGTTTGTTTGCGTGTGTTAAAATACGAAATTGTTAGCTATAAAACGTCAACATTAGGTATATTTTTATTTTATCTAACGGAAATGAAACTATTCATTGAATACCGAATTCATGTTCAACTATTTAATGTAAATCATGGGAGTGTAATAGCCAGTTTGTCGTCCGAAAAAAAAGGGGGTTTTGGCGCAATATCTTTTCAGTTATATTACGATACAATAAACTAAAATTTTGAAGTTCCATATTTTTATACAAATGCTTAATCCGTCGATGTATATGTAGATCTAGGATATTTTTACAGAAACATATGTTACACGAAATGTGTTTGCCTGGTCGCAAAATTCTAAATATGATATTTCGACTGTATTTCTAACCGTACAAATGGTTAAAGTATATTTGAACTTACTACAGTTTATAAACGGACAATCTCTACCTACTGGAAGTCGAAGATTCCCCTCCCGCATACAAGTCTTGTTTGCGTTGCGTCCTGTCCTGATTAATTGAATTTTATTGACCTCTAAAATGACAATTGCTATTTTCCCTGCAATGTATCACTAAAAATACACATTTTCTATTTTCTCCGCGATTCCTTTTAGTATAGGTGTGGTAAAAATGTATACTAACTTGATCTGCATCAGTACATTTTCGTCAAACATCGTCAAACTAAATTGAACGTTCTCAAATTGTTTTGTGTTTGACATCATAATAAGTTGTAATACCGAAAGTACTTACTTGTTTAAAGCGGAGTCCAGCTTGTAATTAATATGTACGTTACCCTTCCCGATGTTATACAGCTCGGTCATAAAATGCTTAACAATTGAAATCAATATCTGTTCGCTTTATATTTGAATGGCAACATTTTAATGACAACAAATGAAAACAAGTTGTTGTACCCATAAAGTGGCAATTCATTTCTGTTATTACGAAATGTTTATACATATTAATGAAATCTGTTTTGTAAATATGAAATTTATTTTGCCATTCAAATTATTCGTAATATGAAATATTTATCAGGTTTTCGCCCGTGCCTATTGTTCTTCTGTTTATTTGTCTTTCCTATTTTTCTTCGACCCATTTTTTTTTCGACGCGATTGCGGCCAGATGAGACAAACTACCGACTGAGTTATGAAATTTCAGACATGAAATCATATGTTTCTGAACATGTGCCTATTGTATAGTTTTCTCAAATTTGTTTCTTATGTTGCCGTAAGGGGACTACTCCTTTGCTAATAACTCAAAAAGTTGAAGTCTGATTCAAATGCGGTTGGTTTTCAGCATTCTGTTTCTAGTTGACAGCCCTACAGAATATCAGAATATACTTAGGTATCTTAGTATCGAGTAACAGAAAATTTGCGGTGGAAGAGGTTGAATGTTCGAACATTGCAAAAAAGTGTGCAAATGAAGGTATGTCTACGAAAAACATGCCAATTTTGCTTCAGATCTGTTTTCTGCATATGATTTGCGAGACATATACGCACATTATATGTGGGGCGGCAATTTTAGAAAATGCATGGTTTGTCCTGAAGCGGTAAAACTTCAATAAAATATTGGAAAAATCAAAATTTCAAAAATATGTTGTTTTTTTCGGTTTATTGTTGCTCCTGACTTTATTTTTTGTTCAATCTTTATGAATTTTCACATGTTATGTAGTTTTATATTTCAAATGGCCTCACAATTTAAGTATTTAAAAAATGCAAAGATCAAGGTCATATCACGATTATTGCTTTTTTTTTCTTCGGCTCCAAATACATTAAAATTTTGTAGCTCAAAAACTAAAATTCTTTAACGGGAGACTGTGGACACAAGAGTAAGTGCTTGAAGAGCTTTTTCCATTGATGTTAAGTTTTTGAAGACTTGGGTTAGTTTGGCCATATTACGGGAGTTCAAAGTTTAATCTAATGTTGAACAATTGTAAATAAGTTTTTATGCTTCAAATAGTGATATTTAAGAAATAAAATAATTGACCCATGCGACTTCTAGAAGCGATCAAACGACACTAAAACTGGCAAATATTTCAAAACTTGTAATTTAATGAGACTCTATTTCTATTGCAAATGTGTTTTTGCTTTCATTCCTTTTAATTTTAGAGTGTTTTGTTCTTTTTACTAAGCAGTTGCTTTATTCGTACATGGTTGGGAATTCTGATATCGAAAACACATGCACAAGGCCGAAATGTAATTAAGATGTTTATACATAATATTATAAACTTTGTTGCACTTTTTCCAAAATTCTGCAGTTCAAGGTAAGCCACACAAACATTGTAAGACAAAGTCCAGTCTTTTTTATCAATTATTATACGGATGTTATTGCCACGGGTATATGAGTCCAGCTTCTCCCAGTAAAAAGGACCGGTTACCGTAGTTTATCCGGGAGGAACAACAGGTATCCCACAAGGTATAACCATTGTGTGTATACATAGAAACAGCTATAAATGAATTATGTCATGGCGGGGTTCTTAGACTAATGGGTAGGTTCAAATTACCGTTGCTTAAACTGGCTGTTAAAATGTACTCATGGCATATCCTACGATCCTCTAGAAGATCATTACCTCCAGAAGTAAGTGTACCTCGCATTTCAATAAAAAATATTGTATTGCTTTTCAAAATTTCAACTCATTCAACAAATTTTCAGTGATAACACCAATTTCTTGAAGCAATGAATTATAATTTTTGAAGTATAAACAAAAACAGAATAATATATTCATTTACACATTTCAACTGTTCTATGCCAGTGTGTTCATTCGAGCCCAACATTATTGATGATTTGGTTTAATCAAACTACTCCAGACCTTTACATTATACTCGTGGAGTTTCTATGGACTGGGTCTTTGCATTCAGTTTATGACCTTGATTGCTGCCTATATATTTGGCAACGCTTTTGAGAAGCAAAAGAAGAATTACTTTAAAACTTGAAACTGAATTTATGCGAAGATGATCTCCTGATATAAACATTTTTCTTTTATAGAATTCAATTATTTTTTCAAGGAGGGTCGATATTTCATGTTAAATAAATCGAATTCAGCAATAAACAGAATTTCGTGTGCATATTTTGGTTTTATGCTTTATTTCGAATGCGTAGCAATTTCCATGTCAAAATTACAAATTGTATTCTAGTTTTTAATATATCATTTGAGAGTTTTTTTTTGTTGTTGTTTTAAGTTTTATTACTTGCGTTTATGATACTTTGATACATTAATATCATTAAATGTATTGTTATGCATAGAAAGATTTTTATCATAAAGGGGAGAAAGATGTGTTAACTGGAAAATTATTATTTATCATTATTGTTTTACTAAAACCATCAGAAACAACAATAAAATCATAACTAAATGTTAATTACTATATCATAACTGATTAAAATCAAATAAAAAATGATACATAAATGGTCACTTCCATTTCAAGAATGAGTACAAGTATAGTATGTTTCGTTACATTGAAACAAGTATCCAGTTGGCGCAGCACTGATAGAAGCAGAACACTCGGGTGTCACAATGCTATAGACTTTTGACAGACGAATGTTATGTTACATATATGCCGATTGTGTCACGGTAAAATCTATACTTTCAATGAATGATAGCTTTGAACATAGAAGCAAAGATTAAAATAATAATTGGAAACAATTTGTTTCATTTCAGAAAATACGATGCTTGATCTCATTCATTAACTTTTTATAGCGGCATTCACAGTGGAATCTCCACAGTCAGATGAGGGCGGGAAAGGATATGACTGACATCGCAATCTCCGTCACGGAGGGGATCCGCACAGCTATTGTTTTTGTTTCATTGCTACGAGGGCACAGTCGTACGTTAATGAAGAAACCAAACAAATTGCCTTATTTTCTGCTATTCTAAGCCGGGCGAATGATGCAAATATAATGACTTGTTGTTGATAAATACGTGGTGGCGAAATGGAACTTGGAATTTTGTTTATTGTTTGTGAAACTTTTGTTAGGGAGTTATGGAATGTTTCATGTTTGGAGAAATCTATATAGTATTGGTCTTAAAAAGCTTTATATTTTATTTAAATTTAATCTAGAATGATAGACGACATATTTTAACAATATGGGTAATTGTAAAATATTACATACCTATAAATGCTTTAAATAAGACTTTGGCTTGACTTGACTATTTGAGTTTACCTCCGCTTCGACAGTATTTCAGTCATATAGTGACGTCCAGCTTATTACAGGTTGAGGAAGACCCCGAATGCACAGAGGCATCCTAGTAGAACCACCGAGCTACCGCAAGCCAGCTGGAAGGCTTCCTAACATGAAAATCCGAATGACCCTGTCGGGTTTCGAACCCACGCGGTGCCACAGAGGCCCCATTAGACTTTGGAGCAGAGCAATTCTTATATAGCTTATCAAGTAAACCTAGAAGAGCTTTACATAGATAAGATAGTTTTCAAATTAAATAACGATTGAAACAAGGCGTTACTGTCAGAAAAGAATGAAAAAAGGTTCACACATACGGTACAATTTGAAATGCTAGAGGTATTGAGGATGAGTATCAGTTAATTATTGTTGACATATCAGGAAATGCTAGTACACAATTATATTAGCAAAACTGTAGACAGCTTAATATTATCTTCTTTATTTTACTTAATTCAACTTATACTACAAATATACTATATATACAATAATGACATTCTTTCTAACGATGTTTCACACGCGGTTCCGTATGTCTAACTGACTCTCTCACATGCAACCAAATCATGCTCAAAGTGACACGGATAACTGAGCAGATAATTAGTATATAAACGGCTGGTCTTAAAACAACGTGTCACAAATACAATAATATAATCAAACATAGAAAACTGTTATGAAAACAAGATTAAGGATGTCTAAGGGAGAAAGAAAGTACAGTGTTACGAAAGGTGAATTAAACAAATAAACATCAAGCTATGTTATAACGTCTTTAGAATTTTCATAACCAATGGTCTAACCTAAGTTTTAAATGAAGAAATTATGTATCAAACTACAACGCACACTTAATTACTAATATTATTATATACCAAACTTCTTAAGCATTTTTTTCATGTACATTAACACATTTAAAAGTACTGTACAGTAAAACCAAATAAATGATACAATATATAAAAAACAAATTAAAACACCAATATTGCTCAAGTCACAAATTCAATTAAAATGTTGTTTAAAAAGTTAAAAAGACCCACATAAAAAATAAAATATAGGTAAGACTTAAGAATTTGTTAAAAAGCGACACTGGTACAAAAATAATCAGTCTAAATAAAACCTCTTAAATAAGTGAGTTTTAAGTGCTCTCTTAAACACTGGTAGAGTTTCACAGCTCTTAAGTGTTCTAGGTAGGGCATTCCAAAGTTTAGGGGCTGCCGTCATAAACACACGATCACCATAAATCACAGTCCTACAATCCGGTACAACCAGGGTTAAACAATCATTCTGGGACCTAAGTTGTCTGGATGGGATATAAATGTCTAGCATGTTTCGTATGTATTAACATCTATTGATTTAAATTTTCTGTAAGTCACAGTTTTTCGTACTGGTGGTGGTTTTGACACACTAGCATTAAATACAACAGCGAAGTGATCGCGAGACGTGTTCCCGTTGTTGACTGGGAGTCCAGGGTCAGTTATTTCTCCATTTGATACCGTTGTGTCTGTATCTCTGGTAATTAGCACATCTAGTATGTGGCCTGCTACATGAGTTGGTTCAGGGACGTGTTGTCGCATGCCACACGCTTCCAAAACACTTTTGAATTTTGCGGTGTTAGGGTTTGACAGATTGTCCAGGTGAAAATTTACATCGCCCACCACAATAATATCGTTCTCAGCAGTCGTAAAATTTGCGAGAAATGTCGGCCATTCGTCATCAAGAAATGTATTAGTCTTCATGTATTAGTCTTAATATATGTAAGTTATTAAATATTAAACATGTTAAACATAAAATACTATCATGATTTTCCTTGTGACACTTATTCTGACATTGCAAAGTTTATTGAGGGTATTAAGAAATATGAACGTGTAGAACAGGAAATAATACACGAAGCTAAGGTCAAATTGTGTTGTATTAAATCACCGAGTGATTGTCTTTAAAAGTATTTTACTTTCCATCGTTTTAAGAACTAGATTCTTAAGTTTTATGACATTATAGATTTTCGAACGCTGTGTCTCTTCATTTTTAACATGTGACCATTCCATAAACTTGGATGTTGTCCGTAATACAAGATGATGGTATAAACAAATAATCCGACGTATTCATGGACTCCTTCGTGATGAACGTGTATGCTTCTCATTGTTTCGTATGTATCGTATGGCATAAATGTTTAAGCATTTAAATTGCAAACCGAACACCCATCATAATAGTTTTTATGTAAATGAGCATTTACATCGCTTAAACTCTTAGAAATCAATCCGCTCTTTTAGATTATTCAGACAGAAATGTTCAACAAAATGTTTTCGGGACGTGTTCCTGTATAAAAATTGACAAACTATGACACATTTTGCATACTCATAAGAAATTTGAGGCATCATTCAAATATCAGATTTTTTAGACGATACATTTTCAATGTCGTCTGAATTTTCGAATGAATTTTGATGTAAATCATATAGCTATTTTTGCAATGATATTTGCTTTTATTTATGTCGGTAATGAAATATCGTATCATCAAACTTTGAAAAAAATATTCGTAAACTTAGTAATTAAATTGGATTGTCACAGATTCAATAATTAAGTTACAAAATGATATATCCAAACGCATTTTATATGCCGTTTAAAAGACTGATTTGAACAATATAGATAGATAATAGCTTAATTTCAAATATAACTTATTACTTTGTTATATCAGCTGATGTTTTAAAATTATGTTTATAAGAAATACATGCATCAATAAAATAGAAATAGTGTCCTTAATATATTACATGACGATAGTCCTGTCTGATGACCTCATTAGTTTCTATTTCCTGTTTAATTTTGATACGAGGTGTCATCATATATCGATTTCCTCGATCATGTATATATTTGTCAATATGTGTATGTATGTGTATATTATATGATTTATAAATTTGTATTTATGTAAATTTAAAATGTTATTTATAGAAATTTATAATAATAGTTATCTTACCATTTTATACAATTTGAAATATGGTGCATATTTAAATAAATGTATCACATGACGTTCCTTGTATAACCATAATAATTTTTCTTACATTTAACACGTGTAATATAACAACGTCATAACGTCATTTAACCCAAAATTCCTTAAACCCAGCATTTAAAGTCATGTGATAAAAAGAATCTCACATGAGTTGTTATATAATATAAAATTTTATGAAACTCGTCCAAGAAAATGGTAAAAAGCTAACCAGAGGCTCGCTTTTTACCATTTTCTTGGAATCGTTTAATAAAATTCTACATTATATGATAACTCATATGAGATCTTATATATATATATATATACTGATATATACGTCGAATATAAATAATTTTCTTTCCCGTTGTTTATCAAACGTCCGCTAAAACACCATTGGATTATAAATGCTTTTTTTTTTTTCAAAATGTAATTTCATAGGTAGTCTAATAGTCTCGTCAACTTACCTTTGACAGTCCTTGACGATTTATTTATCTGTAAACAGAAAAAAATACATATCTTTGTTACTTTGTTATTAATATCAGATGGTATTTAATTTGTAAAAATAGAATTACACCGTAAATGTCAAACAATGCGTTGACATCGTGGGCAGACATACCACGCTGTCATACTCAGTACCATCAAATAATCAGTTATTTATACCCAACAAATTGGTTGTTTATCATCAACTTGTGAATAATACAAAATTATTCTTGCCAGTTTGATTGACAAGCATCTGATGCCTTGGGGTTAAATACATCAAACCTGATGAGCGCTGGCGGAATTATAAACATCATGCCTGATTAGATATAACAGTATAATTGTTAAGTGTGGTAAAATAAATTATTTTTGTTTGGAGTTTTATGTCCTTTACACAATTCCATAATGAAAGGAGAAAAAAAAAAGATTGAATTAATATTAGAATCAGATAAGTTAGATTTTAATAACCATAGTAGTCTACAGAAAATGATATATATTTGTCCATAAAAATTCGTAAATAATGACGTAATTAAGGACGTCTAAAAGTCACAGTGCCACATCGTACACTTTTACTCTTAGCAAGATTGGTATGGACAGTTTTAAACGCGTGACGTCATTGACGTATAGTAGTTAATGGAATTGTTAGTTCAAAAATTCAATTCAAGATCTTTTTTGTAACAGTATATTTTAATGTAAAATATCCAATATTGTTAAAACTTTTCCAACGATTCATATAAATTTGATGTAAAATTTTCTAACGAAGATAATTTTATGAAATTAGGAATATTAGGCATTGTTTGATGGAAAACAAAATTTTAACAATTTAAGGATTTGTATTTCCGATGAACTACAAAATCGCAAATTTATCCATAAAATGATTTAAAATTACAATGAACGTTCAAAACACATTTAACTTTAATTACTACCAATTCAATTCTCAATCGATTTAATAAACACGTAAACTATTATCATCATACATTTATTTGGAAATGTAAATGAATAATTTTTAATTACACAATGCGTGATATTCTGACGCATGAAATGATACATCACAGTAAACTAAATTTAGTATGTGTAAAAAATTATCAACTTTTTGTTTAAAGCTCGACTTTGCGTGATTGGATTTTAAAAATAGCTAATCTATCGGGATTGTATTCACATTAAGACTTGGTATGACCATCATTTTTTTGGATTACCGCCCTATATCTGCTGCGCATGGACAGAACGAAATTTCAAACAGTAACCTTGGAAACATGATTCCACTTCTCCAGGACAAACTACTGTAGTTGTGAAGTACTTCCTCTGTCAGCCTTACAGACTACACCTCTGATATGCTCAATCGGACTTAGGTCCGAGGAGCGGGATAACATTGGTAAAATAGTCCCCCTGCTTGCAGCCAGAACACCACTGTGTGACGTGCTGTTTGGCTATGTGGTCCATCCTGTATTAATCTAAAGCCTTATTATTTTGCAGATGAGGATTACAAATGGGAAGCAAAATATCATCTAAGTCCATGTCAGCATTTAAGTAATCGCGAATTCTGACAGCACCCATTCATCCTCACGGAGTAGTCTGATTACAGAGTAAAGATGACTGAATGGTTCATATCTCCTTCGTACACGGCCTTCTTCACTTAGTCCACTTTGGTTATTCGTAAGTGACGACGAGTACAATGTAACCCGGTTTGTTTGTACTGATGTTAAAATGGGAGTGTACATCGTACATAATTGTTCCTTCAACATTCTCTGCACAGCCTGATTGAGGCGTAATGAGTTTATCTCTTACACTAGGATTGATCGAACCATGAGTTGGAATAAAAGGAGAGAACCTCCAAGATGCCATTCTGACATTAAAATACATAATCAAATACTTTCAACTAGAATTCTGATTTTATTGCCCAGCTACTTCCGTAAGAAGAACGGTCATTCATCCCTGTGGCATCCCACATGGTAGCCATTTGTGTATATATACTCCCATGCAAAGAAAGAGCTAAAAAATATTTTTGTCACGATGGGGTTCTTCAGCTGAATAAAAATACACTGTATACTCAAGGTAGTATCATTTTGGAGACTTTATATCATTTTGGAGACTTTATATCGCATTTTCAAAACAATATGTTGCAGTCCTGTTCAACAGTTCAGCAAGTCCATCAAATGTTTAAATATCACCAATTACTGAGCAATAAACTCTAGTCTACTTTAAGCACTATAGAAAAAGGTATGCTTAATTAGATTTATCTACTTGTGCAGTTTCAAAGTATTTATTGGATGTGGTTCGTAAACATACTGCTTCAGGCTTTTCCTATTTATGCACTTGTGAAGGTTTCTGTGGTCTGAGTCTTTTCATTAAGTATCCGACCTTGATGGAGGCGTATATCTTGGGCAAAAGGATTTGAGAAACTTTAAAGACGGAAAGTGAATGTATTTGTATTTAGATTAATTTTAACACTGACTTAATTTGTCGTTTAGGTATTGGTGAGCAAGCTATAATCTTCTGATAGATCCAGTTTTCTCTTGTAAAGTGCAATTATTTCTTTCTGGGGGGTTGGTAATTCATTTGCGATAGTTCGAAATTAGCGATAAACACAATTTCTTAAGGAAATTTAGGTTTTATTTTGCATGCGTTGCAATTGCAATTTTATTTTGTTTTGATTTTATTCCTTAATTTCATTTACTTACTTAATTACTGTAGCCATTTTTAGGGCGAATATTATCGTTACATACCAGTAAATAAACAGATTTTCTTTAGGCACATTAGTTCATTGACATTTTTATTTATTGCACTTTATCTCATACCGTGTCTGTATTATGTAATTTCTTTTAAAGGTAAGATATAAAAATCATGAACATCCATGTAATAAAATTTACTGTAAATGTCATGACAAATGGTCAATTCGAAATAGTTACTCGAAGATCATAATATTATTCATATTGAAATATGTGTTTTATGTTAAAATTATCATATAAGATATATTTTTCTTCACCCCCATTGTATTGTATAAAGAAACAAATAATAGCAAACCATGTTATTACGTATTATAGAAGCTCTCTTGAGAGTCTAGGTAAGATTTTATAGAGAAAAAGTATTTTCTGGATGAGTCTGTGAATAGTGAAACGAAAACGTGTCTTGTAAAACGAGAAAAGAATATTGCAGGAACGATCAAGTATATTCTCTACAAATGTGTGCGTGTGTGAAACAAAAATTAATCATACCAAATTTGTTTATTTTACTATATGAAAACCTATCAAACAGACATGATTAAAGATTAAAATAACTTTTCTCTAAAAATGAAATCAGTGCTACTTATTTATAGATAGTGTCTATTGAAATGCAAACTGATAGTAGAATATGAAATGTAATCGAAAAGACAATGCCCCAAAATATTGATTGGTGTATATTTAAAATAAAAGAAAGACATGTGGAATTTAGGTACAACATGAGAGTCAATATGGGTCTTACTGTGGTACATCAGACCGAAATGTCTCCATATTAACAGGCAGAATACAAATTTACAAGTATTTTTTATACGTAATAAGATGATAAAGAAATACGAAAGGTGCGCTTATGTTTAGCAATATTTAATATAGAAAAGTTCGGACTCGTCATGCTCTAAAAGGTTCTTTTTTAAATAATATCGGGCTACGGTTTTTGGGTTAGTAAGGAAGCGATATTTTTCATGGTAATCGAATATTTCAACATATCTCTATTTCGTAAATTCTTATTTTTAGCAGTTAACTGTTATAAACTTATACATCGTTGATATTGAGAGGGAAGAAAGAGGTGTGAATTGGAACATTAACAGTAACAACAACAACAAACACGAAAACAATTAATTGAATATTAATCATCCTACTAGTGATTATTAAAAGATATAATTGGGTAAATGTGTGTTGATCAGCATCATGCAAGAATTAGAACAATTATATCATGGTACAGCCTTATATGAAAAGGCGGCGTAAATGTTATGCGGTCCCCTGTTGAATAGAAATGAATCACAGTATAAAGTGAATCTCCACAATCAGATTAGAAAAAGAAGGTTAGACTCACGGTGGATCCGCACAGCAACGATTTTATCTGTCATGCTAGCACGGTTTAACCGCAATAGAGGAATAAAACAAATTGCCTATTTTCCACAATTCCAGACCAAGCGAATGATGCGTAAAATTAGCTTGCTATATATACTGTATACAAGGTAAACAGAATAAAATTCATACTTTCCTGCGGTTCTTGTGCGTTGTCTACTCTAGAAGACAGCCGTGCTGATGCATGAGTAACTATCATGAGGAGAAATGTTTGTGCTTCTTTCGGTGTCAAGGTTGCTCGTACAAATATCTAAAAATTGCAATTTTCTTATTTCTTTGTAACTAATTGTACTCAATTTTAAGAATTTCAGATAACATTTTCGTCCCAACTAATGGGAACATTCTGATAGAAATGAAATGCACCATAAGTACAATGCATCTGATGAAGATGTTAACGTTCAGTGGATAACCTCGCAAAACTCAAAATAAGCAAACAGATTAACTCTTGAAAAATTTGTTACATTAGTCACATTATTCCCGTGGACTTTAAAATCTTCTGCTTATCTGAATCAATTTCACTTGTGTATGAGTTATAGTTAGTGTCATCAAATAATAATGAGTAATTCTTTATCAAACTCATCAGATTATGGTTTCAATTAATTTGATATTCAAAGAACAGAGTTGAAATAACTCTATTCTTTCAATAATACAATAATTAACTGATTTAATTGACAAAAATCATCCGAGGCATTCAAGTCTTCATTAAATTAAATATTTAATAACTTTTTATTTTAAACACTTTGAATTCAATCGTCAATTTAATGGATCAAAAGAACTTGTCAATAATTCACAGCATATCATTTCCTCAACGTGCTTTTAGCTTCCATGTCCGAATTAGCAAGAACTCGGTCTAAATCATGCTTAACGGGCCGAATAACGGTTGCGTATATTGCTTTGACGATTATTATTTGCGACATGGTCGTTTCTTTGAAAGTCGGGTCGGAATGAAACAAGTTATTGGTGTAAACATGCCTTTCGTCTGTATTTGTAATGTCATACCAACTTTAAAACTTTCTATGTAAATCTCTAAAAGTTGATATGATTTGTAAGTGAGAGAATCTGTACGAAATATTTCGACACTTATTCATACCACGCTCTTCCATGGTATACATTGTGAATAATGACGTATCAGTTTAATAAATCTGTGTTGTACTGATTAAGAGCTTACGTTCATGCTGATAATGGATTATAACATGAAACAAAACGGCTGTAAATCATTGACTTTGAGGACATTTTCAATCTATTCTTGCCTGCTTGATTGACAAGCATCTGAAGGCGTTGAATTAAATGTATAAACTGAGCGCTGGCCGAATATTGAACAGCATGCAATATAATTATTAATTCAAGTCATGTTTGGTAAGTAAATTTATCAATTTACTTGATATTTTATATTTGCCCGTCCATTACATGATTCAAAAAGGAAGCTAAAAATAGAAGGAAAGGCTATAAGCGGATGAATTCGATATGATTAAAATTATCATAGTCTTTTATATAAGCTGTACTATATTTATATAGACAGCACATGCAGGAGGTAATTGACGCGTGCTTTAGAGGAAAGAACATATCAATATATGTATCATAATTACAACAAGTATGTATAACTAACTCGTTAAATTGTAATACACAGCAACAAAGCTTATAAAAGAAAAGAAATAGCCTTTATAATGCCTTTGGGGAAAAAAGAAGGTATCTAAACATTAGTATAATTCAGAATTGTTCATGTAAAGTTTTTAATGCCTTATACCTTCACCTGTTCAATATATCATTTTTACATTTTGGTATTTTGAGATAACGGATAATTGGTTAGATATCTAAGATAATGACAGCTCTTAATTTTTTTTGCCATTTTCTTTAAAATGATGACGGTTTTACAGATCTTGTTACATTTAGAATGCGTGTCAAAAGACTGATTATTGAATATGTTCTCAATTTGACGGCTTAACGATCGAAAATGATGTGTCGGAAAAGACAAAAGCGCCAATTATACGTGGCTAAAATATGGGTATGTGTCTACCTATTGTACATTTTCTAGTATGATAGTAAAAGTAGGTCAAATTACTGTAAAAACCATTATATTTATTTAAGTTTGTTATAATTGTAATCATTTCAATGTTGTAAGCATTATTTCATTTTCGTTATGGGTAATAGGTATAAATTTCGAAAGGAAGCTTGTGGGATTTGAACTACTTCTAAAACAGAAATATTGTCTTTCTAGTTGAACAACAATATTTTGCTCTTATTAATATTCATAATAATGTTAAAACGTATATATTTGATTCAATTATAACATAAAAAAGATGCTTGCGGAGACAGATACTACGAAATAATCAGTAAATTGCGTCTGTTCGTTATACATAAAACGGAAAAAGAATAAAATCAAAACAAATAAATTTTAGCTAGAATTATTCGATATTATTTTGGCCTTTATTTTGCGTCTTTGTTTTATTTGTTTACTCGAGTATCGTAGTACCAAGTGGAACACTTTTATTTCGACCTGATGTAGAAGTTGAAAGATCTTATAAGTTTCAAAATGTTAGAATAAAACCAACTCAATATCGAAATTTGTAAGAGTATTTAAATACAAAATTGAATTTTGGGATAAATAGACATCTAAACACATTGATATTTGATTGACCGAGGTAAAAATTGGAAACAATATATGATGGTTACCATCCTCGTCTCATCTCCTTTTATTGTGCATATATATATAAAGTAAAGAAATTATATGGAATTATACTTAATTGAAAGCGACGAGTTTTTAATATGGGGATTTCTTCACATTGTATAATTCTTTTGTTGTAAAAGAAAATATGGCTAACAAGCAATAAGTAAAACAAGTACCAAAAACCACACGCCATCTTGCTACTGTTTAATACATGACCCTTTGACCTTAAATAATATCAAAATTATGCATATAATATAAAACTAACATTGCTTTTTATTCTAAATCTAATCTGAATGATACAGAAATGAATGTCAGAATAGAAAACATAAAAAGAAAAAGAAAATGACCATACTTTACTTCGAACCCACATCTCTCAATATCAAAGAATTTTAGCCTATTTATTGGTGCTCTTAAAAATGATAGAGTCTCGTAACCTTAAGTAGCGGCATATTAACACATATACGTTTTATTATTCACGGTCTTCTGATATTCAACATTAACATATATAACTTTGAAGTTAAAACACTACAGTTAAGAATAAGTCACCCATAGAAATCTAAGGCATGTATGCTTTTGGTAATTAACTTGGCTCTCATGAGTTTCCCTTGCATATCATATCTCCAATTCGAGTTCCGGTTAAAATTCCATTGTTCTTATAACTATAACCAATTGGGTTAAAGTTATCCGAATTACAGGTGGTATTGTCTTAATTGGATCATGACATTGGAACATACGTGGTCAATGCAATCATATCATGCAATGTTTTTATTTTATTTTATTATTCAAACTTCTTATATAGCTAAAGAGTTCATACTAGTATAAGAGTATCACACTTAGAATGATTTTCATCCGTTCGAAGTGCAAATTCCTTTTGATATTAAACAATATTTTATACGTGCTTGTGACACAGTATGGATTTGGACCGGTAACTTTAACGAAAGATACTCGTATCTTTGAAAATAGTACCATAGTTTATTTTAATGATACCAGGATAAACAAACAAAATGAAAAGGGAAATAGTTTGTCAAATGTCAGAAATACGATACATGATCCCATGCATTAAATATTTTTAAATGCCATTCACAGTGGAATCTCCACAGTCAGATGAGGGCAGGAAAGGATATGACTGACACCGCAATCCCCGTCACGGAGGGGATCCACTCAGCCATTGTTTTTGTTTTCATTGCTACAAAGACACAGTCGTTCGTTAATTCACTAGAGGAACCAAACAAATTGCCGTATTTTCTGCTATTCTAAGCGGGGCGAATGATGCAAAAATTGTCTGTTATTGAAAAATACAGGGTGGCGATGTGGAACTAACTGTTGTCGGTTATGAATGAAAGTTTTGTTAGGGAAATATGAATGTCTAAATTAACTGCTGTCGGTTATGTACGAAAAATCCATATATTTAAAAGTTCAAGTCCATATTTTATTTAAATCCAATATAATAGATGTACTAAAAATGTTTATACAGTATGAATAATTGTACTACTTTATGTACATCATGTACATTTTATCAGGTATCTTTAGAACATCTTAAGCTGGATTTTTCATGTAAATAAATATTTAAATTGGACATTGATGTCAAAATGAGGTATAAAGAGAGTTTGTAGATACAGTGCAATTTGCAAAGCTAGAGGTATTGAAGAAAAGTTTCATTTCATTAAAGTCGCGAACACATCAGGAAAACGTTAGTACATAAAAATATATAAGGCATTCTAATGATTTATGTTCATTCATTTAAGTCTTCTTCCAATAAAACTGCTACATGTAAACTTAATAACTAATTAATAATTGTCTTTGAATGCAACGTAACGTAAACGCATGTGATTACCATGAGTTATGCATCTACATATTTATTTATATTTACTTTCAAATATTAATTCGATATGTACGATCCATCCTCCATGATATTGTAAAAGATATTCATGACATATTTTAATCATCTTTGTATGATTAACTTTCACTTGATCAAGTTAATAAACTACAATTATGTATTTGGTTTTACCACTTGATATTACAGGAATAAATAACAATACAATTTACTGTCTGTCTATTCTATGAACATCACATGATGCGTCCCGGGTTCAATTCCAGGTCACGCACGTGAGATGGTACAGTAGTCGCCCGGTCAGACAAGTGGGTTTTTCGGAGTTCTCATGTTTCCTTCCATAATAATAACCACACACGCCGCCACAATATGTAGTCCAATTTTTTATGCTATTTACACTGCAAATGTGTTAAGAACAAAACAATATCTATTTTTGCCAGTTTACGAAGGAAAGTGATAATGATATTGTTTTGCTGTAAATGTACTTTAAAATCGATTGGTATTTGATGCTCAAACACTATTTTTTTATATTTAATTTAATTAACTGAAAAATATGATTTTCAATCACTAACTGGAATTCACTATGAAACCAGTCCATAAAATTGCATATTGGACTTTGCATGTACCTTATCTGGAAGCTTATGCCAAATTATTTCAAAATTCATCAACACATCATGGAGTTAGAGCACGGACATGACAAATGTTTCACTTTTTTACCTTTGACCTGTGACTCTCATCTTGAACTTTGAGTTACAAAATTGTGTTTTGCGCACGACACATTGTCTTAAAGAGCAAGGCCATATTAATCGCGACACACTTTGTCTCAATGTGATGATCATTTCTACCAGGTTACATCAAAATCCACTTATGCATGTAGGAGCTGACACGAAGTAGGACAGACGGACGGACAGACGGAAAGTTCAATTACTATATACTTCCCTTTAGGGGATAAAAAACTGTTTTCTCCTCCAAAAAAAACGGTAACTCATGATAAGCAACGGAAAAACAGAATGCAACTTATTCTAATGCATGGCATTAAATGCATTATTTGTTTTTTAAATACATATATAAATATGGGCCCTTTCTAGTAAAAATAAAAAGAAAAATGGACATGCCATTTATATACAAATTTATTGATTAAAATCTATACCAAAATCAATAATTTGTTTTTTAACATGTCAAATATTCCATATCGTATAACATGTAGAGTACTTTTATCGACTTATAAAACATATTTCATGAAATCGGTATGTACCTTTCCCACATCACCATAATCAATAAATCCCTAAAAGGTAATACAAAATTCTAAAACATTTTCAATTAAAAATCAATAGATAAATACAGTTATGCAAGATTTTGTTTGCCTGTTCAATTTCCTGGCAAGTGTTACTATTCTCCTTAAAAAAAAAAAAAAAAAAAAAAAAAAAATATCAACAACACCTCGAAAATAGTTTCGACATCAAGATTCCTCTGTCCGTCTTTTCTATCACCAGATACCTGTTTTTCTTACATTTATCTTTATAAATATGCCATAGTCTACAGATGACTTTTTAGCCTAGCCAAACACCATTGCTGAAAGCAAAGAAAGTGAAGGTATTGTTATTTTTATTTATATCGTGCGTGTACGAGCGTATACTCCCATGCATAGAAACGGCTAAATTCAATTACGTCAAGGCAGGGTCCTTTAGCTTATATGAACACATGGTTCATTAGATATGATCATGGTAGTGCCTTCGATTTTTAATACCATTATTATATACCTATTTCAATTCAGTATATTGCATTGCTATTCAACTGTTCGGCAATTTCACAAAATAATCAAATAAAACAAATTCCTCAGCAATAAATGTTAGTCTACGATATGTAAGCATTACAAAAATCTGCTTAAAAGATTAAATACGACTTTTGCAGTATCTGTGTATTCATTCAAACCAAACACTACCGGTTATTTGGTTCGTAATCAAACAGTTCAAGGTCTTTACTGTAAACTTATGAAGGTTTGCATTCGGTAAACGACTTTGATTGATGCGTATATCCTTGGCAAAAGGTTTTGAGAAGCAAAAGAGTTGTTAATTTAAAAATGGGAAATGAATTTATTTGCATTTTCTAGATTAAATTTAACACTGTCTTAATTTGTCGTTTAGGTGTGGGTGCTATTTCATCTCAAGTAAGCTATAAACTTCTGATCGATCCAGTTTTCTCTTGTAAAACGCAATTATTTCTTTCTGGAGGGTCGATAATTCATTTGCAATAAATCGAAATTAGCGATAAACACAATTTCGTATGGATATTTCGGTTTTATTTTATATGCGTTGCAAATACAATGACATTACTCTTCAATTACATTATTTTGATTTATTTTTATGGCATTTATTTACGGCATTTTTTTACTGAATAATTTACTGTAGCTTTTTTTCAGGGCGAACATTTTCGTGATAAATCAGTATATAAACAGGGTTTCTATTAACCACATTTTTACTGGCATTTTTATTGATTGTTTCTTATCGCATATCGTGTCTTTAGCATGCAATTATTACAGCATAATGTCGTGAAATTACAGATTAGCCAAAAAGAATTATGAAACACCATGTAATAAAAATATTGTAAATATCATGCTAAACACATGGTCTATTTGGAATAGTAACTAGATGACCTTTCAGAGGACTAAGATAATAAGATTATTTATATTCACATTTGTAATTTAATGCTTAAATAATCATATACTGTATTTACTTTAACCTTATTGTTGTAAATTAAATCAATTTTTTTATCTTATCGAATACAAGCTAATCAACATATATGGAAATTTAGGGTTTTAATTATTGTTTTCGAAATATATTTCAAGAGACATAAATCCAGCGTTTCTTATTTGCAGTGTCTATCATATTGCAAAACTATGGTGGGATATGAAATGTAATCGAAAACACAATGTCCCAGAATATCAATTGTTGTATAATTAAATATAAAACAAACTTAATGTCAATTGATGTATAATTAAATATAAAACAAACTTGGAACTGTGGTAAACACTAAATAGGAATTATAGGGTCTTATCATGTAGCCTTATAATTAGAATATTAAAAGTAGTAACGCAATGATAAATAAGAAACATCTCTTAATATTCGTCTTTGATGGGGATTAAAGTAATGGAGAACAAAGAGCAGTTAAATGATGTACGAATCCTTATATGTGGAGCATTTTGCCATACAAATACAATAAATAGTGCAAGTATGGCATACATACATACATACATACATACATACATACATACTTGAGAAAAGCATGTAACTTTATTACTTGCAATGTGGACATTTATGGCATGAACACAAATAATACAAACTTGATAAATATTAATACGAAGTGTATGTTTCAGCTTGTTTTCTTCTCAGCAAAAAATAGTGTTTAACTTTACTTCCGTGAGTAAAGGAATATTTACCACTGAAAATCGTTGAAATGTTCAGTAGACACTGTCTTTTGTCATCATCCCTAAGTTTGTCAAGAGTTAGGTTAGACAGCTACGCCGAAAAAAACGAAAATGAGGTTGATGTATAGGCATATTAAAGTATTTAAGAAAAAAGAAAGTTTTGCACCCGACATGAATCTTTCATGACAATCAATTGTTTTGAGCCATCCCTACGTTGTAATAGTTTTTAATTCCTTTTTATGAATTCGTACATTGTTGGAATTTAAAGGTAGAAAGAGAAAGGGGAGAAAAAGGTATGAATTGGATCATTTTCATTATCAAGAACAGAATTTCATCATCATCATCATTAACAACAAAAATATAAACATTAAATTAAAATTAGATATCTGATGATTAACGACTAAAAATTAGGATAGAATAAAAAATAAATGTGTGTCAATCACTACCATTGCAACCATGAGATCCTTCCCTATCCGGAATGCTTTCTAATCTTGTTTTTGAACGTCCTGGGAATGTTCGATTTTATTGATAAACTATGTAAACACTTAGATTGTAATAACCAAATCTCTGTGAATGTTTAGATCTCTTATCCTCTTAAAGATATTCAATCGCCCTTTTAGTTTTAAATACTAGTCAGTCATTTACAGCAGATTATTTCCGTTCTCGTGCTTCTAGTTGCTCTGTCCTTATTAACAAGATACTAAGCAATCTTTAACGGGATGAGTAGCTGTTGTGAATATTGCTTTGGTGATGGTGAATTGAGAATTGAGGGAAATGATTGTGCCGTATTTTTGGAAATTACAGATTAGAAGGTCATTAATGAAACATTAATTAAACAAATAATAATGTCAACACATCTTAGATCTGTTGTAGTGGCACATACTATGTAGATCTATGATACACATGATATGTCATTGCGTATTTAAAATAAAGAAATGTATAACTTAATAAAATTTGTTGATATGATTTGTAACTAGGAAAATATACACAAAACTAAGGCATTTTATGTATGTGCTTAAGCTCACTAAAGCAAAGGGCCCTCAAGATAAGCTATTAGGATCACCCTGCGTCCGTCGTCAACAATTTGATTCCACTGAAACCACTGGTAGACATTCATGAAACTTGGCACGAATGTTTCTTGATTTTTGTTAGAAACTTAAAAAATCTTCCTATCAGAAACCAAGGGTCAAAATTGAATTTCATATTTATTTATTTTATTATTATTTAAAGTCTCATCCACATAAACATCATAGCATATATTCACAAGTAAAACATGCATTTCTAAAATTGTACATGTGGCCTTCTAAAACTAGAATTACAAGAGACTATTTAAGACATACAATAATAATTGTTAATACATATATAAAGCAATGATGATGTGAGGAAGTGTGTTATTGTCAAAGTGAATGTAAGGATTAATCATTAGATAAGGTGGATGATTGACGGTAACCAGGTGAAATCATGTGTCATGAATTGTTTTCATAAGCTTTATAGTACTCTACTGAGCGTTTTAAGGTCATCATGACCCTCTTGTTTTAAGTTATACATGTAGTCCGAATGCACTAATATAAGACAATGGGCGTCTGATTCCAATTTCGTAGTAACAATAATAAAAATAATTATAGCATATTGGTTATATAAACTTGTGATGTATTGAAAATGAGCAAATATTCATTCTGATAGTTGATTATGCTATTAAATGGTTCGGTCAAGAGCTTAAATAATTTGGTCCAATTTGAAAAAAAAAAAAGATTACATTTTCATATCAATGAATATAGCTTTCTGGGTGACTTACTATCAATCAAATTAGCAATTTATAATTCAATAAATCAATCTTTATTTCCTCCATAATAGGAGATATACACAATATATATATGTTAACATAGTAATATCATTAAATGAGCAAGGCAATATAAACACACATAAAAATGTATGACAAAATAAGCAATCTGATATGTGTTGCTTATGAAAATTTACATAATATTATATACAGTTTACATGATTATTATTTCCATATGGCAATAAATGAGTGATGAGAAAATACGTAATTCAATGCTTGTCAATGAAGCAAATGTAGAAAAACCTATGCAAACTTCTGTTAAAACGTTAAGTCCGTATTGATACATTATACCTTTTCTTTTAGAGGCGTATACATTTATACAATTTTGGGCAACACAGCAACATTCATATATATACCTAAACGAAAAGACAAGTTACAAATGTCACCCAGCGTTGGCTACGTTGGTGCTCCTAGTAGACGAAGAGTCAAACTAACACTGTCCAAAGTATTCAGCTGAAAAGCAAAGTCGGCACCGTAAACAAAGCAATCACAAAAGAACATTGATCTTAGCTGACATGTTGCGACATTCATTAAGCAAGTTACCGAGTTATGTCTGTACGTGCAAAACCACAGTTCACAGGCGATTTCAGAGTCCTGTAGCTGATACCACGCACACCAAGCACGTAATATAGTTTTCATAATCTTCCGAGTATTTCGGAATTTGCATACATTGTATATAATACAGGACTCTGAAGTGCACAAAATAACCATCATGTGCAATTCTGCTGTTTTAGTTATGTTCGTCAGCAGAATACACAAGTCTTTTAACAAGTTCTTTTTTTTCCAAACACATGTAGTGGGTAGACAAGCAGGTTGATACGTTACATCAGATATAAATGTTTGCAATCCGTATCTGTACAACAATGAGCATATTTCAGGAATGAAACCATATGTAACAGTGCTAATAGATGATAGAAATTGATAATACCTTCGCAGGAAAATATTACGACATACACTATTGGTGTCTAATGACAATATCTTATGCAAAAAAAAACAATAGTTTCTTTATGACAATATCACAACTTAATTTGTGGAGACCGACCATAGCTTCGCACATATCAGATCTAGTAGAGGTAGGGAGTCCTTGTGTTTTCTTAACAATGTAGTGTTGAAATCGGTTTATTGTGTGCAAGCTTAAGGGTAACATGTTACACCAGAGTTTACTTCCATATAGTGCGATTGGTTTTATCCTTTTTATATATAAATCAATGGATATTAGTGGATTTACGCCATCAGGATGAACACCTTGTAATACCATGGCAAAAAAATCCATTTTTGGCCTGTAGTAATCTTTCGTTAATATATTCAGTAAGTTTCATGTTGGAATCATGTCTTACACCAAGATGTGTCACGTGATCAGCTAGTTTAATGTATGAATCCCCGTACATAAAAAAGAGGTTTTAGATTTATCGACATTCATGTCAACTTTCCATTTCCGACAGTATTTATATACAATGTCCACGAGGCGCTATAATCGAAGCGGGGTGTTGAATATCATCGGCAAATGACGGATTACCTCCCTCCTGAAACCACTGTACCGTACAATTGTTTCTGTTTTCTAAATGGACAAGAAATTGGTGAATATAAACCAGGTATAGACATGTTGATAGGACTCCACCCTGACGGACTGATCGCGTGGCGTTTATGGGTTTAGATGTTACAGCGTTAACGCGCACTACGCACTTAAGACCAGTGTACATTTCGGCTATAAACCTAAGGATTTTGCCCGTAAAACGCAGTCTTCCCAACTTATAAAGGAGACCCGTGTGCCATACACTATCAAATGTGGCCTTTTGGTCGAGACATGCCACATAAGCATTGCTTCTATTTTCATTTTGTTGAAAAATTGTTTCTTGGAGGGCAAAACATGTTGTCATACAACTGAGAACTTTTTGAAATCCTTGTTGTTGCACCGCAGGGAATTAAAGGTTGTGTGTAACTACGTGTGAGTTCAGTCTATGTAGTATTATTTCCTCAAATAGCTCACAGAAGCAGGGTAGAAAAGACACAGGACGGTAGCTGTTGGGATTACATTTTGGTTTACCTTTACCTTTGTATATTGGTATCAATATACTCGTTTTCCATGTATACAGTAGGCATTGATGGTAGAGAACAGAATTGAACAGATTAGTTAATACTTCGCAATAACGTCTCTACCATATTAGTACATGTTCGTTGTGTATGTTATCTATACCTGGAGCCTTACGTGTTTAAGCGTTTTATTGCGGATTTGACTTCTCTGACATAAATTGGCTCAGTTAAGAGCGGGTCTTCACATTTAGTTTTAAAAAAATCATCAATGCCGTTAATGATATCTTGGTCTGCATCTACTATGTCATGCTCGTTGCTGAAAACGGTCTGGAAAAAGGAACGGAATCCATGTGCGATATTTTCATCTCTATAGTGAGTATCATCTATGATAATTTCGTTACAAGTGTCGGCTCTCCTACCGGAGCGTCGTTTAAGAAGGTTCCAAAATTGTCTATAGTCGAGTTCAGCGCATCTCGTCAAGCCATCATATGCGGCGTTCTCATTTTGGAATATCATTTGTCTCTGTAATTTTCTACAGGATGTGTTGGCTTGTTTGTATTGAACGTACGTTCGGCTCTCCGCGGTGCGCGGCTTGTTATCAGCTATCCATGCGCGTCGGAGCTGTTTTACTTTCGTGTTGGATTCTTTGGGTGCCGAACCCTAATGTGGTTTCGCTCGTGCATTAAATGTGCTGCGAGGAATATAACAGTCAGCATTCTTTATTACATTTAAAAGTATAGTGTTTAAAAGGTCGGGCTGGCAATTTTCACAATCCGAATTAAGTATACAGTTCAATTCTTCTCCCATTACAGTTTGGTAAAGGGAGATATGTTCATCTGTGCATTTGTTCCACGCTATTGTTTGTCTTGGGGGTGGGGCGCTAGCATAACTGCACTGGATCTCATTAGACACAAGTATGGGGAGGTGTTTTGATGTTATTACTTCAGCATTGTCAAATTTTTGGAATGACCTTACAATTCTCGACAAAATTACAGTCTGCTAACACGTGATCAATTGACGTCTGGGTAGCTACGCATGTATATTCATCGGATTTGTTCATTGAGTATTGTAACTAGATTAAATTGTTGCTGTCTACTTTGTTAGGATATTCGACTTTACGTTGCCCCCTTTACTTAATTTCGTGTAAGGAAATGCATTCTAAAGGATTGATTTTGCAAAATAAATGGATAATTGCTTAAATTTCTCCTAAAACCAAATTTTAAATTTTGCACAAAAAGAATTAATCACGTCATTAAATTAAATTTTGAAATATACGAGTTGTCATCTTATATCACTTGATTTAGCGGTATTTTATGATTGTACATACGTGGTCATTGCAATCATATCATGCATTGTTTTTTTTTTTTTTTTTTTTTTTTAATCGTCAACTTTAATTTTATCTGTTACATTCTATGATAAGACTGATCGATCCATGATTTGGAACAACAGGGGCGAATGCAATTACTGCCCTCACTGAATACCCGTCTGATGTTATAAGACATAATCCAATTGTTGTTGTTGTTTTTTTTTTCAACTAGCATACGATTCTATTGCTTTTGGTATGAAAGGTATTAGAGTCGAGCTTCTCCCAGTAAGATGAACGGTCAATTATGCGGGATGAACAACAGGTATCCCACAAGGTAGCCATTGTGAGTGTACATAGAAACAGCTATAAATCAATTATGTCGTGACGGGGTTCTTAAGCTAATGGATAGGTTCAAATTACCCTTGCTTCCAGTCATAATAAAATATACTCAGGGTAGTGCATACGATAATTTAAGAGACCGTTATGTACCTCGTATTTCAATACAAAATATTAAATTGCTATTCACCAGTTCATCAAATCCAACAAATATTCAGCAATAACATCAATCTCTCAGCAATAAATTATAGGCACTGAAATATAAGCAGAAACAGAAATTGTATTCATTTAGATTTAAATTGTGCATTGCCAGTGGATATATTCCTGCCCAGGATTATTGATCTATAGACTCGGTCTTTGCATTTATGTTCTGACCTGGAATATGCCCTATATCTTTGACTTTAAAACTGGGAACCATGTTTTGTTTTGTTTTTTGTTGTTTTATTTGTTTTGTTTTTTTCTCTCTAAACTAATTTTAACACTGGTTTTACAATGTGTTAATGAGATATCAGACTGATCAAACATGCATAGAATGTGGCATATATTTATACAAAGTTACGACATTCGTTATCAAGTGATTTCAGATGTCCTTCCTTACCATGTTTCAATACACAGTACCGGAGAATAAAAACAAAATTATTCATGTATTTGATATTCAAGGTTCCATTGAAATTGACAAAGCTGCTGTTAAAGTGTCAGTGGATAAGAGTTAATCATGACTGACATTGTTGATGAACCTCTATTAATATTGTATTGTTATTTAAAAACTAAAAAAATTAACAATTTGAATCAGTTTGTATTTTCTAACGCAAAACAAAAACATTAAACATATTCATTTTCACGTCAGTTGCGACATTAAAACAACTACCATGTACACTAAGCGCTACCGGAAGCAGAAACGCAATTAAAACTATGCTGACAGTTTTATTGAAACGACTTTTGACTTGTTTCATACGAGTATATATGAAATTGTGACACGGTATTGACTAAATCCGATTATGAAAGATAGCTTTGAATATATCACAATAGATAACCGTAATGATATCATAATAAACCAATGAAATTGGCAACTGTTTGTTACACATCAGAAATATAATGCTTGATCTTGTGCATTAAATATTTATAATGTCATTCACAGTGAAATCTCCACAGTCAGATGAGGGCAGGAAAGGATGTGACTGACACCGCAATCTCCGTCACGGAGGGGATCCGCACAGCTATTACTTTTGTTTTCATAGATACGAGGGCACAGTCGTACGTTAATGAAGAAACCAAACAAATTGCCTTATTTTCTGCAATTTTAAGCGAATGGGGCATTCATTTGTCATGGGTGGGTGGAAAGGATATCATCATTTGACTGTAGCTCTTGCACGTTGCTTATTTAAGCCAGACGTATTGATGCAGTGTCACATTCCAGTGATAAACCCTCGTGGAGAGAAAGGTTTGCATTATTTCAAGGTCACAAGGACCCACATCTCAAAATACCATAAATACCTAAGTAGGTTAAAGCAGCACCGATGGTTATTGACAATTTCTTAACTATATGTGTGTGTATTACGTCTATTAATACCCATCTAAAGACGCCCTGTCATCCAATGTAACATTCCATGGATGTAATTTAAAAATAAATGGGCGGTGTCTCCATCACAGACCAGTATTGAATCTATATTTTGAATTTCTTTTTTCGCATGCCTTCAGTTGTCTGATTACATTCACTCTTCGCGTGTATGTTCACTTCACAGGCTGAACTTACGAATTCGATATCCAGAGCTGGTGAAATCGAAATGTAGTGGACGTGTCACGTGGTATCGGAAACACCTGCTTGGGGGATACCATTTTCTATATTTAACCGATTTCCCCGTAAAGCGTGTTAACGAAAGCGGAGTTTTCCGAAACATTGTGAACTACACTTACTTATTTTATTGGTTAGGAAACAAAAAGAATTTTAAATCATCTTAATTAACACGGGCTGTTCAATCAGATCGTCTTTAAATGTTCACAGTTTCAACAAGAAGTGTGATATTTCATGCCATTTACACTGAATTAGTCTGATTCATTTCAATAGTTTATTTCCAAGATGTACATAGTAAATAACATTGGACGAAACATATAGTAACAAAATATATTGGTTATGGCGATTTGTTTTCAATGAATTATGGTATGAATGTAAAAATGTATATCATCAAACAAATAGTACATATGGGAGAAATGTTTAAGAAAAAAAAAAAAACAGAGAAAAAAAAATCATGCTGCTTTATCTTCTTACTTATCCATTTGATAGTTATAAGAGTGAGATTCATGGTTGTGCTACTGATCTATCCTACTTTTAATATAAATGCTATTAGTAATTTACAATAAACTAATTAAATATAAATTTTGAATTTGACTGTAGCACTAACATTTTAATAACTCTTTTTTCAGTATGCAGACGATAATTCAGAACCACATATTTATATTTGACATTTACAAAATACAGCATTAATTATGACATGTAAATACATTTAATTCAAGAAATAATATTTAGTAAGGCTCGTATGAACAAATATATTAAAATGTGTCCCGGATAAACAATAATCTTGTGTTTTAAAAGGGGATCATCAGTAATTTTAGTAAAAAGTGAATAATTGTATCGTTCGATTATAAAAAGTCCGCAATTGCTGTGTTCATGTATTGGTCCCGGGTTTGCACGACTTTCCTTCCTTACGTGGCTTTGTTTATTTCCGGTTAGCTAGCTGATGAACGGAGCAAAATCTGTTCTTACTAGTCCGGTTGTTATTTTTTCAAGATAAATATATTTATTTTGATTTTCGTCAATGCCCTCAGTACCAACATTTCCAGCAATTTTCGTCAACAGTGATAATCTTATTGTCTGTCTGTTTCTCTCTCTCTCTCTCTCTTTTTTTTTTTTTTTTTTTTTTTTTTTTTCTTTCTTTTTTTTGTAATGAGGATTGGTTGGTATTCGATACTCTAAAACATAGTAGTACTTTTTTTCTGTAAATAAAACAACTAATTTTAAATCATAAATTCATTTTCATTAAATGCAATGTCTCATCTTGTTAATAGACAAATGTCTGAAGGCGTAAAGATGTAATATTTCAACGTGCACTTGAGTGATACAGACTGCAGAAAAAAGAAAGTTATCTAATTTTCAAATTTAACTGTGTAATAAAAAAAAAAAGAGCACATTACGGATTTCCCAAATATAGTTCATATTAGCCGAAATAAATCATGTTCAATACCAAATCAAAATATTATCAATATCATAATTAATGAACGTGTAGAATAGGACATATTAGATATTGCAAATAATGCAAATCTGTAATTTAATACTACCCATAAAAATGTTAATATTAGTAAGGTGAAATCGAAATATTTAGTATCTTTTTTGCTAATTCCCATTAATTTTGTAAATTACATTTTTTTCCTGTAAATCAATATTCATTTCAGTAAAAGGGTCAACTTTTGTATTTATTGTTCCTTCCCATGGGAACGAACATCTATAGTCATACATTTCAACTTGACAGTTTCAGATTCGCTTCCTGCGGAGATGTTATCCCGTTTAGTATCTGATTTGCCTCATGATACCTACGATGAGACGGGATCCAATCGGAAGTGACGTGATAGCAGAACCCGCCATTTATCCGCCATTTTAACGTTTTTGATGACGTGTTGGTTTTCTGTTAAGTTATCAGCAAATCAGTGGCGGATCAGGTGATATTAACTATAAACGTGATATCACGTGATGTGCGCCATTTATTAGCCATTTTATCGACCATTTTAGTCAGTCTAGCAGGTGCGTGCAGGTTTAAATTACGGCTTCGTGTTGTCCCGATTAAAAAAACACGATATCAGCCTAAATTGAACTTAACCCTATTAAAGACCTTGAATTTCTTGCTTCATTTTCTGTGCTACCATGACTTATAGAAAAAAAAAACATAAGAAAGTTTTGACTTGGAGAGAAATGTTCAACCACCTACAGTTTGTCCTTTTCGTACTCTAAGGTTACAAATGTATCCCTTCCATATGCAAATGCTGAAAAACGGCTTTCACTTCATACTTCATAATTTAGAAATGCCCTGGAAGGAAATTTTGGTAGGCTAAAACTTGTATCGCTGTCTTTGTTCATGCTGATAATTAAAGTGACATGGATAATGGCGGCGAAAAAAAATGGCTAATAGAAAGGCCCTTTCCTTAATCTATATGAAAAAAAAACTACCCACTCTAAAACTTTTAGAAAACTTTAAAACTAAATATTCTTGATGACATATTGTCCATTATACTTCCATGTTAAAATACGAGATCTAAGAATATCTACAATAAGAAGACAAGAGAATTGTACTATGTAATGAATCTCCTTGCAATAAAAACCAAGGTATCCCGAATGTGTTTGTGAATCCGATGTCAATGATGACGTCATGTCTTGCAAGTGCGCAAAATACATTAGCTCATGCAAAATTCCTTGATTCAGTGGGCTATTAAAGCTTCTGCTTATTCGAATCATGTCTTTCCTTTTAATTTCAAATGTAAATGATTTAATTTGATATGGGTCAATATTTATATAATTTATTAGTAAATAGTCAATCATTTGAAATATGTATGGCCTTATTAATGATATATCCATATTTCATTGTGTTTTCATTTGTGTATTTAATACAAAATAAATGTTCAATTGCAAATCCGAATCTTTTCGTGAATGTTAATAAGGACATGATCAACACTTGTATAGTCAGTCGCACTGTGAGTTAAATAAGGCAAACATTCGTGTCAATCATTTACAACAAATTATCCCCGGATTATGCCTCTGACGTCCATGTCCTCATTAGCAGAAATTTGGTCTAACCTATGTTTCACGGGTCGGATAACTGTTGTGAATATTGCTTGGCATGATGAACTATGAGAAATGATTTCGCAGTGCGTCATATATAAGAAACAGTGATGTTAACAGGTATTTTATAATTATGTAGTTTTAGAGACATACTAAATTTGAAATAAATACTACATACATTATGTAGATCTATCATATTCAGGTTTCAATATTCAATTTCTTTTCTGCGATGTTATTTTTCAAGGAGCAGTAGTCACAGACGTGGGCCGTAAAATCTATATGCGTGTAATATTGATTGGAACGTAAGATCTTCATCCATGAAGAGTTTCAAAACATAGAGTTAACACATGCTTAAATCGCAGAAATCTATATTTAAGTTAAACTTATTTATTTCACGTGGAATGGGAAACAAGTTCATACAATCTATAGTACATCCTGTTGACGGTTCCCGGGTTGGACCAGTACTTTGTGACTAGAGAGGGCATGCAAAATCCTTTCCCCAAATGGGGTCGTACCCACAACTTTTGGAATGTCACCTCTGGACTACGGCGCCCTCGCTTCTTGTAGTTTACAAGAAATATATATTTATATATTATATAAGTATTATATATTTGCTCTATGTGATACGGAATGTTCATCGGGGCCATGGACAGGTAAGTTAGAAAAATCCTCTTCATCGATTCAAAACCTTCATTGCAGTCAAAAACTATTGTCCATGGAATCTTACAGATGTGAGCTTTAAGGAGAAACTTATATCAATTTAACTTAAATACTGTGTTTTATGACAGCACGTTGTTCCAAAGATTTTGATGTCGGCTTTTTCGGGTATAGTTTATCTATGTCTGGCGACTCTATATTTGTTTGTAAAGGTAACTTATGTTAACAAATTGCAAATCGGAAATTACATCATAAAACGATCAGTGAAACCTGACATTAAATTAGAGACACAATTTGTTTTGTTTTTTTTAAAAAGTATTAAATAAGAAACTCAGATTAAACTTATTTTAAACGCATCAAAGTGCTCTGCATTGTCTGTAGAGCACATCACCATGACAACCACTTCACAACGTTTATACATACAAACAATTCTTAAATAATCAAAATGCGGAATTTCACGATCGATTTAAATCATTTTATCCGGGAATAGCCCAGCTATAACTTGTAGCATATAACAATACCATTTAGTGTACAACAATTATGTGTTTGTTTGTTTTTTGTTGTTTTTTTTGGGGGGGGGGGTTGTTGTTGTTTTTTTTTTTTTTCATTTAACGTTTCCTAAAGTAACAGTCCCCATTCTACCTTTTGAGTTTTCTGCCCCTAAAAGTAAGTTTCTTGTAAAAAAAACTGTATCTGTAGGAAACGTCTTTAATGTGTAAATACAAAATACGGAACTGAGAAAATAAGAGTATAGCAGCCCTTACGGCAATACCGTTGGCAGACATTCTATACTTTCATGTCAAAATGCATCAGATAATCATTTTATAATACCGATCAAAATGGTCGTAATTCACCACTTAGAGGTCATTACTAGATTATTTTCGTTTTGTTGATTGGCAAACATCTGATGGCATGGAGTTAAGTGCATTCCGATGAGCGCCAAAGGAATATGAAAACAATACGTGAGATTAGCCGTGAAACGTTCAAAATTAAGCAAATGTCAGTCTTTCTTATGATGATTATACACTCAAAAAAAATCTAGACGTCCATTTAATGTATCTATTTGTAGTTGGAATTTTGTATTTTTTAACCAAACGCTACCTATTTCTGGTGATAAAATACGAATTGTTTATATGGTCTATTGCATACATCGTTCCTCGCCTATTTTTAGTACGTGGTGCCCATAGTTGTAATGAACACAATCCGCCATATTTTATCTCCATTTGGTCAACCACATGCAAAAAACATCAGACATGGCGAAAATGTCTGTTGCTGAACGTAACAGAGCAGTTGGAGTTTTGGAAGCTGGAACTCCAATTAGAGAGTTAAGTCAACAGCAAAAGTTGTGACCTTTTAAAGTTACTATATGTAGTTTCATAATACCATTTTGAATCAAGTACTTGATTTCTTTCATCTTTAAGGTTGCTCGCAATTTAAATTGGTGGCACACTTCAATACACTAGTGCATATCAAGTTTCAGAGCGACCGACCGGAAGAGTTGCTAACTTGCCGAGACGTCCGAAGAGGGGATTGACGTCACGTGCACAAGATAGGTACATCGTGCTCATCTCATTTTCGAAACTGATTTAGAACCACCACAGATGCAAGTCTTCATGCCAGTTGACCTTGGAGGGTACTCACACTTACCGCTAGTCAACGAACAGCGCGTTTGGCATAGGCAAGGAGATACCTGCAGTTCACGAGAGCTAACTGGACAAATGTGCTCTTCGTAGATGAAAACACATAAAAGTATTTAAACTTCGAGGCGCTGAAAGTAGAGTTTGAGTTTTTCGCCGAAGAGGAGAGCGTTATTCCACTGCATGCTCAGTGGGCCTTTCATTGGATTCATTGACGCCGATAGTGGCAATTCAAGGCAATTTGAACGCAATGAGATACTAGACAGATATCGTTCAGCCGCACATTATTTCGAAAATCCAGGCAAATCGCGGCATACAGCTTACACAAGATAATGCGCCAAGACAAGAGACACATTTATCATGTTGTTGACAAACAATGTGGGAGTAGTCATTTGGGCGACAAGAAGCCCCGGCCTTTATTCCATCGAGCACATTTGGATTGAGTTGAAGCGTAGATTTTGTAAACCGCCTACTCAACAAACATAGCATGAACTGCGATGGGAAGTAATCCAGACACGGGCTTTCATCCTTCAACGTTTCATACAAATATGAGGTGTTATTCTAGCAAATGGCGGGTATACCATATAATAGATTGTTTACATTTTTACAACAACGTAGTGTGATTTTATTTTCAGGGTAATTCTTGTCATTTTAATATTTCAATAATTGAATGCATATGCACAGATAAATAACTCTTTTATGAATTTTCGCCCGCAAGGCTTTATCAAAAATCACGAAGAAGTACAATAGCACTACATAATTGTAATTTGACCAAAACCAATATGGACATTACGCCATATTGGTTTTCGTCAAAATGCAATAATGTAGCGCTGTTGTATTTCTTCGTGGTTTTTTGATAAAGCCCTGCGGGCGAAAATTCATAAAAGACATGTGTTTGACATTGTACCTAATAGAGAGCTTTTACAGTGATAAATGTGTATGTACACCTAATGAAATAGTACCAAAATGAAGACTAATAAAATGTTGAAATAATTTTTTTTAGTTTTAATTTGATACATTACCAAACATATATAAAATCATAAAGTTCTAGGTGGACGTTTGGAGATTTCTTTGAATGTATACATATTTTTAGATTGAAACATTCAAGTTCATATCCAAATTCGAAGAGCATAAACATATAAAAATTCAGATAACTATCTGTATTATAACAATCAAAATAATATTTCATAATACAGAGAGAGAATACTTGTACAAAATTATGATATACTGAAACTAGTATTTATTAATAGGAACTAAACACCATTATAATATAAAATAAAATAATTATATTTAAGAACCAATAAGAAAGTGAGGATGATAATTGACAAAACCTCGCATTATGTAATATATGTATATATATATATATGTATTGAAGAGAATCAGTTAAGCGGTTTACCAAATTTCAGGCTGACGCTACTTTGCACGAAAGCAACATTTTCAAAGTATTTGCATCATATTTCTACCATAAAACATGCTTATTGATTGAGATTGGCCGACTTGCAATAATCACTCTGTGCACGTGCACAGCCCTAACGTGTGTATAAATTTCAAATTGACACATTAGCATAGAGAGATAGTTAAAATGCTGAACTTTGCAGAAACATTGCTTTTTGGTGTTGAACGGGTATGATGTTAGATCAACATCACCTGGGATGCCAAATAACCCCTTCGAAGAAGAGGGGGCATATTGCTATGACATGTCGGTCGGTCGGTCGGTCGGTCCGTCAGTCTGTCGGTAGACCAAACCTTGCCTAAGTGATAACTAAAGTTCTTTATGACCCTTAAGTCTCACACTTAATATGGATGTTGCTTATGACTAGTAGAAGACCCCTATTGATTTTGGTGTCAAACTGCAAAGGTCACAAGGTCACATTTTATCATATTTTTATATGAAAGTCTTGTCCGAGTGATAACGTCAGTTCTTTTTGACCCTGAGATCTCCAACTTTTGGTTGTTGCTTATGACTAGTAAAAGACTCTTTATGATTTTGGGATCTGTACCTCTAAAGTCAAGGTCATGGGGTAATAAGTTAAATTTTCACAAACACTGTGTAAATTAAGCATTGTCCGACTAATTACTCAAAATCTAATTGACTCCTACGTTTCAAACATTTCAAAATAGTTTCTTATGAATAGTTGAAAAACCCTATCCATTTTGGCGTCTGTACCTCAAAGGTCAAGGTCACAAGGCTATAAATTAAAATATCTCTAATATTTTGTTAAGGAAGCATTGTCCAACTGATAACTAAACGTATATCTTTTGTATCAAACATTGCGCAATTGTTGCTTATAAATGATAGGAAACAGCGTTTGATTTTGGTGTATGTACCTCAAAGGTCAAAGTCACTAGTTTATAGGTTGAATTCTCACAAACACTGTTTTAAGTAAGTATTGTACGACTGACAATCTGACTAAAGTCATCTCCTATATATACGCCACGCTACATTACCGTAGGAAGATCTGTACTTTAGTCAGATTGTACGACTATAGCTCAAAATCTAATAATTATGCCCCACATACAAGACAGTAGGGACTTATGTGCTTATGAGCAGTGAACACTACTTACTTGTTTTTCTTACAATAAACCATGGAACTCGTATAATCTTTTGATTATATATTACCGGCAATGTTACTTTACTTATAATTTCATACACTTAGGTGAATCATCTCCATTTCATTAATTTCAGTGAAGATTTATTTAGTGTCCATAATTATCAGTAGTAAACCTTCACCAAGATAAGTTCGCCTTCGTTATCAAGTCAACATCATACATATAATATAGCTTTATAAAAATTATGGCATATGAGGGGGCATTTATGTATTAAAAACAATTCTTTTTTCTTTATTTTTTCTTTATTTTTTTTTTCATTTGTTTTTAAATCCGTGTCCAATACATTTTGTTTGTTAATAGATCATGTTTAAAGAATTCGAACCTGATAGAATGCGACTAATCTTCAAGGATATCAAAGACAGTGGCGACTCTTAACCTGAAATGCCATTTCAACTGAATAAGACATTGCACATGCCTCATTTGCGCTTCCTACTTTAAAATGTGTGTCAAAAGACTGATTATTTAAGGACCGATCACTCTTGAATTGACACCTAAATGATCCAGATGAAGCATTGGGCAAGATAACAGGGCAATTATACGATGCTTTAACCAAGGACATGTGTCCAACAACTACAATTGTAATGGATATCATGCAAATGAGATTATCAGTGCTGCTGACGACATACTTCTTGACCAAAACTGTTCTTTGTACATGTGTGTATCTGGTTAAGGAAGCCTATGGAAACCCACATGTATCATTTCTAATTGTAAAATATTTAAGTTTTATTTCGTCCATGTTCAATATTACTCGTATCAACATAATTACCGATTTCGCTTGCGAGTTAAATATATTGAACGCAGTAAATGTCTATGTTTGCTTAAGTTCATATTCATTTTAAAGCTGTCAACAACGTATTCATTTTTGTTATGTGTAATTGGCCGTTTCTATGGAAGGTTAGCGGGGTTTTTGAGAAAAAAAAGAAGATTAAATAACATTGCAATTTTGTTGACTTGGGAAAATGATACCTGTATTTTGTATGGCTGTCAAAATACTCTCATTGTTTATATTATGCATTAACGAGTATTGTCGAAGACGGCTCGTAATCAGGAAAAAAAATGAATCTGAAAAAATGTCGCCGAAACACAATTTGTTTATCCGTTACGCCATCAATTTATGTACTTGTGGATCGTTTACTTAGACTTACGAAAAGTTTATGGCAAGCGTAAGAAATTTTTTTTTATCAGCAATGTACAGATAACATCTCTTAACAAGTATGTAACATGCATTTTGCTTTTCTGTCCAAAGAATAAACACTGCTTTTTGAAGAATAATGGGCCTTTAAGTTACTGAATACTGAGTTTGCTGTTTATCAACATCCCTGAATACGCAAGCAATACCCAGACTATTTTTTGATATTGCATTAATCAAAAGAATAGCTTATGACCATGCGTCAATATATAATGACATTCACTTCTGGTAGTGAATGTTGATGATTAACATCGGTCTTGACATAAAGATAAAATAAATACCAAGGCTTTCAAAATAGATAAATTGGTACAGACGCTGTTCAGTTACTGCATGTGTTTATCTATTATTATTCAAATGTAAATATTGTAGCTCCTAAGGAAGATTACAGAAATGAATAAATATCAAATATGCTGTATAACACATTGATTACAATTTATGAGGTCGTACTTGGTAGCACTATATTTTGAAGGACAGTTGCACATCCATGCGTATTTTCTTGTTTACAAATATATAAAACTATATAACAGTGATTTTATTTGGCGAGGTACACAGTTTGGATTTTGTTTTATATACATTTCTAATTAACGGGAGAAAATGGCCAAAAAATTCTTTATCGAACTGGTAAATGTTTATAGAATGTTAGTTATTTGAAGGAATGTACATTTCATGTTAAAATAACACGGGGATAAGACGTATATATTGAAAGTTATCACCAATGAAAAAATAAAATCGCACATTCTCTCATTTCCAAAACGTCATATTTCGCCTTCGTTCCTCTGGTTGTTACATTTTTATTGTTATTTTAACAAATGTTAAGGACCTAAACACAGATTGGGTATTGACCGGATCGTGTTGACTTTGTTCAAATAGGAACACTTAAAAATGTGCAATGATTTCCAATTTAATCTTTTAATTTTCATCTGATGTCATGTCATTGTTTTATGGACATTTATTTTTTAATTTCTCATTTTACGTAATATTATTTATTTATCTAATAGTATTATATCAATCATCGTCAACTCAAGCTAGTTTAATATATCATGACAGCTAAGTTAATTCCGAAAAGCCATGTTATTAGAAAATACGTTATGGTGGTGAATTCTCTTCTGAAACGAATACTTTTATTAAAATCATGACGGCGGCAATGATCAATTTCATCTTTACTTGTCGTCCGTGCGAATCTTCTTTGAAGCATAATGAGTTTATCTCTTGCATTACAACGATTGATCGACCCATGGTTAGGAACTGCAGGACGCCGAGAGCGAATGAAACTTGTTGCACATCCTGTATGCCTTTCTGACATTATCAGAGATAATACAGTGTTTGCAAATAACGTATGGGTTCAATTGTCTTTGGTATGGATTGTATCCGAATCGATCCTCTCTGAGTATGACGAACGGTCGTTTATTCTTTAATCCAGGTAAAACAATAGATGTCCAACAGGGTAGCCATTTTGGTGCAAAGATAGATATAGGAGTCATTATATCTGGCAGGGGTTCTTACACTAATAGAGAGGTTCAAAATACCATTGATTCTAACTTAAGTACAAACATGTTTTAATCTCCACGTACTTAAAGGAATGTCTGCACATTTAATTAAAGAATTAGTTCAAGATAATTGTGTATTCCAATACAGAAGATTGCACTACTTGACAACGTGTTATCAACCCAGCACACATTCTGTTTTAACACCATTTTCTCAGCAATAAATTCTAGTATACGAAGTATATGCATTAAATGAAAATTATCTAAATTTTAATCATGCTGTGCAAGTTAATTCACTTGAGCCGAACATAATTGATGCTGTGGATTGTATCAAAACAGCTCCAGACTTTTATACTTTATCCGTGTGGAGTTTTCTATAGACCGTTACTTTAACATGACCTTCATGGAGCCTTATTTCTTTGGAAAAGCTTTGGAGAAGCAAAAGAATTATTACTTTAAAAATCGAAACTAAGAAATAATGAATTCATTTGCACATTCAAGATTAATTCTAACACTGGCTTAATTTGTTGTTTAACTTTCTACTTTGAATTATTGGCGCTTTTTCAGTTCATGCGAGCAATAAACCTCTGATGTATCCAGTTTTCTCTTGTAAAATGCAATTATTTCTTCTGGAGGGCCGATGATTCATTTGCGATAAATCAAAATTACTGTTAAACAGAATTTGGTATGGATATTTAGGTTTTATACTTTATTTAGAATGCGTTGCAATTACAATGTCATTCGTTGTAAGTTATTTTGTTTTGATTCTGTTTCTTTACGGCATTTACTTATTTAATTGTTGCAGCCATTTTCAGGGCGATAATTATAGTAACAACTTTATGACCAAAGATTGTTGTATAAACTACGTATTTATTGTTTTCTGGCATTTCGTGTCTATAACAGTATATATTATTTTCAGCTTAAGATAAGATTATTAGAGAGTATTTAGTGAAATTTAGTTGAAGCGTCGAACAGTCGTGATCAATCATGTAATAAAATTAACTTTAAACATCTTTCTCAAGACGTTATTTAGTAAAAAAAAAAGAAAGAAAAGAAACTACAAGCTTTTTCACATGATTATATAATGGTGTTCCAGATAGCATTTTGATATATAAATGGTCTTGTAAGAATACTTTGTATTTTCGGGAGAAATAATTAACTATTAATCACCACACTTCATGACAGGGTAGATCTTTTTACCAAGTTTATAGGAAGAGAAAATATTTTGCCTTATGGAACGAAAGAGTGTTTGTTGTTGTTGTTGTTGTTGTTGTTGTTGTTGTTGTTGTTGTTGTTGTTGTTGGACGGAAAAACTATCGCGTAAAACGGGATATATTTCTTTTTGTTAGGTCTCCACAGTTGTATGCGTGTGTGTTGAGAATGATATTTTTTTTAGAAACAGATATGTCAACATTTCACGCCACAACTTACAGTGTTAGGAAACATTGTCATGGTGTATTGTTCTTAAAATACATTATGAGTAATGCAGTATTTGAAAAGTCCAATAAAAGTCCTATAAAATGCAAAACTATGCTAAAATATGCCTGAAAGTGTAATTGGAAGCACGATGCACGCAGTAATATCTGTG
>CM037782.1:41444481-41494481 GCA_021229015.1 Solen grandis | reverse complement strand
ATAAGGCTGTTTGTGTACCATACTAATTGATTGTTGATTAAAGAACTTACTATATTTAACGTTTCATAAGATATAGTTTCATATGTACATATAGAATAAAAGTAGTGACTGTACAATGTGTTTTTTCCTTTTTTATTTATTTTTTTTATTATTGTTTTCTTTCTTTCTTCTTCTTGCATTTTCATTCTTTTCTTTTACTCCTGTCTATTATTCTTTGATTTCTTTCTTTTATTTCTACTCAATTTTCGTTCATATTTCTTTCTTTTTTTTTCTCTCAATATTTGGTTATTTCTTTGGGTCATTTGAAAAAAAAGGCGTTTTAGACTGGTGTACAGTTTGAGAGAGAGAGAGAGAGAGAGATGTTAACAGATGACACTTTGCAACGCAAATACAGTTCATATGAAATCAATGATAGAATAGATGAATAAAAATAAACTACCTTTTTATCTTATTCCTTCTTTTATAACTTTCTATTTCTTTCTTGTTGTTCCTTCTTTCTTAAACGATTCGTATATTCGTATTTCCCGGTCACGATTTCATAAATGCTGAATAAAGTTTAAAATTACTCAATAATTAATAACGTTTTATTACAAAGTTTCATCACAAATATTGACCGCTCAGATCATCATTCCACCAACAATAGCGTAAAAAGCAAAATTAAGATGTCTTTAGAAAGTCTTCATCTTAAATTTAGATTCTTGAATAGTAGAGGGAACACATTCCTCGTTTCCTGATTAAAAATTAAAAAAACAAAGTCATGTGAAGATGAGATAATTAAATTTTTAGTCAATAAAATTTGTTGTAAAATGAAATAGTTCGGTACTTATATGAGGGGCACACACGTAATGAAATACGTAACTATATATTAAAAACAATTCATGACGCTAAGTAGAGTTGATGGAATTGGCACCAGAACGTAAAAGGATCATAATATACGAGTATATATCAAAAGAAATACAAAAAAAAAATGGAGAAATATTTATTTATATTTTCTCTATTTCAATGAAAAAAAAATCGATCCAACATACAGAAAGTATCATAACGTTACTTCATACCAAGATTGCCTACTTAACAGTTGTTGTCATATGTTTGAAAACTAGACATGTTCCATAGCACGACCTTTTGGCAAAAAAACCCCCAAAAAACCTGTATTCCTAAGATAAATAATCTCTAATCTAGTCAAACCCCTTTGAGATACCCTACATTTAAATCGAAGGGCAAAGTGCTGATTTAACTATTACGGGATTTTTTTCTCAAGAAATTAAGAAAAGTAAAAATAAACAATTTTTGAAAATAGAATTATTCATATTTACAGACTGACTCATGTTATCTATGGCAAAATTGACCCATATATTCAATTCACCAGAGGACAAAAATGTTGTACGTAATATACATTCATATAATAACTCTCTCTCTCTCTCTCTCTCTCTCTCTCTCTCTCTATCTATATATATATATATATAATATATAAATGATGCATCACAGGAGCACAATTGTTGCTTGTTTTATTGTACAATTAAAAATCATGTGTAGTCGGTGCATACAATAGTATTCTATAGCTGCTGATACTATAATTATATAATTATGATGCTTATCATGATATTAAACAGATGGAAATAAACATGATGATGACAGATAAATACTTTATTCACCCAAATATCATATTAACCCTTTCCCTCATAGAGGATACCATGAAAAGACCTATGCGAACAGCATAAAACAAGATCAGCCTGCGAGTAACTCGCAGGCTGATCAGGTTTTATGCTGTTCGCTGCTCCTTAGTGGTCTGATAATGAGGATTTTACAATTAAATTTGGTAAGGTTTGAGTTTGGCTTTCTGCAGATCAGGCTTTATGTGGTACCTATTGAGTGCGTCAAAATGAGTCTATATGAGGGAAAGGGCTAATACATAGTTACAGCATGGTGATATAAACATAACGATAGTTATAATCATATATGACGGTGTTGACTAAAACATAGTAAAAACATTATGTTAAGAACAAGGATACTAATGGCTTAATAATTTGGCATTTCAAGTAGAAAATAAATAAATAAATAAATAAAAAAATAAATGTGCTGTGTTATGGAAAAGACTTAATTTGTTCGCAATTAATTGTTTTTACTTCAAATATACAAAATACATGTATGTTCAAGGCGCAAAAATGCTGATTCAACTAAAACTGTTTCTCAATCGTCCACTTTTAAAATCAACCGATGCATACCAATACGTTACATAATTTTGCCATATAAATATATGAAATTAACACGTTTCTCATGAATTAACATGCTATCATTAATTTCGTGAAGATATCAATTTTATTATCTATCTTAAAATAAACTGTCCTTTGTAGAATACACACGTGAATTAAACACAAAGCACAATTTACGATTCAGAGTTTTGCTTCATATTATCCTAGCTGTTAAAGCTATTGTAAAAGTAACACCTAAACAAGGTAAAGAATAGAGTGCACACTCTCAATACGTAACTTGTGAGGGGAGGAAATGTTCAACTTCTTTAAATTTTGGGAAATTAAATCATTTTTTTTAATTTTTAATGCTGGTTTAAAAAAAATATCTGATTGGAACTTCAATACCTTTTAAGAATTTTTTTTTGTATGTTCTACAGGCAGTCACCCCAAAGTTGGTTAATATACATGGATATAAGGACTACCCAGCTGGAAAGCTTTGTATATTCAGACAAGGCATATAATTATTCCATGGCTGACGAATACACGCAGGAGAAAATCAAAATTTTTAATCCAATCCTTTAATTAATCTTAGGCCACATCGTGGATCTTCTCAAGATTTATTTTTAAGACCTCGCTTGGGAGTACGGTTAAAATGATTGAAGAAGGGTGGTTCACTTATAAACATAGACTTTAGGTTATGATGATGCGTTACTGATAGATGGAACTCTGGTTTTTACCATGAAGATACAAACAAGGTGTTCATTCAGTGTTACTGAAAAAGCACGCAGCACATAAATAAGTCTATTATTTGTCTATATTATATATCAAAACACGTTTTACAAATTTTTATATATGATGTAATGTATATTGCATAAGCATATCTCTCCAATTCTATACAGTCTTTTAATACAAATAACATTATACAGTACATGACATACATTTCAAAACAGTTTCTTTCAAACTGGAAACTGGACTGTTTCTGAGAAAAGTATCTTTGTCGGATTTGTTGCCATGGTAACAGATATCGTTCCACTGACGTCCATATTCCCGTCATCTACTGACGGCGTTTCCGGTGCACGTGCGGTCGTGAAGAGAATCAGTTGCTTAGTGATCAGTTCCTTCTGCGTGTAGAAAGTCATCTCAAGCTGAAGACGAGATGCGTATCTCTTGTAAATAACAGATTTATAATATCAATCAATATTCAACCAATCGAACAATCCCTTTTGCCCACAATCAACCAACCAGTCAATCAACCAATCAACCAATCAATCAAATCAATAAAACTAAAAGAAAACGAATCGAATCGAAACAATTCATTTCTTTTTAATACAAATTTCCCTGCAATTTAAACAGAATATCAAATGATTCAATTCGAAAACGTGAATGCTCCCTGTTTATATGCACCCACCGCTAACCCAGTAAAACCATTCGAGCAATCCATCCATCATTATTTTCTGATCATGGTTCATTAAATGTTCATGGGAATTTTATAGTAAATGCAAGCCTTTATAAATTTTGAGCAAAAGAGTCTACAACTCCAATTCAATAAATGCTTGTATATCAGTCTTTATAGGCATTTAAAGGATCATGATTATAATTAATAACGGGTAGATACTTTAGGTATCAAATAAATAAGAGAGCGTTTTCGCGGTCAGTAACGCAGGTTAACATACTAGTATACAGGCCTAACGATATAACTTAATCTGCTGAGATAATTGAGGGAAAAATGTACGGCACATGTACTTAAAAAATAAGTTCAAGCCCCTGTGGTTTGACCATATTTCTATGGTTTTCAACCAATTAAAAACACGCAAGCATACCAATCCATCCATTCAATCATCAGTCAGCCAAACAGCATTATTCACATATAGATCTACCAATAGAAAGTACTTTCATTATGTGTGTGAAGTAAGCGCGTTTAGCCTTTTTACCCCATTTAGCCTATGTAGTAAATATGCTACAACTTGTATCCTATTTAGTCGATTTAAATAATGTCGTACATATGCTACAATTTTTATCCTATTTAGCCTTTGGATAGCTACAACATTCAGCCCATTTAGCCTATTTAGTCAATCTGGTTTAAAAAGGCTGTGTTGATTAGACCATTAAGCCTAATTGACCTATGCAGTACATAGGCTACAACGTTTAGCCTAGTATTGAGCTTATGTAGTGAATAGGCTATTTCGTTAAATCCGTTCATCCTATTTAGCCTATCTAACATATTTAGTGAATAGGCTACGGCATTCAGCTTATGCATCCTATCTAGCTTATTTAGATTAACAAGGGTATATTCATAAGCCCATTTATCTGATTTAGCCTACTTAGCCGATGCAGTGAATAGGTTGCAACATTCAGCCTATTCAATGCTAACCTCAAGCACATACTTCATTACATATGCAGATTCCACTCACCTTCTCCGAGTTGACTGGCCTTCCTCCTATGTCGCCCGAGAAGTGTAGACACAGTGTGTCTATGTCCTGCAGACAAAACTGGGCGCTGGGGTAGCCGCCCAAAGAGTAGCCCATCCCTGTCAGCTCACAAATACCTGCCGGGTAGAAATTATGCTTAACATTGACTTGGCAATTATGAATAACTTGAACCCTATTCAACCTAACATACATGTTTCTTTGCAATGTGAGTCTCAAAATCCATTGAAAACTTCACATAAGGCTAATATACCAAACAAGGGACCCATATATGACTATTGAACCAAATACATCCAAGATCAAGGTTACCTAGCAGGTACTGTGGTTGAATGAACACCTTGTAACACTACCTCCACAATGTTGACGACTTAAAACCCTGGTTCGAGTACCACCAGTCGTACTTATCGCTTGTTTGTCACATTAAAATAGACTCTACCCATTTATTTCATTTCTTTCCCTATATTGTTAGATATTGAGATTATCATTTATTTCTACTAATTCTTGTACAGGGGGCCGCCGTGGCCGAGCGGTTACAGTCGTGGACTACAAATCTCTCAGCCCCTCATTTTCATGTGAGGAAGCCTTCCAGCCGGCTTGCGGTAGGTCGGTGGTTCTACACGGGTACCTCTGTGTACTCGGGGTCTTCCTCCACCTGTATTTAGCTGGACGTCGCTATATGATTGAAATACTATCGCAGCGACGGTAAATCCCAAATACAACAACAACAAAATTCTTGTACATAAATATAATTCGTAAAACGTGAATGGAGGAATGCCTTTCTGTCTATTATTAAAGAATTTAAGTATTACCTTGCGTAAAATAAAGCCTGGTCATACGATACAGATTCTCACCATTCGTACTTTCTCTAACATGGGGTAATTATTTTGTAACGAGTGGTTTGAAATCCGATAAGCTTTAACTTGGCTTAAAACAGCCCCAGTGTTCAGGCCATTTTTCATGAGAAATACAATATGGTGAAAACCTAATATGAAGTTAGTTAACGAAAGTACGTTCACCTGTAGTTGTTTTTGAATGGAGCGGTATTTTGTTCTTCAAATTAGAAATGCCGCAAAATGATCGAAACAATTTAAAATGATGAATGCTTACACCGTCTAATATCATAATTGGACATGCATATTAAGAACGTGCAAAACACTGTGTATATTCCAGACTAGACTAGACTAGACAGACTAGACTTTTTAAGTTTACCGTCGCTTCGACAGTATTTCAGTCATACAGCGACGTCCAGCTAATTACAGGTGGAGGAATACCTCGAATGCACGGAGGCATCCGGGTAGAATCATCGACCTACCGCAAGCCATCTGGAAGGCTTCCTCACATAAAAGTCCAAATTATCCTGTCGGGATTCGAACCCACGCGGTGAGGGACTAAGTGAGTGTTTAAAGTGTTTATTCCAGAAGATATTCCTTGACTGAATTAAATGTAATGTCTTCGAAATATCTGAATGTCATATAAATATTATACAGAAATTAGTCAGCAGGAAGCAACACATATCACATTTTTCTTTGACTAATACTTAAAATTAAAAAAAAGTAACCATCAGTGTCGAGATTTTTGGTATAGATGCTTTTTAATTTTCATGGTTTATTTAGAATTATGAAATTGCAATCTCCACGCAGTTATCTCCCCTTCATTCTTCGGCTAAGTGAGCGTGCAAGGGAGATCACTGTGTGGAGTTTGAGAAAATTGCTGGCGTTTAAGGTAATCTCTCATTAAGTTATAATCATAGTCACTCAAATGCTTAAAAGACTTCAGTGCAGGGGTAAGCATCCATTAACGAGGAGTATTAAGCTTTTTTACTCTAAGTCTAAAGACGCTTGCAATTACTAAAAAATTCCCACGAGCATTTGATGGACCATGATCACAATTTAATGATGGATGGTTACTTTAAAGTTTCTCCATCCGACAACATACAAGTATGTGAGTGTAGATTTTCCAAAGCCCAACAACAGCTTATTTGCATTTGCTTTATTCAATGGGTATAACATCGGATCTCGTGCGATTAAAACGTATCCTCGTGAGTTTCATCACGGTCGGATAAACTTGATATTGTTTGTAGAAAACATATCATTTAGATGCGATATAGCGATATAACAACTGTTTATGAAAAATAAAAGCATACCTGCGAAACGAATCCAGTGAAAGGTTGCAGAGTATTAAATGTGTATTAAGAAAAGGTGCTGAATGATTAAGTATTCGTTAATGTGCAGCGATAAACAATACAACAAAACGAAAATATTTCCGCATAATCTCAATCCATTTTTAATGATAGCCTTTCTGTCTGCTCAAACTTGAGTCAAAATTTGAAAAACATAGAAAGGTGGGCCAAAGGATATATAGGAGTTACACACAATTTCATATAAATTTATTGTCAATGCTCATTGATGTGCAATTTATTTAGTTTTTACGCTCTCATAAAGCTCACGAAGGGACGCAATCAATGACAGAAAATTTCGTAAAAGCTTGCATAATTAACTCCCTTTATTTTGGATTTAAAAAAAAAATCCAGAAGCAAAACAAATCTCCGTGACTTTTTTTAATATATTAGATACAAAATAAAAAAGAAAGAAAGAAAATGTGCTCTAAGGGTTTTGTTAATGTAGATTCTATATAATATATCTTGCTGGAATATATTACGTACTAAATAGTTCAATTCTTTATAAATTAAAAATCATATACTCAGGATATAACATGAATAATCATATATATAAATGAGCGAACGCCTGAGTGCATACTTTCTTTATTACTGGACAACGCCAATGAGAAGACACATATTGTACCTTGTTTGACGAGTTTTGACCTAAGGCAGATGACGACGGCCTGTTTTCTGTCCTCTTCTTTCTGTCGGACGAACAGGCGGACAAGGTAGTGGCTCGTGTGCTCGTGAAGACACGTGACAGCCGTCAGTTTGTCCTCTACCGTCAGTTCCGTTGGCAACTCGAGTCCCATGATTCTGTGTGGAGTTATATCTCCTTTTTTTAGCATAGGAGGAATATTTCAGGGCAACATAAAAAACATACTATGCCTTACTCTAATGTGTTTCTTGCACTAATTTAAGAACATTTCATTTATTGTGCTTGGAAACCCCATTTAGAGAAACATTAAATTTTCTATATGCTTGATTTTATACTTGGATGTGACGTCCCATCTACAGTGGGGTCACATATAGTGTTGCCTCACTGTGATAAAACGCCGTAGACAAATGGCATGGAAACTCACTTAACACTGAGAAAATCAGTCCTTTAACACCGGCACAAGAACAGCATGATGTTATTTCATTGGAATCTTGTTTATAATTGATTTGTATGATATTTGCATTTGTTTTCATGTATATTAATCAATATACAATACAGAGAAAACTTTAAAATGGCAACATACAATCGAATTATGCGGTTCTAGTGTTCTTGAATTACCCTATGCGCTGAGCGCCGAGTACGCGATTTCGTGTAGACAGATATAAACAAACTCAATGGTTCTACCTGTATTTTCTCTGCCCTCTCCGAAGGTGGACCGTCAGGACCTTCTCTGTTTCGTGCCAGTCACAGTCTGCTAGTTTCCAGCCCGTATCCTCCAACAGGAACATCGTGAAGCGACACTCCTCAGCTGCATACAAGTAACACAAAGCTTTAAACCATCCTGAAAACTGCAATTTTCTTATTGAAGGACAAGTCTGGCGAAGTGTCAGTATATGGACTTTTCTAGACAGATTTATTTTCTTTGGAGAACTTTAAAAATATCTAAGAGACAGTTGTTATGTGACATTTATCCAAGAGGCGTTGTTAATACAAAATCTGAAGCGAAATACCAAAGTCGTAAAAAATGGTACTGTTATAGCTCCTTTGCTTGGCACTCAGTATATAAGGAAGTTGTAGGACTGGTTGGCCCGGTGTCAAGATAATGTGACTGGGTGTGGTAATATGCCACATGTCTACGGCGTGATACTGCAGTGTGGCAGCACTATATCTGTCTCAGGTAGACTTCGTCTCCAAAATGGCTGCATTACATAACTACTACAATACTGAATGCACTTTGTACAATAGCATAACAGTTCATTTTTATCGAATTTCGTTTGTAAAACAATATCCTTTCAACCAATCTTCGAGTTATCATTTAAGTTTTCACTGTCGTTTTATGTATTAAGGGTGTTTTTTTTATTTATTTTTTCAAAAGACTTCCGATTTTAATATCTGATATTAAAACATAAAACATGCAAACAGCGAAGATTGATAAATATGGTAGGTCACAATGCTCTTTTTTAAGCTACGTCATCCATCCATTAAATTATAATCATGGTCTTTCAAATGCTTAAAATGGCTTTAGTGCGTATGCAAGCATCGATTGACTTGGAGTTATAGGCTATTTTGCTCTAAGTTTATAAAGGCTTGCATTTACTTTAAAACTCCCTAAATCACTTGGTGTATCATAATCATAATCTAGTGATAGATGGATTACCCTAACTGACGATAGTTCATTTGATCTGAATGAATGCTTTAAATATCTTATGTTTTACAGAAATGGAAATATTTTGGCTTTGAAAAAGGTGAAAAAAATACCGTATTTTCATTTTTTTTAAATTTTAACAGAAAATCCTTCTATATATTCTCTTTTTTTCATTTTTTGTTATAAATACAATGTACTTTTAATGATTTCCTTGATCAAAGCAATAAAACAAATGTATAGGTCACCGAGTTCATTTAGGGGATACCTACCTCTTTCATGGTAACAGTCAAATGCTTAATAAGAAAACAAAGTTTAGAAACTGTCTGATAAACTTAGTTCATTTCAAATTAATAAACTACATATATTTGAAAAGGAAATGTGATAAATACAAACAGACGATATTTACTCCTCTAAATATAGTTGTGCTGACAATGTGACAGCTTATATCCGAAAGTTGATTACCCGAAATATGTTACACTTTACATGAATGAAGCATTGCAATGATTACTTGTTAATTGTAGTATATGCCCTTAAAACGGCCTTTCATTGCTTAAAATATGTGGGGGAAAAAACTGAAGTCAAACAGGCACCACAGGTACAAGAATAGCAGTATTAATTATTTAATTTTAGTTAAACATACGTAACATGACATGAACTTATTATTGTATTGTTGTACATAAACAACGATTATTTTCTAGAATGCCTGTACTGTCGAATTAGGAAATCCATGGCAGTGGCGAAATAGAAGACAATGTGGTTTACAGACAGTAGACGGGGAGACCAACCTGCATTCCATGATCATACATTTCAAATTTAGATTTCCTAACTGAAAATATGAAAATCTATAGCTGCTCCAGTTTATTTTCGTTAGTTGTCTTTGTTATCATTTTAGTGTCTGTGAGTTAATTTTACCAATAACAAACGAAAATATCAAATCGAAAAATTTCATGAACCCACTTCTCTCCTCTGGCAGGTCCATGACGATAGTTATATCTTGCTTGGATTTCTCCTCACACAACAGGGAGACGAGGGCCGTGGTGGACATGATGGACTGACACTCGGGGTGGATCTCAACTGCTGCCAGCAGTTCTCGCCGATGGGTGTGGCGTACCTATGGACATGGGGGTCGAGAATCATCAGGGATTTTAAACATTTGCCGTACGGCTGTACAAAAGCTGATCTGCAAACGTAGTCGTAAACCCTTGAGTGATACATTCGATTACTCTCTCTCTCTCTCTATATATATATATATATATATTATTTCAAACTACTTGAAATGGGTTGGGTCATAAGTCAAATCAAACGTAGTAACGGTCCTTCCCCTAACTTAATAACATTTCCAACACTATAGTAATACATGTAGTGCATTTAAGGTGATAAAGAACATGATTTATACTATATTAACACATATTATGTGTTGATGATAACAAATATAAAACGGACAGATGCGTGGATACAGGTAGCTAGGTGACAGACATAAATTCATGAACTTCGCTGTTAACCATGCACTATTCCATTTAAAAAGTTATATATAGTTAAATAATTCTTTTACGACCACTATGAATACTACTATCATATATATGTTACATTTTATATCAAGTCTAGAAAGTCTTTTTTATACTTCTAGGATTGAGCATGGGACGGTCTTAAAATAGTTATTTTCCCAGTAAGTATCGAAATCCTAGTCTATTTACATAAACGTACTATACACATGTTTGTGATAAAAATGGAATAGAATGGGCGATGAAAGGTCCCTGTGGATATTTGTGTTTGTACTACATTTATTATATCGTATATAATACATGTTTAACACCCATATTAAAATTCACAGTACGGCATTTGACGGCTCTTTAAAATATTATAATTGTGTAGGAAAATACAAATTGAGTTTAAATATTGTGATTGCCAGATATATAAAAAAGAAGGCTAAAAGTCCTTCTGGCATTCAGTGACAAAACATGTTTTGTAAGAAGGTACATACGGACATTTTGACCTCCTTGTTTGGAGAGAACACGTCTTTGCTGATGTGGACGGTGATAGACTTGTCTATCTCGGATTGGTAATGGATGTCGGCCACGCCCCCTGTAATGTTGACCGTCCTCTCCCGAGCTATGGCCACTAGTTTGACGTCTATCAGCTGGGTGATGTCTGTACCGACCATACGGACGCCCTTGGAAGAAAGATCATCATCATCATCATCAGCACAGCAGCAGCAGCAAAGACAAATAAAGAAAGATAGGAAACTTATTTAAAAGCCAGTGGAAAGTATTTTTAATACACAATACACACAGCAGATACCTTTAAAAAAAAGTGTGGAAAATCACAGAGGAAATGTAACCATATTATAAAATAATCATTTCTCTACGGCAAGGAATTAATTTCAGTTTGATTTTTTTAAAAATTCTTTTAAAATATGATTTAAAAGCAGTGTAGCAGAAAACAACATATTTTACATAGTTGTCATCTTGCTGTTACTTATCTGTTTCATATGAAATATTTTTTAAATCATTTTAATACATGAGGTATTATTTTATGGTAATGTCATGATCTAAAATAATATAGAATTTACTTTCATATATCTTCGATAGAATAGGAGATATTTGAAAACGTGACTTTGCGAGAATTGGACAATTTGTAATGTGCTTTTGTGAGATTTAGACTAGTTGCAAGTCTTTGTTTAATATGTCTTTGCAATAAGTAACAGCATCAGAATCACAATTATCATAGCCCTCGTCTGTCTTCTTTACCTAAGTATCTCCTTAAATGCTACTGTTGATGAAGAATAGAACAGGTAACACATTGAACTGGTTGGATCCCTGATTGTGACAAAGCACGGCGTTAAGGCGTTCTCCCTTACACAGGACTCAGCATATAAGGGTCGTTACAAGACTGGATAGAGGGGATCGGTGTGGTATCTTGCCACGTATATTTTGGGCATGATAACGTTGCAATACAACGCTAAGACTGTCTTTTGAAGACATTGTTCCCAAATTATTGAATAATTATCGGTTGGACATTATACCCGAAAATTATACAAACAACCTATTCTGTGAACACTATCAAACATTGAATTAGCTGCTATCCCCGACTTACGGGCATTCTGCGACCATGAGCGTTGTAAATAATTGTGCCCTTTGATCTGTTTCTGATTTTATGACGCATTTCTGGGGAAAACTATTTAAGTGAGCAAAATAGATGAAGAAACATCAATGTTACCATATCGATACACATGGGTTTATAGGATGTGAGGTCACAAGGTTCCCAGTCACCGCCGTTAAGGGAATAGATCAGCCCCACCTCTTCGTATTCCCAGACGTGACGGTGGGGCACGTACACTCTCAGCCATTCGTCCTCCTGTCAGGAAGATAAGTCACTGGTAAATAAAACGGAGGTATTAGAGGAACTAAACTATCTTTTCGGACAAGGCAACATACAGAGCGGGGTCGGGAAATACAGAACCATACTGGTATGTTCTAAAATATTATTGGAGGCCTATTGTCTGTGCGCGTGTGTGTTGCGGCTACATCATTTTTTATGTTCACCATGAATTTAAAAAAAATAGCTTGAGAGAGGTATGACTTTCCTCTGTAGGCAAAATAGCTGGCAGTCATGAATCAAACAAATTATATCTGTATTTCGAGGTCTTCTTTGAAGACAATGTTCTGTAATATTGTTTTTTGCATCTCCGATTTGCTATCGTTTCATTTAATGATGACATACAAAATATCAACCCGCGATGTACATATCAAGGAGTATCATGTGACCCGATTGAGTTTACTTAATATACAGTAATGCAATGCGGAGAGAGAAAGGAATGAATGGCAAACATATCTGAAGACTTTTAAGATATTTTAATTAATATCATGGAAAAAATATGCAAATCTGCTAGAATCAGTGTACTAAGAATACCTCTGATGTAACATAAGGAAACACAAACAAGTGATACGAGAATCCAAAATATAGTGAACGAGGTAGAAGTAATGATAAAATTGATTAAAAACACGGAGACAGGACATAGAGACGGACATAGAGAAATACCAATACAGATTAACTAAGATATTCATCTTATGTTCAAAGCATTAAAAAGGAAAAAAAATGAAAATATAAATTAACGATACTTACATCAAATAAAAGAAATAAAAGTAAAATTTTGCTGTATGTGTATTTAAAATTTATTTATTTGGTGATGTTATATTCATTCATTCATTCATTCATTCATTCATTCATTCATTCATTCATTCAACTTTTGAGACAAATCATTGGCGCAGACATCACCTTTATGGCAAATTCAGACCCATATTTCTTCTGCAAACGGAGATGAAAGCTGACCGGTCTTTCCCCCTCTACAAAGTCTGGAAGCATTTCATTCTCAAGTTCGTCAATGATATCGCACTGTACACTGTCAACACCAAACTCCGTCACGTTGGTCCGGATGACCGCGCCGATCCCCTTGTGGTACGATAAGTTACCGTCCAGTTCGCTGTCGTTGCGCCGGTATCTAAACCAAAGATGACATAGGAAATAGCGTAATTTTTACTATAAAATAAATCCGTTTAAGTAAGATTATTAAAACGAAACTAATCAGAGTTATCGTAATTATTTATCTTGTTATACTGACTTAAGACTTTGAACATTTTAAACAGACCCCAGTCTAAAGAATAACAAAATGTATTTCGATGCCATTACTACGGTATGCTTTCTTTAAATCTAATGAATAATGAAACCGTAGAAGAGATATGCCATGACTTATGATTAAAATAAGTAACAACTCACATAATTTCTTTCGTGGAACCTTCGGTGAATATCTGAAGAAGGCCATTTTCATCTTCAACCATTTCGTTAAATTTCTTTTCTGCATTGACATTGGTTGATTTATCCTTTTTGTTTTGAGCGGTTCCTTGGTTTTCAAGGCAGCAGGTGTCTTGGTCAATATCACTCGTTCCATTTTGTTTTCTTTCACCACTTTCTCCTTCAGGAATGCCACTTTCTTTCTTACCCATGGATATTGCTTGTACGTTAGAACGTTCTTCTGAAGATACTGGGGAATCTTGCTTGTTTGAATACTTGGTATTTTTCTCTTCTGCAACCATTTTAGCTTGAATGTCATTTTCACGTTTTATAGACGTATCTGCAGTTGTATCTATCTTGTCTCCAGTATCAGTAACGGTTTCCAATATATCTTGTTTATCAACATTCATTGTACTCGTAGCCTTTCTATATTTCCCTTGTTTTCATACTCGTCTATTTCTAAATCCCCCGTTGATGTAGCTTTTTCTAACAAAGGTTCAGTTAAAGAATTGATGGTTGACGAAAACCAGTCATTATTGAATTTCATGACAGGTTCTTTATTTTCGCCAACAATGCCATTCTTAACCAGGGTTTCTTTCGGTGAATTTGTTTCAGAACTTTTTATATTTTGCAGCGTAGAGTTATCGTTGCTAGAACTATTATTTTCATGTCCATGCGTAGCATATTTTTCAATATTGCTTTCAAGTATATTAGGTTCAATTTCAACACCACGAGTGCTTAAGGGGTAATTCATATCCCTTTTAAGGTTTTAGTTCTTTTAGTTTTACTCAACTTTTACGACTTCTTCCATCATATGAGACTTCAGTTCAGTAGTTGGAGAATTGGTGTTTAATAGAGGACTTCTGCTTTCGTTTTCACCTATGCTTCTGTCTTGTAATGTATCGCCCCCCAAAACAGGTTTCAACTCTAATTCATGAGACTTGGTATTCAAATGAGAATTACTTTCTTTTTCAAATTCTGCACTAATTTCTACATCCCTGTCTAGTATAGGGGATTTCGTGTTTGATGCAAAGATTTTGGAGCTCGGAGAGCTGTTATCGCCGGTTCTGTTTGCCATATTAACGTTAATGACACCTTCTATTTTAGGAGAACTTCCACTGGTTTCTTCTCGACTTCTAGGGTCCTCAATTTGACTCTCTGTTCTAGGATTGTCTTTCCGAGATGGATCAAATGCACCAATCCAATCCTTGAACGACAGAGAATCTATATCTGCAAATGGCCCCCTTACTTTTTGAGGAGGTTTTTCTTCATACATTTTTTCGTTACTTTCATCTACCGTAAGATCATCTTTTGACGACGTTTTGTCTAGTGACATTTCATCTGGTGACGTCGTTTGATTTTGGGGTGTATGATCTTGTGGCGTCGTTTTATCTCCGGATTGCGTCTGATCTCGCGACTTATCATTCCTACTCAAATCCCTAAGCTGTGCATCTCTTTCATCAATAATCGCACGTAGGTAGTTTATTTCTACTTCATGGGAAAGGCGCTCTTCCAATATTTTTTCCTCTATTTTCTGAACCTTTGCCTCTGCTTCTTCAAGTCTATATTCTGTACCTGAAATTCCTTGCTTAACAGTCATGGAATCTATAGATAAACGTAAATTTTCCAATTCAGTCTTAAGTTTATCATTTTGATTACTAAGATCTTTCTCTTTTTCGGTTAGCTGTAAATACTTCTGTTTCCACTCAATATCAAAGGGATCGTGTATTAAATCACCATTCATTTCATACACTTGCCTGTTAGTTATCTCTTTTTCAAGGTCCTTTCGATTGCTAAATGCAATAAGCCATTCCCTCGTCTTTAAAATATTGTCACCGGTCTTTTTCAAATCCTTTAAAAGTTTATCTATACCTCCTGAAAAGTAATTTGGGTTAAAATAGTTTTGTTAATACTAATACGTCAACATTACAAAACGCGAGTTACGTGATACTTTCCTTAATACCCTATTCGATTTTAATTGTACGCACGTAGTGAAAATTGTATACCAAAAAATTTAAATGTTCTCTTTTTTGATGTTTGTAACAGTTTGGATAAATAATAATAAATAGATTTACCTTATCTATATCAGAACAGAACATCCTTTATTTTCAGACTTGTACAAAGCATATCGTCAACACAAAACATATACATAGCATTATACAATGTCACTGATACACAATAATAGTTCCTCTATGACTATTTTTGAATGGTAGTTGTTTTAATTAACTATTTCGAAGAGAAAAAGAAAAGAAAAACGGTAAGCTTAAACATGATAGGTATAATACAATGGGCTATTTGGGTTTTAATATAATTTAATGGTTTTTTTATAAATAACAGATTAAGAGTGGTCATCTTGAGGATGAGTTTTTGTAATCATACAATAAACCTGGTTTACTAATAATGTTATTTATGATATAAAAACCACTGTACTTATGATTTACCATCACTTAATATTTTTAGTGCAATGTGATCCTAGACTAAATGGGGGAGGGGGGGGGGGGTCTCGTTCAATCAGACGCTCTCTCCATATATCAATACACTTTCGACCGAAACTTGCATGCAAAATCACGAAACACACATACACACACATAAGTAGTGTGGAACAAGAAAAACAAATGACCAGTAACTGTGTAAAATACGTTAGACTATTTTGATACTTTATCTAAATTAAATAAAGATCCTTAAACCACACGATTTTTGGAGAATAAACTTATAAATAAGTTATAACAAAACATTTTGAAATATTTTGAACTATATACATGTAGTAGAGATTGAATATATTTCTGGCCTTCAAGATAACAAAATTATGTTTGATGATATGCATGTAAAAAAAAAGAACAATTGAAATATGAATACTTTGTTATCTCCCTAAACCTGTCGCACATTTCTGTTTTGATGATCTAGAATGGTGTAGGTTTGATATTGTTTTATTTATGTTTGGAATCCTTCTTCTTGTAAATACATGATTCTATTTATATGATATCAATTTTACTTCAGTGGGATGAAAATGTGAGCGTTTAGAGCTATTTTAATGTTTTTAGGAATCGTTTAATTTACGTGTATGTTTTGCGCTTCATACTATTACCGGGAAATAATTCTTTTTCAAACAATGGCGATGGGAGGTAATTAATCATGTTGTTAGAATGAATAACTGTGGAATGCAATGTTAATCATTACAAAAGCTGAAAGCAGTAGTTCTCTGAATATTTGCAAGAATTTGTTCATAGTTAACCGTTAGCGTAATATTCCTATGCTGTCGTGTTTCGCATATAAGCTAAACATCATCCAAACATACTTATTAACCAGCCGGTACCCTTAAACGCAAGAACAATTTGGACCGTATTAACACACACACACACACACACACACACACACACACACACACAATGATTACTTTAATTAACATGAAAGACTTAATTGATGATTTTCTAATGCATGCTTTTAAATGTGATTAGTTAGTTATTACATAGATAGAAGAATATGTATTTCATTTGCAAATCCGATAAGCCTAAAGGCAAATGAAGTAAAATGTTTTTGGTTTTTTTTTTGGTTTTTTTTCAGTTGATGTGGCATGGTCTTGCAATTTTACAAGTACATACATAAAAAATATCATATTGTAAACAAAGCAGTTAAACAGCCAATGCAAACAAGATGAATAAAAACAACAACAATAACCACAAACCATATAGTATTCTTTCTTTGTGACCGAAATATTACGTTATGTTTGTTCGTTCGTTTAACGTCCCACCGACAGTATTTTGATGTCTACTTGAGACAGATATAGGGCTGCCACACTGCAGTATCACGCCGTAGACATGTGGCATGATACCACATCCGGTCACATTATCCTGGCACAGGGCCAACCGGTCCTGGAACTACCCTTATATTCTGAGCGCCAAACAAGCGAGCTATACCAGTAACATTTATAACGACTTTGTTACGTCGCGGCAGGGGATCGACCCCCGACGCGGACGCTCTAACCACTAGGCCACTGGGGACGGTATATTACGTTATGATTAAGAAGAGAAAAATGAAGAAATGAACATCAGAAGCCATATTAAATAATTAATGTTTAGAATAGAAATTAGTAATGTCATGCTTATAAATTTTGTTTTTGTGACCATGGTTACCTTGGCAGTGTATTGTATTTCCTGCTGATTGTTGAAAGTATATTCATACAAGCTTAAATAAGTTGAAAGTATATTCATACAAGCTTGAAAATTTTATTAATATTATTTAAACGACATAATGATTTAATTGATGAGTCGCCGCCCCCCCCCCCCCGAAAAAAACCCACAAAAAACAACAACAACAACTTGAAGGAATGTAGATGAAGTTTCTCCAATTTGATGGTTTCGTTCAGCATCTTTATACGAGTGTTTTTTGTATTTTAAGATATAATTAAGAAAATTGTTAAGTAGGATAGATTTTGCGGTCAGCAGAATGATTCCTAAACGGGCTAAAACTGTAACTGTACCTTTGTGCAGACGAATAAAATGTGTTTGTTTGTTTGGTGTTTAGTTTTTCGACTTCCAGCTAACTATTGGATGTTCTTAACACCCAACCACCACGACCGTTGCAAATGAATTAATGGATAACAAATATGTTTATGATTTATGGTATTTGTATAAAAACCTGAATTGTGTCCTGCTTCCTTTGTGTTCCGTCTATCATCTAGTTCATTCTGAAGTCCTACTAACGTACGATGGACAGTGTGAAGATTAGTTTCTAGTTGTGAACAGTAGTGGTTCACTGCTCGAACAGATTTTGATAACCTTGCTGGTAAATGCTCCTCATCGAAACTGCTTTTACTTTTTGAAGATGTTAATTTGTCTTTCTCTGATGATGGCTTATCTATTGCTTCTATGAGAGCATCAAGTTTGTGTTGATTGATTGTGATTTCTTCGATGACTTTAATATCCGCTTGAAGCCTTCGTGTGATGTCTGTATCCTCTGTAACAATAAAGTGTTACGTTTCGAAATGGCGCCGCACCTTTTTTGCCAAAACACATTCATCTCTCTCTCTCTCCCTCTCTCTCTCTCTCGCTCTCTCTGGGCCTACTGAGCATAGTCGCTGACATATTTTACCGCTGTGGGTTCCCGGTCTGGTCACATGTACTTTTCATGGTTGGCTTGCAGTAAGTCGTTGGTTCTACCCGGGCGCCTATGTGCACTCGGGGTCCCCCTTTCTCTCTCTCTCTCCCCCCCCCCCACTCTCTCTCTAACAAATATATAAACAGACAACCTAACGCATACTTCAACTATTCAAGTGCAAACGTGATTTATTCCAATTTTCATACATAAACAGTCAGAAGCGTTTGTAAATATGTAGTTTTTAAGATTTGTTAACTTTAAAACGTGAAGTGAAAGATCAGCAAATAATCAGAGGTAACAACAACAACAACAACACACACACACACACACACACACACAGGAGACTAACCTTTTTTAACTTCCGGTAGACTTGGACGGGATCCCATCTTTTAATCTCAAAGTTAATGTAACTCGTAAACTAAATGAAATATGCCATAGGCAGTATGCAGGAATGAAAAGGGCCGATGATTGCAAGACACATTTTAGTAAACAATAGAGGGTTTCCGTCTCAATAACTCTTAATTGTTTTCTATTTTTTGTGTATGGTTGTACTCAATAGAGCATTTCAATCTCGGCCGAAAACTCATCTATTTTTAGAACAATCAGATATTGCTTATGGCTTGATATATTCAATCAATTATTGAACATTTTCATTTAGTTTAAAATTGGATAGTAGGTATATTCACAAATTTATGATAGTGTCCGCTTACCTGTTTACCTGTGTATGTGTTAGTGAGTGAGAGTAAGAGAGAGACTGTGAAAGAGAAATGGAGATGTGGGATGAAAACTGCTATGTGGGAGAGAGAGAGAAAGAGAAAGAGAGATAGATAGTCTGATACATGTAACTGTATTGTAACTGTACAAGTCTTTTGAAAGAAATTGGTGTATTGATTTAATGCAAAAGAGGAGAGAGAGAGAGAGAGAGAAAAATAAATGCCGCCTTGAACCATGTTATAATTGAAGTGTATTTGTTCACATGTCTTTACTGTCGTTGTACATGGAAACTGTGAAATAAAATAATGTATTGACTATTGACTTAACTTTGTATATTTTTGGTGTATTGATAAAATATTTAAGGATTTGCGGTTGTGGAAAAGTACATGTATACTCTTTTTGCTTATAAATTGCATTATGCGTATAAAGGTCTTAGTCAGGATACTCATCTATCTAATAGAAGCATACATTAATGTCAATACTGAAAAATGAAAAAATTAATCAAATCTCCATTTTCAAAATAATAGTAATTATACTTTGAAACCCAATTTTCAAAATATGAATTATGAAGGAGCACAGCCAGGCTCGGATTTTACAATATTTAGCGCTTAGTAAAAAATATTCAGGTGGAAATGCATTTTCAGCCATTTTGTTTTACAGATATTTATTCGCATGACTAAGTAGACATAAATAATGACCTAGACAATTAATAACACATGTTAAGCGGTGAAATATTTTAGTGCTTCTATCAGAGAAAGAATAACAATTTGGAAATTCGCCCCTAAGTATTTAAGTTTTACTTTTACTTCAGTGACGACATCGTCTGCAACATTATTATCAGTTTTTACGAGGCAGGGTTTTCGATGACGCACAAATTTTTGCGTTTCGGTGCATTATAAGGTAAAATGTCTCCAAAATTTCAAACAAGTACGCCATCAACTCGCTTGAAACTTTCATATTTTCGGAAAATTGAATATTAAAAAAAAATAGCCTTCATAAAATAACAATCTGTTATCGACGTTGTGTAGTTCGCACTCCAAATTTAAATTTTTGGAAAAAGTATATTTCCCTTTTATAATGATCATTTATGGAGGCCGACTTCTTATTTTGCTACGGTGTTTTGCGAGTGTTCGCTTATATGTTTATTTCAATATATTTTGTTGGTAAGTTATCCAGATAAAATTCAAATTCGGAATTTGTTTTAATCTTTTTATATAAACGCATTGAATTACCATTAAATATAGTTGTAAACAAGTTTTGTTTAAACCGAACGATCAATCTTTCCTTAAATACAATATGAAAGATATTACAGTATGTGGATTTATCCAAACATGAGGGGAAAAAAAAACATTTCTATCTAATAATTCTTTTATATGAAAAATCTTTTTTTCTGTTTTGCCTCTAATACAATCAATCAATAGGCTATCACACAACTTTAAATATTATCACTTTTTAAATTATTAAGCCAATATTTTATTATCTTAACATGTCTATTTATAAACAATGGAAATTTACATAATTCACCATATATCGACATCGTACATGTAAATTGATTATCACTTTATAACCATTTAAAACTGTTTACAAAACCAGATATTTCACATCCATAATTCAAAACGGATCCAACAAATGCATCAAATAGTTGGCAGATTGTACTTGGTTTAATTTACATTGACCTAGTATTCACCATTAATATATTTAGTGCCTTTAACCCTTTGCGAGATAGCATTTTCTGATTGAGTATGTAGCTCCCGGTATAATTAAAAATTATACCAAGATTATAAAAATTACTTACTGTTTCTAGTGTTACGTTACTAATTGTCCACTGTTCATATCTTTTCAAAAGCCCTCTATTTCTGAAAACAATGTTCTACTGCTTCCGCAAATCAGATGTAATGCAACGAATATCGTTCATACCTCTTGTATCCTCATGCAGTTGCGTTGTTTATGATGTTTTTGATAGCCGATACCAAAAATGTAGTGGAGTAATATTTTTAAAATGCAGACATCTTATATTTGTCTCTTTCCAATGGGCATTTGGAATACACATTTTTTCATTTACAAAACGGCAATATCAACAATGGATATAACTAGTAAAAATATCGTCTGAATGAAATGAAAAATATAAACTGATAAGATAATGTAGCGAGCCAGCTGATCTGGGTCGAACGGATGGGTGTGTAATTAGCAGGTGATCAAGGTTGAATGGATGCGTGTCTGCGCGTGTCTCTTTCTCTCTTAACCATACACGCACCTGACAATCAAGTGGCATTGGCTACTTCTCTTTCACTCAAGGTGAAATGTTTAAATTTAAAATAAAACCGACTCCGGGCTTATATTTACGAAAAATAATAAAGAAAGGAACTCTCTATAAAGGGACGATGATAAAACAATAATGCAAGTTTTGATTCAACTAGAGTTTTAATAATCAGAATATTTTATCTCAATAGTTTCCTAAATCTTGGTCATAAATTCATAAACAATATACACAATCAGATTTCAGCACTTCTGAAAAGAAAATACATTTCCCCAGGACTAATAGGTTAACCATTCAGTGACCATAATGGGTAAAACATGTACACTTAAAATCAACTTCAAAATCAGTGGAAGTATAATGTGCTAAGATAAAATCTATGATGATATCCCTAATACAGTATGAGCTTAGTATCTGCAATTCTAGAACTCAGTTAATAATCTTACGTTGGTATAAAAATGATAAAGAAAGCCTAAGAAAAATAACCAAAAATCAGATCCTAACACTAAGAAGCTTGGAACTGGAGTCCCAAAAAATTAATGGGAAAAGCCTTATATAGTACCCACTTCCCTCACTTCCCACTACCCCCAAAACGTTCCCTAGAACTCCCTATGTTTCCCACAACGTCAAATCCCTCAAAATAATATATGGGAATGTCAGAATCCCTCATTAAGGAAACAGTAAGTAGTTATGCACACTTCTAACAGGGTTTTGATTTAGGGTTTTGTCTTTTTTCTGTATTTTCAACTCTGAGCTTAAACAAATCTCTTTAAACCCTAAATCCTACAAAGTTACACCACACCAGATAGCGCAATGCTTTCTGGGTGCAGTGGTAACTTTACCTAAAACACTGAACGTATTTCTCCAACTGCTACCTGGCCAGCAGGTTCGCCAACTCAAATCTTATATCTCACCAGATAGCATAATATAATAATAATAAAAATAATAAAAACTCGTATTATTAAATGCATGTATCGCAGTATATAAAGGCACAGAATTATATATAGTATGTGGAAGATTAATACATTTCCACTGAGATTAGAATAAATGAAAAGGGGGTGGGGGGGGGGTAATTCAAGAAAATATAAATATCTTATAATTACCACCTTGTAAACAAAACTAAAATAACAAAACTGAATCATATATCATATAAAAAAGACAATTATTCCAGCACCAATTAAGCCAAAAGACTATGATATAAAAGCCTAAAATCGTTTCAATATACGTGGCTTATGTAAGCGAATTTATACACTGCGAGTTTTGCGACTTAGAGGAATGAGTCCACTCTCAACTTCTCAAGGTTATTTAGGTTTTCTAAAGACTCACAACTCTTTATTTTTCCAACTGCTTACTTTTTATGTTTAAATTTTTCAACTGGGTAGTTTTTATGTTTAAATTGGTAAATAAATTGTCTACCAATTTGCCAATTGACAAACATGCAGAAAGATATGCACCCTGAAACTCCCATTTTACGATGGAATATCCTAAAATAATTTATGCAAACCAATGACAAGAGTGCTTTTCCGAAGTCTTCGGTTGTTTCATCCATAGCCTATATTTTCAAAGATATCTTCTTGTCAAAAAAAAAAAAAAAAAAAAAAAAAAATCAGCTAATTAACGAGATAAAGAGGAAAGTAAAACTTCCATAAGAGATCATTCTTATCAAAAATTAGGGATGATAAACTAAAATAGCTATAGAAACTGTGTGTGTGTGTGTGTTTTTATTATTAAATAAAGATTTGGCCTCGGTTGCTTTGTGATATTCAATACAGTCCCTGACCTGTTTGTTTGTTTGGTTTAAAGTCCCACCGACAGTATTTCAGTCATTTGGAGACTTTGTCAAATTTAAAACAGATTTAGTGCTGCCACACTGCAGTATCACGCCATAGACATGTGGCATGATACCACACCCAGTCACATTATCCTGACACCGGGCCAACCAGTCCTGGAACTACTCTTATATGCTGAGCGTGAAGCAAAGGAGATATACCAGTACCACTTTTTACGACTTTGGTATGTCGCGGCCGGGGATCGAACACACGACCTCCCGCTCCCGAGGCGGACAGCCCTTGACCTCTGAATAAGGCAATCGAGTTACAAGAAATTAAATGACCTAATGTGATAAACTGATAGACATTGAATTGATATCGACACTTCAAATACAAAATGATAAAATTAATTGGAAAGGGCACAAAGGCAAAGTCAGAAAACGATAATAATTAATAAGTAGACTTGTGTTTCATGAGTTTTTTGGCGCCGTTGTTGAAAGTTTTGTTCTGATTTATACGCAAAAAATGTCCACCTATAGATACGCATGATGATTATGCACTTCGCTTGGTTTTTATTCTTGGTCATGATCGTTAGAGGGTTGCCCGTACCCACATGATCGGTTTGAACGAGTACAGGAATTTCTTTCCGTAGTGATGACCATACATGCTTCTGCGCTAACCATTGAGAGTGATAAATATAAGATAGTGCCCTTTTTATATAATAATGTTTAAACGAAATAAATGTACACTCATTCACAGATAATGCGCTATGTATAAAATAACGGCTCTCTCGATACTTGCAATATGTAGAGAAAAAAGGTGTGTGAAGTTAGCGCGTAGATCGTAGATCGTAGATCGAAACTATAACTAATTTTCTTTGTCGATCTGGGTCGTAGATCGTAGCTCAACCATTCAAATAAACCAAAATAAATGGTTGAGCTGGATCGTAGATCGTAGCTCAACCATTGAAAAGTTCACGGAATGGTTGAGCTGGGTCGTAGATCGTAGCTCGACCATTGAAAACTTTCATAGAATGGTTGAGCTGGGTCGTAGATCGTAGCTCAACCATTCAAATAAACCAAAATAAATGGTTGAGCTGGGTCGTAGATCGTAGCTCGACCATTCAAATAAACCCAAAATTTCATAATGGTTGAGCTGGGTCGTAGATCGTAGCTCAACCATTCAAATAAACCAAAATAAATGGTTGAGCTGGATCGTAGATCGTAGCTCAACCATTGAAAAAGTTCACGGAATGGTTGAGCTGGATCGTAGATCGTAGCTCGACCATTGAAAACTTTCATAGAATGGTTGAGCTGGGTCGTAGATCGTAGCTCAACCATTCAAATAAACCAAAATAAATGGTTGAGCTGGATCGTAGATCGTAGCTCAACCATTGAAAAAGTTCCCGACGGAAACTTTTCCGACGAATGAGATATTCCCGACAAGTACAAAGATTTTTTTAAGGAAACTCCTTTCCCGACGAAAGCATTTTTTCCGACAAATGCAATTTTCCCGACGAGTACAATAATCCCGACGAAGATAAAAATATTTACAAAATACAATTTTCACAACTAATACTAAATTCCCGACATATAATTTTTCCCGACGAACAGAAAATTTCCCGACGGAAACTTTTCCGACGAATGAGATATTCCCGACAAGTACAAAGATTTTCGAAAGAAACTCTTTTCCCGACGAAAGCATTTTTTTCCGACAAATGCAATTTTCCCGACGAGTACAATAATCCCGACGAAGATAAAAATATTAACAAAATACAATTTTCACAACTAATACTAAATTCCCGACATATAATTTTTCCCGACGAACAGAAAATTTCCCGACGGAAACTTTTCCGACGAATGAGATATTCCCGACAAGTACAAAGATTTTCGAAGAAAAATCTTTTCCCGACGAAAGCATTTTTTTCCGACAAATGCAATTTTCCCGACGAATACAAAAATCCCGACGAAGATAAAAATATTAACAAAATACAATTTTCACAACTAATACTAAATTCCCGACATATAATTTTTCCCGACGAACAGAAAATTTCCCGACGGAAACTTTTCCGACGAATGAGATATTCCCGACAAGTACAAAGATTTTCGAAGGAAACTCTTTTCCCGACGAAAGCATTTTTTTCCGACAAATGCAATTTTCCCGACGAGTACAATAATCCCGACGAAGATTAAATATTAAAAAAAATTTTCACAACTAATACTAAATTCCCGACATATAATTTTTCCCGACGAACAGAAAATTTCCCGACGGAAACTTTTCCGACGAATGAGATATCCGACAAGTACAAAGATTTTGAGGAAACTCTTTTCCCGACGAAAGCATTTTTTTTTTCCGACAAATGAATTCCGTGAACTTTTTCAATGGTTGAGCTACGATCTACGATCCAGCTCAACCATTTATAATGGTTTATTTCAATGGTCGAGCTACGATCTACGACCCAGCTCAACCATTTATTTTGGTTAATTTCAATGGTCGAGCTACGATCTACGACCCAGCTCAACCATTCCATGAACATTTTCAATGGTTGAGCTACGATCTACGACCCAGCTCGACCATTCTATGAACATTTTCAATGGTCGAGCTACGATCTACGACCCAGCTCAACCATTTATTTTGGTTTATTTGAATGGCTGAGCTACGATCTACGACCCAGCTCAACCATTTATTTTGGTTTATTTGAATGGCTGAGCTACGATCTACGACCCAGCTCAACCATTTATTTTGGTTTATTTGAGTGGTTGAGCTACGATCTACGACCCAGGTCGACAAAGAAAATTAGTTATAGTGTTGATTTACGATCTACGATCTACGCGCTAACTTCACACACCAATACTGGATCGACTCGTATTAATAGAGAAAAAAAAGTTTGATTAGGATGGGAGTGAACAGCTATATATATTACTCAAATGTACACACACTTACACTCACATACTCAAACACACTCAATACATAACAGACAGACAGACAATAATACAAGTCATCAGACATGCCATCTAAGGTTGCATCTGAACAAAGAAAATGTCGGCACATAAGTTACAATACGAAGGAAACGTAATTATGTATACCATACCTGTATGTTTTTACTCTCCACTTAACAATTCAATTAAAGTCAAAAGTTATTAAACATATATCTAAATAAAGCTCTTATTCAAAATAAATGCTGACCTGATTGTGTAAGGTATTTATTTAGATGTTTTTACTGTACCATTCTTGTATAAATGCATACTACGGTGTCTTTGTTGCATTTTAAGTTGTATATTTTCAACTGAGTCAGACATTAAAATACAATCTTGGCTTCTCACAAGGTACCTGTCATTCCAGTAAGATCCCTCCACTATCAGAGTATTATTTCTCTCAAATCCGTGTTTCTTTCCGTACACACAGAACTCAGCAACTTTTTGTAATGTTTGCTGATAGAATAAAACCTCAGCTTGAAATTTCATGCCTGCCTGTTTTATTTTGTCATCAAATTTATTATAGAAATAATTGTATATAGCATAGTCGAGCTTTAATGTATTTCGAACCTTAGCCCTTTCTGTGTCATTGATGGATACCATTTCATGGTGGTGTGAGTTTGATGGAATAAACAAAATATCTTGCAGTGACCAGTGTAAAAGTCGTCTTAACAACACCATTGACTCTTCAAACCTTTCCACAACCATTACTAATTGAAATTCTTTGTTCAGCTGTTCAAGCTTTAATTGTATGACGTCATCGTTTGTTTCGCTGCTCGTGAAACCAAAGTCGCGTGCCATGGCATTCTTCGTGCGGGAGAAAACCTGTTTTTCATAATTTTCCTTATCATTGATTAAGCTTTGAATAAAATGACCACGTGGGACTTGACGAAGATATTGGACATTAAACCTGTCTCTGTAATAGTATGCTGCACTCACTAACCTTTCAAACGGTTCTCTCACGATAGCAATATAGACCGCATCTTCCGGAAGGAGAGTCCGGAATACCTCGGGTTTATAGGAATGGGTATGGACATCAAATATATCGAAATGCCCATTTTTTGGTAGTGGCATTAATTGATTAAATCCTGAAAAATAAAAACCGTTCTTTGGCACAACAAAGGTCAGATTATGCTTAATGCCAAATCGGAAAAAGATGTTGTGCATTGTTGATGATGCTGCTTTATGAACCTTCAAGAAGCCTATATGGGTCACTGGACTCCCCAGTACGTCTTTGGTTATTCCCTCATCTTTATCTGTAGTTTGCGATGATTGTTTGTATGTTCTCTCATTCCAAGGTTTATTTGTAATTGGGATTACGTTATTCTGTAATGTATTTCGATGATACATGAAGACTGATGCTATCCTTAAATAAATAAATCAAGAATTCTAGATTTTTCCGTATTTAGCTAAATTTGTACATATATTACTTGAAATAAATGAAAAAAGAAGAAAAAAAAACAACAACAACAAAAAAAGAAAGTTATAATAAAACTGTGAAAGTAAGACAAAGAAAGAAATTCAAATACAGTCAGTATATTGTCAAAAAGAAAATGTTACTCAAATTTACAGTAATGATTTTGTCATATATATATATATTTGATCTCGCATGAATTGTCATATTAGATTTTATCAAACGAGTTCAAGAAAATGGTAAAATGCGAGACTTTGTCGAGCTTTTTACCTTTTTCTTCATGAACTCGATAAAAAAGCATTATGAGAACGCATGAGAGATTCTTTGTAGAACTGAACAGAACAAACTTTTATTTAGATTTAAGCATAACAGCTCATCGTCATACATATAAATAAATACACATGATATATTTGGCATGCACATATATTTCACTTACATATATGTTTTAAAAATACATTTGTAATAAGAATAGTAAACAATTTAAATCTAACACTATGGACTTACTTTTGAAGTGAGAATGCTATATAAGCTATATTCAATTCATACATCATGGATAAAAACTATCAAACATCTTTAAGAACACATGTAATTATATATCTAAAGCGTTCAGAGCATTCGTTCTTATATTGAAAGCCTTTTTACAAAACAGTGCTAATTTATTTTTTTTTTTTAACAATTCGATAAAAATTTTATTTTTTACATTTTGTTACACAAAGAACATTTTCTTAAATTCCTTTCTATGTTTTGGTGACGTCCAGTTTCAATATTCAAGCTATATGATGATAATCTCATTTTTGCCAAAGTATTACGTAACGCAGGATTATCCATAATTCTCAAATACGGTGACATTGAAAATGGTATTTTGATTTCTTTATAAAGATACAGTGAGGAACAATTATTCATATCTACTCTCCATTTAGTGACATATATATCTCTTAGTCTATCTATATTGAAATAAAAATTGAAACATCTACTGATTCTGGGTATAACCATACATCATTTAATCCTGACTGTTGTAAGATATTTCTAATGTTACCTGACCAGTTCTTTTTTCTTTTGTTTTCACTCAATTCTTTCATATTATTTCGTATTAATATATTCAAAATACAGTTTTGTGATTTTACAGTAACTGATTTTAACCAATATTTAATGATGCGAACGTGTCGATTAATGTACAGAGGAAATCTACCCAATTCAAAATATAGCGATAATGTATTAGTGGATCTCCTAACATTAAGAATCCATTTGCAAAATTTCCTGTGTACTATTTCAATATTTTCAGCATGTTGGTACCCCATACCTCGCAGTTATATTCCAGTATAGATAATACAAGAGAATCAAATAAGTTAAACATTATATAGCAAGTATATTCTTCCCCGCGTAATATTCATTAAAGAGTTTACAGTACGAAGTGCCTTTCCACTTAGAGTATTTGTTGCGTGCGTAAACGATCCCCCACTTGACATCACAATACCCAAATAATTAAACTTATTAACAATTTCAATATTACTTCCCATATATGACCACTTAAAGTTTTTATTTAAGACACCACCTTTCCTGAAAACTACAATCTTGGTCTTTTCTATATTTACAGTTGACTTCCATTCTAAGCAATATTTTTCTAATGAATTCAAAGATAATTGTAAACCTTCTTCAGTTTCCGAAATAATAACTGCATCATCCGCAAACAAAAGAAGTAAATAGATATTTGATCTATTGAGACACCACTTTCCAAATTCTCGTGTAAATGATTTTAAATGTAATTCAGGAATAATGAGAATAATATCGGGGAGATGATTTCACCTTGAAATAAGCCTACCTTACTGTCAATGAAATCCGATACGGAGTTCATATGTGAAACACAAAACATTGCTGTACATCGAACGAATAAGATTAAATCTTTTACCATCTATTCCACGTTTCATTAATTTATGCCATAAACTATTTCTGTCATTAAAATCGTATGCTTTTTTAAAATCCACAAAGCAGCAAAATAGTTTTCTTTTATTTTCAATTTGTTTCTCTATAAGCGCATTTAGTGCGAAAACCGCGCCAACTGTACTGTAACCCGGTTTAAAACCGAATTGTGCATCGGATATTTCGTCATTATCCACAGCCCATTTTTTTAACCGTTCATTTATTACCACTGTAAAGAACTTGGCGAAGCAACTTGTTATAGTAACGCCCCTGTAATTATTTACGTCTGAAACCTCACCTTTCTTATGTAACGGTTTACCTTTTGGGAATTTTTTTAATTAACAGTATTTGTGTTAATTTTGATATTTCTTTACAAATTCACATTTTGAGCAGGATTTATTTCTTCCTAACCTTGATACTGCATTTTATATTTCATTTAATGTTATCGGACTGTCTAATTCTGGGAAAGTTGAACTATCATCGTTCATATATTAGGCTCTTTAACTGACACAAGCATCACCAATGACAATGGAATTTCAATGAACATCGTTATTCGAGGCCTTCCTGTTTCACAAAATGAAGATGTCATTTCACGTGTGAATGGGCTGATAAAAGACGGCCTTCATTTGCGTGATATCAGCTGTGAGAACGCGGTACGAAAAGCTTCACCAAATAATACAAAACCAGGACTTATCGTTGCCAGGATGAAATCAATGGAGGACAAACGAAAAATCATGTTAAAGAAATTTGAGCTGAAGAGAACGCGTCAATACGAGGGAGTCTACATCGATCACGATCTTTCGTACTCAGACAGGGTGATGTCGAATAACTTTCGCACCGTGCTGCACGCGTTGAAATGCCAGGGCCTTACTATGAAAGGTTCTCGTGTCGTGAGTGCAAGTGAGGAAACACGTGATGGACCAATCAGTGGGCAGCATCGTCCCGGGCCTAACGGGCGGCGAACCGGTAACCAGGGTGCGCGAGATGAATCGGGGTGGCAAACTTCCGGTGTCCGAGGCCGTCGCGGTGGTCAGCGCTACAACAACAATGGTTTCCGGGGGAGTCAAGGGGGGCAAAGGGGAGGTAATCACAGACACTAGGTATCGGCCGGGTTTTGGAATATCCGTGGCTGGAATATAAACACTGACTCAGATAATTATATTCTAAGATCATCGTTTGTTTTAGACCAGAATTTAGACATTTTAGGCATAGCCGAATCTCACATTGTAGGTGATGATATTTTGACGCTTGATAATTATGTGTGGTTTGGTTTTAAACCGACAGAATATTCATATAAATGCTAGAAATGGTTCAGGCGGTGTTGGCTTTTTAGTTAATAATCGTCTGTTGAATATTTATAATGTATCCATTTTAGAGGCGGAGTTTGAAGGTATTTTATGGCTTAAATTGGTGCATAAAACTTCCAATATTACTTTATTGCCATGTGTATGTTACCTACCACCTGAAAATTCGTCTAGAATGATGGATGTCTATTCATTTTACGATCATTTACTTGCTAATATTTATCAGTTTCAAAATGATGGAACCATATTTATTTGTGGTGACTTTAATAGTAGATGTGGTGACCAGGAAGATTTTATTGCAGGGGTTGACAGTGTACCTGCACGTAATGTCATTGATTTCGCGACAAATAGATATGGAGACTTATTGTTAGAATTTCTTATTAATACTCACCACTGTATATTAAATGGTAGAAACAGTTCTCATAATGATTTTACTTCCGTGTCTGTTAAAGGCCGGGCTGTAGTGGATTACTGTATAGTGCCACATGACTGTATCAATATGTTCCAGGATTTTTCAGTGTGTCATGTTACTGATATGATAAATAACATATCATTGATAAAAACATGTGCTTCTGTTGGTTTACCAGATCACTCTTTGTTACGATGGAATGTTAATTTTAACAATGGGACTGAGGATAGTCCTGTGTGTTCAGAAAATAAGTCATGTTATTTTACCAAATTTGATTTTAATAGTATACCTGATGATTTTATGTGTGATTCTGTATCAATGTCAAATATTAATATCATAATAGATTACCTTGAGCAAGGTATGCAATCACAAAAGGATGTGGACAGTGTATATTCTGAGTGGTGTGATCTTATTAAAAGAACGATGTATCAATCCATTCCACATACACAGATAAACACTATACATAAAACAGGTATTGGTAACAGGAAACGTAGACCAGGAAAACCATGGTGGAGTGATAAACTGTCATCTTTGTGGTCGATTATGCGTACTAAAGAGAAGGCATGGCTTAAATCAATTAATAATAGTGATAAGCGTAGGTTAAGATATGATTATGTATCTGCCAGAAAATTATTTGATAAAGAGGTTCAGAAATCTAAAAGATATTATTGGTATTCGATGCAAAACGAATTGTTGAAAGATGTTAGTAATAATGATGTAAATTTTTGGAAGTCAATTGGAAAGATTGGCATAAATCAGGAAAAGAAAATACATATCCCAATGGAGGTTAAGCTTGATGACGGCACTATAAGTTATAATGTCAATGATGTACTTGATAAGTGGAAATCGAGTTTTAGTAATTTATTTCAGAGTAAGAGTAGTGACTCATCGACGGCAACTAATAATAGTAGTATTAGTAATAGCTCCGGAGATGGGGATAGCTTATCTTTCAATAGTAATTTTACAATTTTAGAAGTAAAAAAGGCAGTTATGAAGGCTAATGTAAGAAAAGCTGTTGGGGCTGATAATATATACTCTGAAGTATTGAAAAACGATTCAGCTATTGTATTTATGCATTCCTTGTTTAATGTTTGTTTTAACACAGGTACCACTCCAGGTATTTGGAATAAAAGCATTATTAATCCTATTCCAAAATCATCGTGTACTGACCCCAGGGACCCTTTATCGTATAGGGGAATAAGTCTAGCTTCTTCAGTTTACAAAATATATTGTTCAGTTTTAAATGACAGATTGTGTAACTGGGTGGAAGAAAACAACTTACTTGAGGATGAGCAGGGAGGTTTCCGTCGGAAAAGAAGTACTATTGATCAAATTTCAAGTTTAACTAGTATAATTGAAACTAGGAAAAAACGTAAATTATCTACATTTGCCGCTTTTATCGATTTTAAGAAAGCTTATGACTATATCAATAGGGATAAACTATGGGCTAGATTACTGGGTATTGGTATAACGGGTAAAATGCTGATGGCTATTAAGTCGTTATATTCTGCTGTTAGTGCATGTGTACGAATAAATTCAAGTTATACAGACTGGTTTAATGTTTCTTGTGGCTTGAAGCAGGGATGTTTGTTATCACCATTACTGTTTAATCTATTTTTAGATGATCTTGTTAAATATTTGAAAAATTTGGATGTTGGTATTACTATAGGGGATGAAAAAGTATGCATTTTACTATATGCTGACGATATCGTACTGTTGGCGTCCGATGAACGGGACCTTCAAATGTTGTTAGATGGTTTGTCTAATTGGTGTAACATTAATGACATGATAGTAAATTGTTCTAAAAGTAATATTGTTCATTTTCGCCCAAATGCTGTACAGCGTACTGATTTTAATTTTTTATGTGGAACTGATGTGCTTTGTATAGTGGATAAGTATACTTACCTTGGTATTGTAATAAGCGAAAACCTTGATTATAATATTACTGCTAAAGCAGTTGCACAGAGTGCTAGTCGTGCCCTCGGTCTTTTAATTGCCAAATGTAAACTTATAGGTGGCCTGCCATATGAAGTTTTTACTAAACTATATGATACTGTTGTCTGGCCTATAATTGGTTATGGTGCTTCGATTTGGGGAGTAAAATCATTTTCATGTATCAATGCAGTCCATAATCGCGCCATGCGTTTCTTTCTTGGTGTTGGTAAATATACACCTAATGATGCGGTGGCAGGGGAAATGGCATGGACGCCTCCTTTTATCCGTCAGTGGAAATCTGTGGTCAGTTATTGGGCTAAATTATGTAACACAAATCATGATAGACTTAATAAACGCATAGCACTTTGGGCGGATAATAGTTCAAATAGATCTCACAAATCTTGGTTCTTTTATGTCAAAGATAAATTGATTAACTGTGATTTGTATGATTTTATTGATTTAAATAGCAATGTGTATAAAAAAAATATTGTTAACAAATTACAAGATAACTTGTTTAGTTTATATATAAATGATTGGCGAGAAAATATAAATAAAACAAATAGTAAATCTGGAAGGGGTAGTAATAAGCTAAGAAATTATTGTAAATTTAAAACAGAGTATAAGCCAGAACGTTATTGTAAGATTATCATGGCACCGAAACACAGGGCTGCTGTCAGCAAGTTTAGATGTGGTGTAGCGCCTATTAGAATAGAAACGGGAAGGTATGAGGGGATTAGTGAAGGGGAACGACTATGTCCATTCTGTCGAGATAATGTAATTGAAACAGAAATACATGTTTTATTATATTGTGATTTATATAACAGTTGTCGTAAAGAGTTAATTGAAAGGGCTACCTCCATTAACCCTTCGTTTAATCTACTACCTGATATTGATAAGCTTTCATTTATTTTATCCGAAGAAACACTGTCGATTAAGTGCCAAAACCTGCAACAGTATTCTTAATACTAGATTGTTTTATTTATGTAAGTAATGTTTTTCTTCTATTTTATGTATGTAGTAATTAAACATTTTTTTTTATCTGTAAACTAGAAGCAGATGCTAATCAGTTCATCTACTGTCTGACAGGGGTGATAATCGATTTTTTACATCCATTCTTTAATGTAACACAGTAGTGTACTTTTTTGTCTTTCAGAATCTTATTTAAAGTAGTATCTTAATGAGTTTTTAAGTTAGGATTAGCATATGTTTCTAGTTTTGTATCGTGTACATATATACATGTGTATTTGATTGATTATATTTTTTATGTTTCGTGTCTCTTATAACTCATTTTGAGTGGCTTTGTACTTGTATAAAGTATTAATGATTTATGCAATTATATATCTTTGTACAAAGATGAGACGTAAATAAAGAATATATATATATATTCGAAGTTGTTAAATTGAGTGTCCTCATCCGTGTCCTCCTCCTCCTCCTCATTCATATCATTTAGATCTGAGGTTAACTTTCTAAAATAATTATAAAATTCATCTCTTGATATATTGTTAGATTCTTGTAAATTATTTTTGTAACTGAACATTTTCTAAAACTGTCGAGGGGCATTTTTCCTCATTTCACTCATTTTCATACTCAACTCCCTATTAAATCTGAATTTACATTGCCGACAAAATATTTTAATCTTTTTTCTTTTCTATAACTATTTGTATTGTTTTTAATTGTACTGACGCATTGCCCTTTTGAATTCAATTATATCCTTTTCTATATCATTTATAAATACATCCTTATTTTGTTCATTCCATTTATAAAATGTCTTTCTATTGTCTTGGCAACATATTAAATTTGTATTAATTCTTAGACTAAACAGTACAGGTGCGTGGTTAGAAAAAATTAAAATCACCAATTTCAAATTCTGAAATATCGATAAAAGAGGTATAACTTGTTAGTAAATAGTCCACCACACTCTCCCCGTTATACGTCATACATGTCATTTTACCTTTGTTTTTATCATTACATAATCTACTATTTACAATCCGAAAATTCGTGGCCTTGCAAAGATCAAGTAGTGAGTAACCAAAACGGTTAGTTCTTAAATCACATGATGTGCGTGGTAATGCACAGTCAGTATGGCCAGGTTCTTCATCTTCAATACAAAAATCGTTTTCAATAAAATCACACTTACAACCAGTTCTTGCATTCATGTCCCCTGTTATAAAAACATTCTCTAATTGTTTATACATATCAATGTCATTTTCGATCGAATTAAAAATGTCAAACTCATACAAATCATGCATAGGCGAGCTTTCAGGTGGAATATACATAATACCTAAGATTATATCTTTATTTATTTAAAAAAATGATTTATCAAACTTTATCCAAACGAGACAATCAATATCATTTTTTACTAACTTAACCCCCAGCCTAACATTGACCTCAATGTAAACAACTATACCTCCGCTCGAGCGTTTTGCCCCCCCGGTGTTGAAAACGTCTATATGAATGAATGGGGTTACTGTATCCTGATAAATGTATACCTGAGTTCTTATTTGTCCATGTTTCTGATAAACAAATAACATCGTATTCTTTAAGGATGTTCACAAACTCGTCTGGTGTTCGTTTCTCTCGAGTTAGTCCTTCAATATTCCATGAAATGAATCTTACAGCACTCTCACTTTTGTCCTAATGATCACCCCTGTACAACGTGTTGTTTAAATGTACAGCTTATCTACACTTAGATACGCTGTTTATCCCTTGTCACGTGCCTCATTCATAACGGGTATGAGTCGCCGTCTCGTCTCCATGACATCCCTTGGGAACTGCTCTCTGATTCCGAACTGTGTCCCGGCTAAGATTTTGGCTGCTTTCCGAACCCTCTCCTTATCTGGGTAGTAGGCGAATTTAGCCACAATAGGTCGCGTTTTACTGGAGTTAAATGCACCCATTCGGTGTGCCCGATGTAATTTTATTTGGGATTTAGCATCGCTTATTTTTAATTTTTCTTCTATAAAGTTCAGGATTTTGTCTTCGCAGTTTTCGTCCCTTTTTTCAGCTATTTTATAAAATATCAAATTGTCTCTCATGCTCCGACACTTCAGATCTGTTATTTACGATTTAAACACAGCTTCTCTTGCTGACTGATCTTTTCTTGCTTCTTCCATTTTTGACAATAATTTATTTACTTCTTCCTGTTTCTTGTTCGCGGTCTCTATGATATCACTATCAAAGTTTCTGCTTTTTGCGGTCTCTCCGAGTCTGACCTCCATGTCTTTGACTTTTTCATCTAAAATTGTCACGTGATTTTTCAGTGAGTTCACGCTTGTTTGGATGCTTTCAAGTTTTTCAAGCTTTTTGTCCATTGAATCTAGGCGTTCAATAAGTAAAGTAAACATATCCCCATAAGCGTTTGTTGTCATCTGCGTTTGTTGTGTTTGTTGTAGATTGGGTGAAGCAGAATCCATAGCGGCACATTGATTATAAAAATTTCCATAGTTTATTGGTAAAGTCATTGGCATTGTGGGAAAAGACTGGAATTGTAACGGAGTGCTTACTTGATATTGTCCACAATTGCTGATGTTATTGTTTGACAAGGCTGGGTTTACCTGAGGTGGGGTAAATCTTATGTCTTTTTGAGCCGTTGTTGTGGACCGTTTCGTCGATTCTCGACCAATTTCTGGCGATTCCTTCGTCTTTTTTCGCTTACGTGGCATTTAACATAATCAAAGAAAACAACCACTGTCTATTTATGTCACGTTCACCGTAATAATCCAGCTATTTATCATATAAATCCCCGTTTAACATTTTTCTCAAATGATAAACACAACCACCATTTCCGCGCATGCGCATACCAATATGCGCATTTATATTACATGACTTTAAATGCTGAGATTAAACGGAATAATGTTTTGACTTTTCGGTGTTTTTTTTTTTTTTGCACGTTGTTTTTATCCTATGAAATGTATAGGGTTAAATGACGTCAAGACGTTGTTATAGTACACATGTTGAATATATACATATATACGTATATAAATTATAAAATACATGTATATAAAACTCATATGCCATAACTCTCTAAACTACTTTATGGAAGATTGATTATTACATTGTTTAACGTTTATAGATATACAATAATTGTGTACATAATTATAGAAAAAGCTTTCTTGTATAATTTTTTTCCTCTCCATTTTCCATAGTTCACTGGCATATTTACTAAGTTTATACATAACACTTCTTTAGGAAGAAAAGAATGAACTTAAACATGCTAGGATGTATCTTTTATGTACCCTTTATATGTTGAAAATTTCATTTCCATAACAAACTATAAATATGGATGCTCATCCTCAATATAGCTAGCATTACAACTTGTAATTATCGATAAACTCGTTTAATTATTTCTTGAATATAACGCCCCTTTTTAATTCTTAAATTTCATTGAATATCTTGCTAAAGCTAGATTTGATTGATAATATATCTTAAGTACATTTATGTTCCAACAGTTTATCTACATATATCCAGTGATGCACTAGAGTTACGGTGTTTTGTTTTAAAGCAATTCGTATACAGATAATCAATGGAAATTAAAAAAAAATAATAATAAAATGAAATCAGCGTATGCGGGAAAAATGAATGAGTGTAAATATAGGTTTTATCAGTCTAACTATAGTTTCAATTTCGTCTTTGACGGTATTGCAAGTGATGGGGAAACCAACCATCTTTTTTTTCCTTACGATCACGGATGGTTGCATTGTATGACATTGTGCCTGTATAGATTGACAGACGTAATACACACATGTAGTTAAAATCAAATTCATAGTCAATGAGTATCTGTGAACAAGCTGCTTTAAGCTGCTTTCAAATAAAAATGGCTTATTCTACTCACGTCATAGGGATAATGACCAAGGCAAAGAACAGCTGTTTCTGCAATATATAAAACATGTAAGGTAAATTACTTTATTACATTATACCATGATAAATCATACGTCATGCCTTTTTTTTTAAATCTTTTTAAGCCGAACTAGTTATTGTGTTACGGAACAGGAATAAATGTGGTCTAAATTGTGTAAAAGTGTTGTAGGTTCGCATCCAGGTCACTCGAATTTATAATAAAGCAATTATCTAAACGATATGGTGCAGCTTTGCATTTAAGGTACACTCACCCTTAGAGCCATATTTTTATATCTGGTCACTGGATGTTAATAGTTCGGATATATTTCTATGACTCTTTGTTATTTTGAGGACTAAAATTTAAAAGAAAAAGTTTCATCAAGAGTTTAATAAAGTTTTGTTTGATGTGGGAGAAAGAAATAATATAAACCGTCCTCGTAGGCCTAGTGGTAAGAGCGTCCGCCTTGGGAGCTGGAGGTCGTGGGTTCGATTCCCAGCCGCAACATACCAAAGTCGTAAAAATGGAACTGTTATAACTCCCATGCTTGGCGCTCAGCATATAAGGGTAGTTGCAGGACTGGTTAGCCCAGTTTCAGGATAATGTGACTGGGTGTGGTATCATGCCACATGCCTACGGCGTGATACTGCAGTGTGGCAGCACTTTATCTGTCTCAAGTAGACATTGTCTCGAAATGACTGAAATACTGTCGGTGGGACGTTAAACCCAACAAACAGACATATAATACATGTATAATAATTTATTATATTTAAGTAAACATTGAAACTTATGGGAACTACAATTTCTTTCAATAGGAAAACTTGGATGTGAATCTCAGATAACAAAACAAAGTCATTGTAGAAAGCAATATTTTATCATCCTGTTTCAAATTTAGTAAATGAATTCAAACTTCTCCGTAGAAAAATAGGACAATCACGGTTTTAGTTCTCAAGGGAGATAACTCATGAAAGCAAAATTATCACGGGAGATAACAAAAGAATTTAAATCAATATATAGCTTGTTAATGTGCCCTTTTATTTTCTTTTAATTATAGTTTGACATATATTGCATATCTTTAATGAAATTGGTGGCTATTAGGTTGGAAAAACATTTATGATTTTGGTTTATAGTGGCCGGCGTTCCCTTCCCCACGGTTACGTGGTTGGAGCATTAATCATATTGCAACTGGGAATCATTAAAAAAAGATACTAATTAGAGCCAGAATTTGTTGTTTTTTATTTTTATATAAAACAACCACAGTTTCCACTACCGACCACTACGATGCAAACCTAGGGTGTGCATTTAAACACTTAATCGCTTGGTCCTTTTGGATTTAAACTGAAATAACTTCATAAGATTAATTAACTTTATTCTAATGAGAAAGAAACAAAGGTTGAAGGATTTCACCCAATTTCACAATATATTTTACTTTTGTTGACAACATTATCCGGGATGACGCCACAAGACAGCAGTAAGGTTTGTGTTGTTCCACTTTGTACCTGAAAATATTAAAAACTGATTAATGAATTGATTTCAGCGGTGACTATTTCAGCAGTTTATGAACTATCCTATCAACTTAACTTAATATTAAGAAATTCTAAAAAAAATGCACGTTGCTAAGAATGTTTATTTTACCCCAAGATACGAAGTAAGTGGTGGTTATAATTGAATCAAGTCCGTTGGTCGGTCAGTTGGTCAGTAGGCCCGTCTGTCGGTCGTTCCGTATGTAGATTTATCTGCCTAGTCCTAGGCTGTTTTGGTTGGATTTTGATTAAAAGCACGTCATGATTCGTTTGATTTTGATTGAGTTATGTCCCTTTGTTATATTTCTCAAATGTATTTTGTCAGCGTTATTTCTCGGCCACCTTTGGTCGGACATTGATTTAACTTCACTGCATGAAAAAGTACCAAGAATAGTTCCGTTTATAGATGACGCGTCTTGATCAGCTGAATTTTAAATGGAGTTATGTCCCTTTGTTAAATTCATTTTATATATTTTGTCTCGGCTACCAATAATCTGATTTTGATTTAACTTCACAGCATTAATAAGTACTAAGTGTAGTTGCGTATATTAATAATAGAAAATGTTTAACACGCAACAAGTTGGAAGATGAATATCATTTTATATTTGAATGTGTCTTATATAACGATATACGGAAAAAATATATATACCTTTATTTTACATTGAAGTATATTGAATTGTTCAAAAATGAAGAACGTAGAATACGTTATTCAAGCTAAATACATACTCGTACACGTTACAGCTGTCGTTTCCCCTGTCTGGTTTTTATTTTAGATTCAGTAACAACAAAAGAGTACTGGGGGACCTAAGATTACATTATATAAGAAAAACCGACCTGACTTTATATACACAGTAACTTGAGGAATAAACAATCATGCCCCACAGTGCCATTTTCACGCCCCAGCAGCAAATGCGGACTAGTCGTGACCATTAACTTAACACTCGGCAAACTGAGTTAGTCCACTAAGAAAATAATGGAATTAATACGATATGAATGAAAACAAGCTTCTAAAAGTTACTGAACTAATTTCTTATAACTTATCTAAACTGAGGAAAACAATATCAAATAAAAATAATAAAACTTAACAGTTATTTAGATCCTCATTTCTTTTTGTATATACCTGCCCTGCGCCCTGTTCACTTATGCAAATTAATCACTACGCTGTGTATTATGACATTGTCATTTCGGTTGTCATAATTTATTGAAGTTTTTGTTTCTGGTATGAACTTATGAACTTGCCTCTAAATGGTGTAAGATCTATGAGCAATTTTTAAATTATTGCATACATTATGTAACCAGTGCCGGTGCTTCATAAAGTGATGTGCAAGAAACCTCCCGTGCACCAACAAAACCGAAAGTAGAGGGTTATTAAGAAATTTGTTCATATTATAGACAGAATCAAAGCATAACTCGCTGAACCACTTAGAAAGTGTCGAGGTTGTGTTCCATGTTGGTACGTCACTAAACTGTTTGTAGGAGATTCGGAGAGCAGTCGCTGATAACTGAAATGTTTACACGCATATACATAGGAAATTATACTCTAATATTCACGTCACCTTGTACGTCCGCTGTTTAGCCATTTGATAGGCGTCACATTATAAATCCGATGTTAAGCCATTTGATAGGCGTCACATTGTTAATCCGCTGTTAAGCATTTTGATAGGCGTCAAATTGTAAGTCCGCTGTTCGGCCATTTCATAGGCGTCACATTGTAGGTCCGCTGTTCGGCAATTTGATAGACGTCACATTGTAGGTCCGCTGTTTAGACCTTTGACATGCGTAACATTGTAAGTCCGCTGTTTAGCACTTTGACAGGCGTCACATTATAAGTCCGCTGCTCAGCCGTTTCATATGCGTCACATTGTAAATCCGCTGTTCAGTGATTTGATAGGCGTCATATTGTAGTTCCGCTATTCAGCCATTTGAAAGGCGTCACATTGTTAGTCCGCTGTTTAACCCTTTCACACGAGTCATATTAACCTTTTTTTGATAGACGTATCTGTTTATTTGATAGACTTTTAAGCCCTGTTTGCATTTGAAGGCGTCACATTTCAAGTCTGCTGTTCAGCCATTTGATAGGCGTCGCATTGTAAGTCCGCTCTTCTGCAGTTTAATGGGCGTCACATTGTAAGACCGCTGTTTAGCCCTTTGACAGACGTCACATTGTAAGACCACTGTTCATCCATTTGATAGCCGTCTAATTATAAGTCCGCTGTTCAGCCATTTGATAGGCGTCACATTCCGGTGTTTGCCCATTGATAAGCGTGACATTGAAAGTCCGCTGTTTGTCCATTAATAGGTGTCAATTTGTAAGTCCGCTGTTAAGCCCTTCGATAGGCGTCACATTGTAAGTCCATTGTTTGCCTATTGATAGGCGTCACATTTGAAGTCCGCTGTTTAACCGTTTGACAGGCGTCATATTGTATGTCCACTGTTTAGCCCTTTGATAGGCGTCACATTGTAAGTCCGTTGTTCAGCCGTTTGAAATGCGTCATATTGTAAGTCCGCTATTTAACCGTTTGTAGGCGTCACATTGTCAGTGTGCTGTTCAGCCATTTGTAGGCGTCATATTGTAAGTCCGCTGTTTAACCGTTTGTAGGCGTCACATTGTCAGTCCGCTGTTCAGCCATTTGTAGGCGTCACATTGTCAGTCCGCTGTTCAGCCGATTGTAGGCGTCACATTGTCAGTCATTTGATAGGCGTCACCTTGTAAGTCATTTGATTGGCATCATATTGTAAGTCATTTGATAGGCATCACATTGTAAGTCATTTGATAGACGTCACCTTGTAAGTCCCCTGTTGAGTCATTTGATAGGCGTCACATTGTAAGTCATTTGAGAGGCGTCACCTTGTAAGTCATTTGATAGGCGTCACCTTGTAAGTCCCTTGTTGAGCCATTTGATAGGCGTCACCTTGTAAGTCATTTGATAGGCGTCACCTTGTAAGTCCCCTGTTGAGTCATTTGATAGGCGTCACATTGTAAGCCTACTGTTTAGCCCTTTAACAGGGGTCACATTGTCTTTTTCGCAGTCCACAATGACTCGATAGTGGGAATTATCCTTTAAAGATATCTACTTTTACTCTTAATTCTATATTTAAATTTGCTTGAATCTCATTTGAGTGTATGGTTCTCGTAAAGCGCACTAAAGATACGTGAATATGAAATAAACGACGTGATAAAAGTACAGCGCAAATTATACAATATGGTTGGAGAAAAATTCGAACTTCTAACATCAATAAGTCATCAAGGTCATCCAAAGGGTCTTTTCATTTATCAGTTACTGATTGAAACTTCATTGCCCCTTTTGATTACAGGAATTACATTTGCTAGTGTGTATGCTGATAACATGTCAATGTTATTTTAGGGGATGAATTATAATAATAGATTACATCGGTGACTTATAAATATTATGAATGACTTATATTTAATATAATTGTAACAGTTTAATACTTTTTAACCCCTCTGAGGTAATAGATTGCTGGTGTATCTTTATAAAATAGTGATCAAGTAGATATTATGAAAAATAAATATATAAATAAAAAAATAGTAACAAATAAAATATATTACTTGTAATAAGTATTTTAAGTGGTATTTTTACGTAAAATCACTGTCAGCTCGCACTAATTTAAGACGCTAATTTAGACAGGTTTCGATTTGTTTAAAAGTATTTTTTCTGACTCGTTGTCATAGGCGACACAAAGGGTGTCTCGACTTTATTCAAATTATTCCAATAAATTTTTTTTATAAAGATATAATATTTTTTTCTATCAAATCAAAAGAAAACCACAAGCACGTGAACGCCAGTATTTAGAACACCTTAATAAAATCACCAATGGTAAATATATGTTATAACTGATATGGTACACTCTATAATAGCAACATTCAATGAATTCAAGTTGGTTTAAGGTAGGTAGGGTGTATTTCGTGCACTCAAAGTCTTCCTTTTCCTGTTAGTAGCGTAAAGCTTTGTTCCCACATTGTCAACTTTTAAATTCAAACTTTTAGAAGTCATTTTGACAATTTTGACTTACAAAAAATTCAAAGCAAGTTGAATTGCAAATGTCCCACATCACAATTATGTACGTTATTTGTGCGTTTGTGTGGCTCCCTGTAGGAAACTGGGTAATTTATATAAAGTGAGTACAGGTGTTTTCAAAGATGAACCATATCTAAAGAGAACACCGACATAGATACAGTTCGATACAATAATAATTATCCAGGGATAACGATAGAAATCTTCAAAACGGCACAAATACCTAACTTTGACGACAGTTATGTGCTGTGGGAATATAAACTTAAAGGTATTCATTAAGACAGTATGGTTTTAAATTAACCAGAAAAAATCTAAAAAAAATGTTGTTCTTCTTTTGCCTGCACGGTCTGGTTTAAAATATGTTGATTAGATTTGATTATGAAAATATTGATCATATGATTACAAAGCAACTGGTAGGTATCAACATTTTTATAGTAAGTCCTGTGCACAGGAAATAAGTAAACAGAGTGCAAAAGAGCGTCCAGATAATGTTTTACAAAACTTTAACGTCAAAAACCATATACATGTATCTTTGAGTAAACACATTTACATTTCCTACTTAACATTTGATTTCCGTATATGCATGTATTTACCTGTACCAGTAAATGCAGTATGTCCTAATCCCTCGCCGAGAAATCACCTTATGAACAGTTACTATGGGTATGCTTCATTTGGAGCCCGATTTACGATGCCCGTGCGCATGTCTCTCCTATACCATGAATAACTTATGTCAAGTTTCCACTCCCTCGATCGATTTATACATGAATAAACAAGAGTATTCTCTTTATTATTCTGCTTTACGCAGAACGCTTTAATAACTAACGCCTAAAATAGTTGAACTTTAGATGAATCGACCGCTATATTGATATATGGGTGATCTATTCTGTGGGTCTGGTTGCTATCCGTCAATGACACATAACTGATGATATATTCATGAAAAAAATATGGTCATTGTACGAGTATATATAAATCATGTGTATTGCATGGGAAAGTAGTCCTTTTGAAAAGCTTTTGAATACACATTCATCTTGGTCTATATGTGTGGATATCCTGGTGAACATACATGTATAAAGTACACTACGCAAAAAAAGCGCTGATGACTTAGACAGAAAAATTCGATATCGGATGGCTTCTAGTTTGATTGAAAGTTTAGGACAAGATAAAGTTATTGTTCTTTGTCACTTTACATCTTTCCCATGTGTAAAGAATGATATACATGCCTTCAATAGTTTTTTTTTAAAATATGTTCTAGAAAAACATAATTTCACCAAATAAGTAAGTAATAGAGATGAAGCAAGGCAGGGTTATTGTTCTTGGTAGTATATAGTATAAACTCATATAAACTAAAGTACTTTCTGTGTTGTGACATACAGATGCTTCTAGAGACACTACGGTCATTTGAGACTCTAACAAGAAATGATTAAAAAACAAAATGTTTCAATTGATGGCTTACATTAAACATACTGCCCCCGCCCCCTTTTGACCATATAACCAAACCTGTCTATGCGCAGGACCCTCATATTAGAAAAATCGACCTCTCTATAAATAATTTAAATATAGAGAGGTCGATTTTTTTTTACTGAATATCAGGGTCCTGTGGTCTATGATTTAAATCAAAAGGTTAACAAACGCAAAAATAAAAAGTTCTAAATATATAACCCAGGAAAAAAACTTCTACAACCAGTGGTACTATTTTTCAACGCGAATGTATGGATAAGTGGCGGAAATGTGGTTGTAAGTAAAACATCCACTGTCTGACTTTAGAAGCTTTCGCGTCTAATTACTACACAAATTCTGATCTCCAATATGTTTTCCGTTTTCGTAAGCTCAATGAATTTGTATACACTATATTTAACGTATTTTTTTTTCATATGACATTATGCTTAAACAGCTTTTTCCGGTTTCATATAACAATTACATATTTTCATGTATTTAACACGTTACATATAATTTTTAGGCTGAATTACATCACTCCGCGTCAGACATATCATGTTACATGAAAAATTTTTGAATAAATGTTACATGTCACGTGATGTAATTCACGCCGGGAACAGATGGATAGGGCGGAGTCGCAAAAATCAATACTATATTTGGAATGTGAGACTGCGTTAAGTTGCAAAACATAATTTCAAACACTAAGTAGGTTAGTGTTATTTAGTAAGCATTTATTCCATAAATCGGCCAGAGGCTCGCTTAATAACATTTTTATGATCTAGTTTAAGGACGATTTCTACAGATTTCTACAATAATAATCCTTTCATAGAATTTTCTAATTTTTTGACATCCGTAGTAGAATTCAATGGCGAGTTCGAAAATGAAAAGAAAAAGTAAGGTTGTCGGGCTACTTTTTTAGTAAAAATGAAGTTTTCATGGTAACCAATTTGGTGAAATCCTACAAAATGGCCTAATTTATTCAAGTTACTTAAAATATTCCAGATATTTTACACAAACATAACAAACATGAATTTGCACACAAAATAACTTTATTTTATGTTATAATTAAGTAATTTTTCCATCTGTACATTTTTTCAACACAATACAGCCATTTTGAATTTCCTCACAGGGTAAAAATAAAGAAAAAACACACATGTTTGCAAAAAATAAAGATTAAATAATAATCCTTTCATAGAATGTTTTTATTTTTTGATATCCATAGTAGAATTTAATGGCGAGTTTAAAAATGAAAAGAAAAAGTAAGGTTGTCGGGCTACTTTTTTTGTAAAAAATTTCCATGGTAACCAATTTGCCAAAACTATAAAAAAAAATCATAAAAATTATTTTTAAATATCCATTATCATCCAAAGAAATTGATTTAACAGGTTGACGGTACAGCTGGGATGCCGCTCTTATTCTATCATATCGTTCTTTCTTTGATTTTTTAACAAACTGACCGCGTATCCGTAGTTGTTGGCTCATCGTAATCGAAGACTTAAACGCAAAGTGAAATGTCCGAATGCTATTCAACTATCTCCTTTTTGAAGAGTAAAAGTCGACGATTATCTCCCCTAGATGCGCTTGAGTGATGCGCATAAATTACTACCGAAAACGTCCTTAATAAAATTTGATATGAATTAACAATTCTAACAATACTACTCCGGGTAGAAGTGAATGGGTATGCATCAGAAAGCTGGTATATTATACAAGGTACATGTATAGATATCTCTCTTGCATGAGGCTCAACATAGTGGTAGTGTCAGGACTGGTTGGCCAAGTGTCAGGATAATGTGACTGGGTATGGTCACTTGTGTGGTACTCACTTGACTACAGCGTAATATATATGTAGATAATGTCCACAAATGACTGAAATACTGTCGGTGGGCCGTTAAACCTAGGGTAACAAAACAAAGAAAAAGATAAACGCCATAGAGATGTCGGAAGTTGTTGAATTGGGCGATAGGGGTGGGTTTTGGAGACGATGTCTTTTACCAATATAAGAATGGGTCTAGGGCGTTCCTAAAAAAAAACAACATATAAAAGCATTTTCGTTTGTTTAACATTATAATATTTACGAATATATCACATTGGTGTCGAAAGGTAGTCCCTTAAATTTTTTAAACTATATCACATTGGTGTCGAAAGGTAGTCCCTTAAAAATTTTAAGCCTCAGGTATGTCATGATAAGTCTCAGGTATACCATGTCAACGTGTCCTATCCGTATTTTATGTGTGACATATTTCGCAAATTATAAAATGATTACGAACATTTTGCACGTTTCAGTGATTTACTTTTCGTAGAATAATGTTTATGTGTAATTCGGTAGCCTTTCCCTCAGTTTTGGTTATTTTTAGACATCCAAGGTCAATTGTTATAAATATAGTAAAGATAACATTTGTAGAAATGTTAAACTGACATCGATGTTGAATTCAGCTGATATACCCATACCTGCATAATATGCACAGGATGTGTCCTCGGTTTATTATCCAGCTGTCGATCAATCTTGAAAAACGGCCCTTATTTGAATTGCAAGTATGAATTAAATCGGGTTTTGCTACAAAATCCATAGATCTTAATCCGATATAGACAACAACATACTGCCGACCTATCTGTGCAAGTGGCTGCTGCAGCTTGCCATGTAAGGATGACCTTGATGATGTAACCTTGGGAAAATACAGGAAAATACAGCCTCATGCATTCTATTATGGGCAATTCGTATGATAAAATTATGAATATATACATTGTATATGGAAAACGGTTAAACTTTAGACAAGGTTAGAACTCTGATTTAAAAAAAAAATCAATGATTTTTACAACATTCAGAATCAAATTGAATCGATAGATCGGGTCATATTGTTTATGTCTGTCAATTGTTTTTATCATCCAAATATCACCTGAAAGGTCTTTCAAAGCACTACAAATTTTCCCCATAGTGTCTCGATAGAGATAGAGATATTTAAGGCCAAAGAAAAAACCGATAATTGACATGTGATCTTGACCTTTCTGGATTTCCGGAAACGGAAGTTATTTTTTACAATAAGATGCTATGTGGCACCTTCAGTGAAAATTTATGCAAATCGGTCAAAAACTAAGGAGCGCAGTGCTGAAAAAAAAATTGATTAAATGTTGGTTAACGTGTCATGACGCCATTTGACGTCATGTGACGTAAATCTTCGTAGAGCTGAAAGAAATCGATAGGACACAAGTTCTGACCAATTATCAAGTTTCTAGCTTATCTGTAAGCTTCGTAATACTTTAAATACATTCCAAGGTCAAAGTTCGAAACTTAGTTTAACCATAGAACTTTGGTCTTTTTGAATCTTACAAAACGTATAAGGAGGTGCACATCTAGAATGTAATACATACGTTTTGTAAAAAGATCATGCTATTCCGCCCAGAAATGACGGCTGTAGAGCGCGTACAATACATCGGGAGTTTTTCTCAACCCTGATGTGACGTGACGTCACATAAAAACAAAATTTACTGCAATCAAAAGCGCCAGTGTCACTGTGCTTTCTGTTAATATTTCATGCTGCTTGCTCATCGGCAACCAATTTTAATTTGAACCTCAAAAGGAAGAAAAAAGTAGAATAATAATAAGGAACTAGATTTTGTTTGCACGGAAAACGATAGGACTTTCTGCAACCCGTTTAAAACTTGATCAAACTTAAACTAGTTTATACAGAATACGAAAAAATGTGAAAAGTTTAAGAAAATTCATATAATTTTTTGACCTGACGTCAAGTCTGACGTCATGTGAAAAGGAATACCATTGCATTTAAAAACTCAGCATCAAAAATACATGCCATAAATTTTCATCATACTGGACCATTGGCATCACATCGAAATTTTTGCACGAGAAATGAAAACTTATAAGATCAAAATTACATTTGCAAACTTCAGCTTTTTATCCCATCTGGGGGCTCTGTAATACTTAAATTAATTTTGAGGTCATATTTTCGAAACTTGATTTCACCACAGAATCTAGATCTTTTCTATATTTGGAAAACGAAAGTAAGGATGCACAACTAAAGCGTAGCATATACCTTCTGTGAAAATTACAATAAAAATCCATTTACAAATAAATTCAGCAGAGCGCAAAACAAACGTTATACCTGACGTCAAATTTGGCGTCATATGACGTCATATGAATTTGATAATCATTACATTCGAAAAGACATGGTCTGAAATATTTGCCATAAAATTTTAATCATACTGGGCCATTGGCAATTACATTTTCCGAAAATGCTTAAAATTAAGTAAAATTGGGAGAAGGATATTTTCCGAAAATGCTTTAACTTACAGTGTAGCAATACCACGTGACCGTGACGTCACTAAAGCCATCAAAACCAAGACAAAACTGTCAACAATTAGCTCCGCTTGAACATAGAAAATTACCCGTAAATATTTCGTTTCTTCATCGATTTCGATGGGACAAGTGTCAGTCTAAGGGAAAAACTATAAGCTATCCGCGAAATACTGAATCTCCATTAGCAGATAAGCCGTTTTTTTAAACACTCAATCAA
>CM037782.1:41394381-41444381 GCA_021229015.1 Solen grandis | reverse complement strand
CTGAAATCAGCTATTAAAAAATATGCTATTTATGTCCTTAATTTTCTTTGGATTAAATGAATTCATTAATTTAGCCTGAATTAGAAGAGATAATTCTTATCTTTGTTAACAAATTGTCAGTGTACTCCTATCCTGAGAGAAAAAAAAAGGACCAATTTTCCTAATCAAAAATAAAAGAATATTACATTAATATATGTGCTGCAAATTAATACAGAAATGATAACCATAATTTTCTGTTAATGATTCATTTTTATTTATTTTAATAATTTTTTAAGGGAGTGGTGGTGGGGGTCAACAGATACAGAGTATCAACTAGAATAGATTTAAGTCCATTGTCTAATAACAACCCTTCCACTTATTAAGAGGAAACAATTAAACAAAAGTTCTGGTTATAATTGAGCATTGAATGTGAGAGGAAGGGATTATTTAACTGAGAATCTAGCTATTTAATATGAATATTCATCATGGAAGTTCATTACGAGCACAAATTTAAATTATAATGATTAGTCTAATATAAGGGATCAGCTAAGACCAGGTGCAGACTTTGTGTATAATTAACCCTTTCTCTCATAGAGGACACCATGAAAAGACCTACGCGAACAGCATAAAACCAGATTAGCCTGCGAGTTACTCGTAGGCTGATCTGGTTTTATGCTGTTCACTGATCAGGTTTTATCACGAACAGCATAAAACCAGATCAGCCTGCGAGTAACTGGCAGGCTGATCAGGTTTTATGCTGTTCGCTGCTCCTCAGTGGTCTGGAAATGAGGATTTTGTAATTAAATTTGGTAAGGTTTAACTGTGGTTTTCTGCAGATCAGGCTTTATGTGGTACCTATTGAGTGCGTCAAAATGAGTCTATATGAGGGAAAGGGTTAAAATGAAAGGTCAGTCAGTAAAGAACCCTGTAAGTGAGGTTACTGGGTCTTTGTCCTTAATTATTTAGATTTACGTTTAGTATTTTTACTCCCACTTTGAGATTTTGCTTCCAAGTAAATTGTATTTTAAAATACTTGCAGCACATATTATATAAGTAATTTTGTGTATTTATTTTACAGACCTTGTTTTGTCTGGTACATATGAAGAAAGTGCATTTTATGATGTGCTTTAACATTTATTATACTAATTTTATACATGTGTACTTATATTTTTAGGATATTATTACAAAATGAATATTAGCTAAACCTTTTCAAAACTTTATAACATATCACCAGGCTCTTTTATTACTTGCTGTCTTGAAAAGATTTATCTATTATTGCTTGTTGAATCATGCTGAAATGTTGTGAGAGAAAACTGACCAAGGGTCCATTAGCAAACATGATTGTAGAGTTGGACTGATAAGCTTCATCTTAATGGTTTATAAGCAATGTGTTTGACTGTTTACCTTAACATTTCTTGCCTTATAATTAAGTATATAGTGGTTTAAAGATTATCTGTTAGCATTCCATGCTAGATTTATATGAAGATATTTAGCCCTAATGCATTAGATAACACAATATTACCGCCTGTATCATCTATATATAGATGGCTTTATCCACTCAGACTTTGTTGGCTTCTTATTGGACCAAGGTGACATCTTGAATCTTTAACCATTAGCCGCAAAGCTTAATATACTGTCGTATCACAATATTATACTGTAAGCTTAATTTACATACCATTTTCATTTTAATTCCTAGGGAATGTCATAGTCACTAAGGACATATTGGGAAACAATTTTTTTTTATAGAGATGAAAGTACTGACACTGACTAGAGTATTTTTGTATTACTTCGCATAGATTAATTTTATTGATGGCATGATTATGCATTGGCCAATCTTAATAATCTGTCATAACATAGAGATAAAATATCAACCTCAGGTCCTCTCAAATGATTTATTATCAGACCACTACAGACATATTCATGTATACTAGTACCACTATATGTTGTCCCGTCAAGTCACTGTACACCACATTACATATTGCTTTGGATCCCATTTTAATAAAAGGTTCATGATTTCAAAGTTGTATTGTGAGGGAATTAAGCACTTTGATTTTACCTTGAGTATTAAGTTTGGTTTGCTGTTCATGAAATATATAGTGAACTTCAGCTTTGAGGTTCAGTTTATACAATTTTATCTTTTCCATACATTGTGCATGTTAGCTAGATTTTAAGCTGTTGTCAGTCACTGGTACAGAAACTTGCAATATGCATTATTTCTTCAAGTGATATAAACTATGTTCAAGGGCACCATGATTTTTTGGGTTCAAATCTCAATGGGGCAAGATCTTTCTTGACCTTCCTATTTGCAGAGCACTGGTCCAAAACAGGAAGTGTTGATATGGATGATAGTTCACGTAGTAGGAACCTGTTTCCCAACAAACATAAAAATAAATAAGATTTAACCTTATCATCATTCTGTCGTTTATTGTCCACAATAAAGTCTTCTGGGTGGGATGTTTCTTTATAACCTCTTGCTATTTGTCTCATTCCTGAGCATCTGCTTTGCTGATATGCAGCAGAGCTTGGTTTTACTCTTCTGCCAGAGTGACATGCCATGCCATGTCTCCTTTGGTCAGCCACTGGGTTTTGTTCCAGTAACTGCAGACCATGAATCCATTAATTTACAATATTAAATAAAGGTTTAATCTTATTTCATTTATAAATTTATAGAATCTTCTCTAGAGCTTGAGTGACATCCAAAAATATTGACCCAGGCTAAACATTTTTTCTTAACTCAACATTATATTGAATAATTGTTGCGAGGATAGCTCTTTTCATGGATATGCTAGTAATTAGAGCTTGGTATTAAATGAATACCTTACAGTCATGGTCAAATGTTTAACTACATATCTCAATTTACCATTAAATCAAAAGAATCTTATTAAAATAAGATATGATCAATTATGATCATTAACAGAACAATAAATCTATTTATAGATTATTGATCCCTATTCTCTGGCAGATATTATATTGTTTATTTGTTTCATGGACTAAGTGTATCAGGACAATACAATAACAGAGTCATTTATGATTTGTATACCTATATATACCCGGTGTATATGGTACATATACTGGTACCATACACTGACGCACATCCACTCATTGTGACAAACACATGAATGAATTTGAATATATTAAAGAAAAGGCTTTCATGGTATTTCACATTCCTTGTTAAAATTATGATTACTAATTAGTCATTTGTAAAAGTGAGATATTGGTAATCAAACTGTTATGGTTACTGGTGTGGGAAAATGAGTTGGAGAAGGATTTTAAATTACGACATATATTTATATTTATCTTGATATCAATTATTTAAAGTTGTTATTATAATTATTAGTTACATTTGGAACCCATTTACATAATATTATGATCAAAGCACATGGAAGAATAGAATATGAGATATCAAGGAAAGTCCTTCATCTTGCAGACAATAAAGATTTGATAAAAATTCTAACTCAATCAGCAAAATATGCAATATATAAACAAAGACAGAGTGCTTTGTGTATTATTTTCCAATATATACACGGTTGATGTATATGTTATGATGTTATAGTGGTCACATGACTCCTAAGTAAATCATAAAAAAGCACAGTAAAAAAAACTGAAACATTGCCATCCTTTTTAAAACCTCACGATCTTGTAAACATGTTAGTTTGCATGATATATTACAGAATAATGTCTGATTAAGAAATTGCCATTTAAAAACTTCATGAAATAAATAAAAGTAGGTCAAATATTTTATGGTAGTTCAGATATTTCCTTGTGAAAAAAAAATGGGCCAATCTTTACAGTGACTGCCTGTAATGTATTTAAACTGGTAAAAAAATTGTTGCCTCAGAAAGGGGTCATTTTTACAGTGAAGGCCTGTAATGTATTTAAACAGGTAAAAAATTTTCTCCTCAAAATCTGACCCCTTTTAGCGTAGGAACCCTGAACTACATGCCTGTAAAGCTGAAAACTGTATTTTCACCATTTTCAACATTAATCTTATTTTATGTTCTAACAAAATATTAACATTCCTAAGTGTCCTGTGTGCAATATAGCCTTTATATACATTTTCATAGGCTGCAGTAGTTAAATTGTCCACAAATGAAGGTTAACATTTTCAGTGCTGAAAAACAGCGACAACGGATAAAACATATTTGGGTTAATTTTAATGTTGTCAAATGTATTTTTTACTAAAAATAGTTGAATCTCAAGTCCGGTTTTAAACCTGCAAAAAAAGCATGCGTCTCAAAACGCTACAGGCATATTTACTACAAAGATTGGCCTGTTTCTGAGGCAACTATTTTTTTACCTGTTTCAGTACACTACAGGCATTCACTGTAAAATTTGACCTGGTGCTCAAAGGATATTGGTTTTTGCTGTGGCCATTTATCAATGTTTTCAATAAGTTTGAAATAAATTCACATGATAATAAAACTTATCCCCATAAAAAGAAACTAAATAAAAAGCACTTACTCAATCAGATGGCCCAAGTACAAAATTAAAGATTTTAAAATAACCCTGATTGATTTTTTTTTAAATTTTGTATATTGGTTTTGAGAAAGGGGGGGTGAGAGAGAAAGAGAGAGAGGCTCAAGCAGATTTAAAAGGCACAGTTGTGGAATGTTAATTTTGGTATCCTATATCATCATATATCAGAAAATATACCAGAGTGTCCTGTTGATTTACTAATGCATTGTATTACAAGGCAAACCCACAGAGTAAATTAAAAAGGACAAATTTTTCTACCTTGATTAAAATGCAAACTAACAAATCTTCTTCAATAGCATAATTTATGCACCATCAGAGCTTCAAAGTTAAGGATTACAGATTAATATATGATACTTTAGAGGTAATTTTGAATACATTATGATAGCTTAAACACCTACAGTAATAAAGTCTTGAGTGTAAAACTTGATTTAATAATGTAAATGTGTTTCTGATAGAGTTATACCAATACACACAGCTGTTTTCATTAATGCACCTACCAGTATTTTGCCTGGGTAGGTGGGGTTGCTGACCTAGGGGAATTTTCAACATTTTTAATTTTATGCTCCCACCAAAAATGGGGGTGGGGGGCATATAGATCCGTCTGTCCCAAAACTTTGTGACACTTATAACTCCAAAAATATTTGTACTACATACTTGATACTTCATGGATGTATAATTCAGGACATGAACTTTCGCTCCTGGCTATTTTCATTGAACCACTCTAAAGTTGACAGAGTTATGGGCCTTTGTTTTTGAAAAATATTTGATTTTATGCTTGTGACACACGTAACTCTGAAAGTATTTGTACTACAGACTTGAAACTTCATGGATATATTAATCAAGGCATGAACTGCGTACCTGGGTATTTTTATCAAACTGTTGACGAAGTTGACAGAGTTATTGGCCTTTGTTTTTTAATAATATTTGATTTTATGCTTATAATGCACGTAACTCAAAAGTACAGTTGAACCTCGTTAATCCGAAGTCATAGGGACCAGGCTGAAAACATCGAAATAATGATAATTCAGATTAAAAATCCAACAATAAATTTCGGTTTGTGTGCATGTATGTTTGCGTTATCATTACCGGTGAGTTTCGTGAAAATCGCTACATCGTAAAAACAACTACTGGTACGTATGAAATGAAAGCAAGTCACCGTCAACTGGCAAATTTTGCTGTCGCTTACTTTTAAACCAACTTAACAGCGCTGATTCAACTTCGGGAAACTTAGCACCACTTGCCTTTTTGCGCGCTGGTTCATTATCGCCTGACAGAAATTTTGCCATAATATCGTCTTTCTGTTTCAACCAAGTTGATAGCGTATTTGGTGGTACCCCTAACTCTTCGACAATTTGCTTTTTATTTCATTTAATTCCCCTCTCGACTTCCTGGATGGCCACAAACTTCTCTTGATAGGTTTTGGAGTTGTGCCTACGTTTAACTCCCTTCCGTCTAATGCCGATCCAGATTTCCTCGTGGTTGGTTACCGGGCCCTTCTCTAGATTGCTCGACAGTGGATAGGGTTGAGACAAACCCAGTTATTCCCCCGGACACACCGGGTATTTCACTGGATTGTTCTGACATTGACAATTGTGAGATTTATCTTTGGAGACAATAATTCTTTCGGACGTAAGTGTGTATAGAGATGACAGAGATACAATTGATGATTAATCTCTGCTGACTAAATTTAAATTCACATAAAAAACAAGTACTCAAGATCTGACACCTGGGTTTATCTGCTGACGCGTGTCTGACTCAACCTGTCAGACATCAATTAGAAGTAATCAAGAATTTCCGGTCAGACATGTGCTAATAATCCCTACCTGGAAAAAGGTGCGAAAAACTTACTTGAGCCATTATTCCAGTGACGCCCAAAATAAACTGACCTGTGTACGATTGAAGTAAAGGGCGATATGTCTTCGAAAATGTACGAAAATTGACTTCGAAATAAAAATTGAAAAATAGGTATAAATAGTGAACTCGGGACCGGGATTTAACTTCGAAATAGTGAAAAAATCGAAATAGCGAAATTCGGATTAAACATTTTATTTTTAGTTAAAATAAGAAGGGGAAAAATGGGACCAAAAAAAACTTTGAAATGGTGAGGAATTCGGTTTAACGATGTTCGGTTTGACGAGGTTCTACTGTATTTGTACTAAAGACTTAAAACTTCATTGATATATTATTCAGGGCATGAACTTGTGCACCTGGGTATTTTTATCGAACTTTCGTTAAAGTTGACGTAGTTATGGGCCTTTTTTTTTAAAAAATATGTAATTTTATGCTTGTGACACACATAACTCTGAAAGTATTTGTACAACAGACTTCATGGATATATTAATCAAGACATGAACTTGTGCGCCTGGGTATTTTTATGCCCCCTTTCAAAAGGTGAGGCATATAGATTTGCCTTTGTCTGTCAGTCAATCCCAAAACTTTGACACAGGTAACTCTTAAGGTATTTGTGCTAAAGACTTTAAACTTTTGGATATATTACTCAGGACATGACTTGCGCTTCTGGGTGTTTGCCTTTGTTTTGGAAAATGCGACGAGTGAGGGCATTTGTGTCCTGGACACATTTCTAGTTTGGTGTTTAAATCCCCACCCTAGAACATTGGCAAAATCTCCACATTTATTACATGCTTGTCAAAGTTTTTTTTCCTGGGACTTGGTATAATTCTGCCCAGCCTGTCAGTCAGTGACTCACAGGTTGAACAAGTTTGATACTGTTGGCTGCTTGTCTCTAGAACCTTTTCTGAGTGAAAATTGCTTTCAGTCTGATCTGGTTTTACAATGGTATACCATGGTTTATGATGATATATTTTAGTAGTAAAGTGTTAAAAGTCCTAATCCTGATACATTGCTGTCTAAATCTTGCTTGCATGAACTTACACTTAATACCAACTGTAATATAATCATAGCCTATTTTACAGTAATTAGTGTCCAATATTATTTGGACAAGTGTCAAGATTGCAAAGCCATATTGGCCAAGCCATTTGGTATGCAAGCATATAATATCAGAACACAGTTTGATTTTGGTTACAATCCACTGATTTGTTTTAGAGTTGTATGAACTTTGAAGGCAAATTTTATTTGAAATGACTGTTTCTACACAATACCTTTTGGAAGACTGCATGTATTGCATTCATATTTACTTTAAATTGTATAATATAAAATACAGGGCAAGTTTAATTTTGGTAACAGTCCACTGATAGAGTTACTCATCAATAAGTTCATTAATTGTCTTCTTTTACTTATAATATGATTATCAGTAACCCAAAATATACTAATTATAATAATGATGTATTTTTTCTCCACATTTATGAAATATTATCATCTATGACATTTGCAACAAAACTGCTTCCCCATATTAAAAAAACAGTACCATATTTGTACTATGACACATATGACACCCTTTGGGTGTGAATTATTGCCTTGCTTCTTGCCTCAGCAGGGCTTTTTTGTTATTATCAAGCAATTTGATCTATATCTATAATTGCCTATTGAAGATTCAGTCATAAAAAAATTATAGTTTAAAACATGAATTTCAATGTTAAAATTTATGCAGAAATACAGGAAACAGGCTAATTAATTGTCGTGTAATTAACTATATGCGTGTGTAGTGTAATATCTGGCAGTGAGAAGTGTGGATGGAACATTGAATTTTCATCCATGATGATGCAAAACTATGTGTTCCATTTACTTATGCAGTTATTTTGGTACTATATTTTATGCATATTATTCATTTACATGTGGTAATTCCACTAATGCTGAATATCTTGTTTAAGGTAATCCTCTATCATTATATTGCGATCACGGTCCATCCAGTGATCATAGGAATTTTATATTAAATGCAAGCCTTTATAGACTTTGAGCAAACAAGCCTATAACTCCAAGTCAGTGGATGCTTGCATCTGGATTGAAGCCTTTTTAAGTATCGGAAGGACCATGATATTAATTTAATGATGGATGAATTACCTTAAAGATGTATCTTGTTTTGAATAAATAGATTTATAGTGTAAATTGCTATATTATTCTTAACACAATAACAGTGTAGGAAGGGTAAATATTGTTTCTATGGAAATAAACTATTTGTTCAGACATAATTTATGTACATGTATATATTTTCTGTTGTTTCCATGGTGATGCAAATTCATATTGGGAGAACTAGCAATTATTGTGTTAAATTACCTGAAAATGCTCAAAATCATTACTTCTAATTTAGTATCATTTATATGCTTGCAAGTGTACTAGTAGTGTATTGATTGATCCAATGTTATCTGATACCTTGCAGCTTGAAGATGGCAGCTGCTATGACCATGGAGCGCGAGCCAGAGGTTGCACGATTTATAGACACTTACAAGTTTGACCAGCAGATGTCAGAAAAAAGGGAAAAATATGGAGGAGGCACAGTAAGTTCTCTTTTTAATAGTGAAACTATTTCAATGTAATTGATTTGGAAAATGTTAAATATCTTTCTCATGTGAAAAGTAAAGAGTTTCATTCTTATTTTATTTTTATATGTGTTTTTTTTTTTCTCCAGAAATCTTAAAATCATGTGTCAGCCTGTTGATATGTGTTCAGTTAAATCAAAAAAATTTATTGACATTAAATTTCGTTGATTATATACCTAAGTGAATTTCATGGGTACATTTATTCGTGGATCTATGTTCTAGAAAATGTGAGGTCTATATTATAGGCAAGTTTTCATGGGGATTAATGTTCTTGGATAAAATCCTCCATGAAATTGACGAAAGTATGTTCCACGAAAATTAATGATTTCACAGTATGTCATTCTTAATTGTCTTTATATCTGTGAGGAGATATGTCTGTTGAAATCAGACTCATGACTTAAATTCACCCAATTTCCACAGTCTCTTTTGAAAACATTTGGAAACCATTCTTTAGTCCTTGTAATTATTTTCCTTTATATTTTCCTGCTGGTTTGCAGTAATTTTTACGATGATGAATGTAAATTGACTTTGGAATTCCTGGAGTGGCCATTTTAATTGTAAGGTTGAATAATGGTAATGTTTTATGCATAATTAACAATGAAACATCACAATAAATTACAAATACTTTACAGGTTTGGAGTTGGCCATTTAAGTTCTTTTAGCTCACCTGAGCACTTGTGCTCGGGTGAGCTTTTGTGATCGCCTTTTGTCCGTCGTGCGTCGTGCGTCGTCAGTCGTCCGTCGTCAACAATTGCTTGTGAACACTCTAGAGGCCACAGTTTTGGCCCAATCTTCATGAAACTTGGTCAGGATGTTTGTCTACATGATATCTCGGATGAGTTCGAAATTGGGTCATGTGGGGTCAAAAACTAGGTCACTAGGTCAAATCTTAGAAAAACCTTGTGAACACTCTAGAGGCCACAAATTTGGCCCAATCTTCATGAAACTTAATCAGGATGTTTGTCTACATGATATCTCGGATGAGTTCGAAATTGGGTCATGTGGGGTCAAAAACTAGGTCACCAGGTCAAATCTTAGAAAAACCTTGTGAACACTCTACAGGCCACAATTTTGGCCCAATCTTCATGAAACTTGGTCAGGATGTTTGTCTACATGATATCTCGGATGAGTTCGAAATTGGGTCATGTGGGGTCAAAAACTAGGTCACCAGGTCAAATCTTAGAAAAAGCTTGTGAACACTCTAGAGGCCACAGTTTTGGCCCAATCTTCATGAAACTTGGTCAGGATGTTTGTCTACATGATATCTCGGATGAGTTTGAAATTGGGTCATGTGGGGTCAAAAACTAGGTCACCAGGTCAAATCTTAGAAAAAGCTTGTGAACACTCTACAGGCCATAGTTTTGGCCCAATCTTCATAAAATTTGGTCAGGATGTTTGTCTACATGATATCTCGGATGAGTTCGAAATTGGGTCATGTGGGGTCAAAAACTAGGTCACCAGGTCAAATCTTAGAAAAACCTTTTGAACACTGTACAGGCCACAGTTTTGGCCTAATCTTCATAAATTTTGGTCAGGATGTTTGTCTACATGATATATTGGATGAGTTTGAAAATGAGTCACATGAGATCAAATACTAGGTCACCAGGTCAAATCTAAGAAAAACCTTGTGAACACTCTAGAGGCCTACATTTTTGTCCCGGTCTTCATTAAACTTAATATGAATGATGACTGCATGAATTCCCAGTTGAGTGCAAATTCAGGTAGGATCAATATGTAGGTCACTTAGTCAAATGTTAGAAAAACACTTTTAGATGCCAGATTTTTTGTCATTATGCCTAACACTGCCATCTTACTCAGGTGAGCGACACAGGGCCATCTTGGCCCTCTTGTTTAAGCTTAGTAATAAGTTAATGAAAAATTGTTTTTGATGTGTCCAATAGCAATCCTGACCTTTGTTAAGAGTGTGACTAACAAACAGTTGGACAGGTAATGTCAATATTGTGTACCACTAAATGTTTATCACCCATCTGACAGAGGGGGTGGGGATGGGGTCAAGTGGGGCTCTTCATTGGTTTCCACAGGGACATGTCATCATGCATTATGATGGTCATGCCCATATGGCAAGTGTATTTGACAGTGTGATATTGAACCATCAAACTTAAATGAATATCAACTTCGGCTTGGCCTACAAAAAATGTTTTAATGAAACAATTAAGATTTGCAAAAGGCTTGATATCTTAATGCTATATTGTAATGGGACCTAAATAGCATGTTTTCCCACAAGATGCATGGAAAAACTAGATTCATGAAAATCTGAGATGCTATGGTTGTTTCATGTTTTGCAGTCTATACAGAATTTAGAACAACTCTCAATCACTGACAAATTGGTATGTGTTTTGATAGAAACACTTATTGCAGTATCTCTGTGATACATGTATTTTGACTCTCAAGGGAGTCCATTGGTAGCCTGTGGAATATAGTTCTAGTTGGCATTGAGCAAAAACAGTGTTTCTGAAAAATAAGTTTTCATCCAGAGTTTCAATGCTTGTTAATTACATTTGTCCATTGGGAAGGCATTAATATTTCATTAATTACTAAGGTTTGATCTATCCTTTGGAGGCTAGAGTGTAATCTGGTGAAATACAAATGTAGAATCCTAAATTATTGGGGTTCATTGATAATAAAGCTTTTGCAATAGTTTCAGTAAGTACAGGAATAGTCAACTGTAGGATATGAATATGTTATTCATATTGCTATAGATTAAATGTTTTTACTCTGTCCAATGTATATTATAAATGAGAATTGTACTTCTACCAGGTACTGTGTAAACCACAACTTCATTATGTATGAACTCATAACCTGGGGTCACATGTAGTGAGACGTAACCGTTATTTTTCACTCCGTATTATTCACTATTCTGTGTTTGCAACACGGATTAAAAAAAGCACTGTATGTTGTTTATCACATTAGTTCAAGCAGTATCAAAAGTCTGTTGAATGTATTCAGACAATTTTGGAAAGGTTAAAAAGGCCCAACCAAAGCATACAAGATTGGTCCAGGTGGTCATGTAGTTGAGTGTTTCCTAAGTATCTGGAGATATGGGTTTGATCTCTGGCCCAACAAAAAAATGGTACTGGTATAACTATTTTCCTTGGTGCTCAGCATAATTTGGTAGTTCCAAGACTGGTTGGCCCAATGTCAAGATAATGTGACTGAGTGCGATATCATGCCACATGTCTAATGGCGTGATACTGCAGTGTGGCAGCACTATATCTGGACTCAGGTAGACATAGTCTCTAAATGACTGAATTTGGGGAAAGGGAAAGACTACTATGACCCAGTGTAGCTATTTATCTGAAAACTTTGAAAAGGTTCCATAGAAAGATGTTTGCTGAATACTTACAATGCAAGTGTCAGATAGACAGTCTTAATTTTATAGTGATAGGGAAAAGGCTGGAGTAGCCATGTCATTAAATGGATCCTCCATAGTTCTCAGAAAAATGGAATATGATGTTATGAAATTTAGACCTGGGGCAAGTTGTTCTGACAGAGTGTTGCGGTATATCTTGTTGCTCTATGTAACAGTTTTCTCTTCTTGCGAAAAAAGCGTTTTCAAGATGGCGTCTAACGTTAAGAGTATTTATTTTCCATTTAAAACAAATGTCATTCTGCAAGATTAAGCAGATAATATGCATTTAACTGGCATATGGACACTATTTTTATAATTCCAAACATAAATGACAAACAAAACATCTTGGTTCACCCCTTTTAATGAGCAATTCAGTAATATCCATCCATAATATGAGAATCCAAAACCTTGTCGGCCATATTTGTTTACCATGTTACTCCACGAGGCACCTTGTCTGCCTCAAAACTTATATTTGCAAACAAATCCAATGAAAAGTACATTGAAACTCATTGAAACATTTGAGCAACCTTCTAAGAGTTTCTGTATGATACTGTTTGGGAGTAGTTAACCTAATTTTTACCAAAATGATTGGTAAGAGAAATTGGAAAGTTTCGTCCATGTGTGTGCTTCATTATTTGACAAAGCCTTCAGTCCAATTCTAGGCCCTATGTTCTCAAGGATATTGAATATCGTACCCAATCTCAAGCTGAGAAGTAAACATGATCATCATGCTCAACTAAGTTTGATTGATAAGTTGTGTTCTTTAAACATCTTTTAAGCTCATTCTTACCTAAGTCAAATTTTGTACTGAGCTTGAGAACACTTAATCACAATCAAACTTGGGCTTGAGCATGTTTTTTTATTTCGATTTTTTTTAAAGAAAACTGCTCAAATATCATGCTCTAACTTAAGCTCAAAGTTAAGCAGATATGTGATTATAAGCCTGAGATTCTGTTCAAGTATTTTTTAAGAACACTGGGCCTGGCCCCATACTTTTGAAAATTCCTAAGTACGATTTCAGGCTCAAATTTGAGTATCATTCTCAAATTCTTTTTGAAACTATGGGGATAACTTGAGTTTGAGTATGAAAATAATTTCTTTTTTTGAGAACACAGGGCCATTTATCATTATTTAGAACCATGTGCATTTCTTTTCATTTTTGTTGTTCCAGAGTTTGCCGCTGCACAGTGATGGTTATGAGGACAAACAGAGGCAGTTGCGAGACGAGCGCCACAAGGAGTGGATGATGCAGCAGGAGAAGGTAATATCATTGCTCAATACCATCGGTACTTTGATTTCTGGACCTTATTCTCCATGGAAACCTGCTTTGGCATTTCAACCTAATATACTGAAAAAAAAAATAAAATAATGGCCTTATAGATACTAAACATTCTGTTATACTCAATTTTCACATCTGTTGAATAAAAACAACAATCAATTTGTAAATTAAAGATATTTTTTTGCAAAGGTCATTTACACATTTTTCATGGAGTTTGGGTTTAAGAATTAGTTTAATTTTTTTGAAAGTGTAACTATGGTTTTCTATAATCTAGTTTTCTTAAGTTTCATATCGTACATTTATATATGAAGGGAATTTATGATCTGTAAGTAGTATGTATAGAATTATACGTTTTACTTAACTTCATGTGAACAAAATTGACCTTAGTCGTTATAAGTATCAACAGTTATCTACATAGTGTCTACGATTATTTCTTATTTGCACAATAAAACATTATGAAAGGTAACCTATTTCATGATATCATTCAGACTCATCATGTTTGGTTAGAAAATGTCACAAGAATTTACAATAGTCCTGTACTATTTTACAACTGTAATTTTATATATACCTGGCTTGAATTCCATCAACAATACTTAGAGCTAAGTAATACTTAAACTCTTAAATTAGGTAGATACACATTCCACTTTTACTATTTAATGAAATATTCAAGTACACAACTAAGTTGAAATGAATTATTACCTTAAATATTAACATTTTTAAAAAAAAAAAAAAGAAATGAGACATTTTGCTATTTTTATTAGAAAAACAAGAAGCCCTCAATAGGTACCACATAAAGCCTGATCTGCAGAAAACCACAGTTAAACCTTACCAAATTTAATTACAAAATCCTCATTTCCAGACCACTGAGGAGCAGCGAACAGCATAAAACCTGATCAGCCTGCGAGTTACTCGCAGGCTGATCTGGTTTTATGCTGTTCGCATAGGTCTTTTCATGGTGTCCTCTATGAGGGAAAGGGTTAAGTATTTAAGTATTACTTAGCGCTATATAAAGAATTGTTGGTGGAATTTAACCCTGGTACATAGTTTTAGTAAAATGGGGCCTAAGATGTCCCAATTTGCATGACATAGTGCAGTACCATGCTGTAAAAGTGATCTTGCTTGTTATCTATTACAACATTTTTCGATAGCTGGCTGATATTTGCCAAGGTATGGTTTGTGAGCATAGATGGTTACTAAAAAAAGTCTTGTATAGCTCTATATTAAATGCTGCAAGACTTCTTTTTCCCCTCTTTATCAGGGGCTGTCCATAGATGTTTCCCCTCTGAAAATTTCTTCAACTTTGTGAAGTTTTCCCAATGGTTACTCCAGGAATTTTCTTTCCCTAATGGAAAGGAAATAGCCATATTTTCCCCCAAAATATGATATTAAGGCCTGTTTTCTATTAACATCTGGATAAAAGGGTCTGTGCTGGACAGAGAAAAACAGAATTGCCTGGTGAAAACAGTCTCCAGTAATGGAGAAGTTGGTGTGACTAAAGGGAATGTTTGAAGTGCTCCTCATCTTTCTGACAGCTCTTTTAAATGGATTTTTCCTGTTCTTAATTGTGTTCTGCTATCAGTCAAATTATTCTATACCCAGTAAGTAATTGGAAATCCATAATGGTCGAAATTCCTAGGTTATTTCGATTTCAACCGCAGTATTTTTTCCTCTTTCTTTATCTACTTAGGAAAACCTTAGTAATTTGGTATCTTACATTATGACATGTAGAACCACTCAAGATCAAGTTTAATACTTATGATGCAAATAGTTTTTGAATTTTTATTTGAGTATAGGTGTTTAAGGAGGTGAAAATTAAAGTGTTTACTTAAACTCATGATCTTTATGAACTTAATTATTTGCCCGTTGAAGATTGCACCACATGTCCCTGATCCGTTTCATCAATTCCACGCCCCTGTGTCCAAGGGACCCCAGCAACCGGGGGACTATGAGGAGGAAATACGCAGAATGACTGATAGATATCATAATAAATACAATGAAGTGCTTCATTCTGCAGACAGTCAGGTGACTGATTGATCTAGATATGTTCACATACTGGTCAGTTGGTTGCACTTAATTTTGGTGGTGTTCTGGGCACTGGATTTGGGTGGCCATTAGTGATAGACTTTCGGCAGTTTGCACTGGTCTTTGAAGGCTAATCAGAGTATTTAATTATTTTGATTGTTTGGCTAAATATTCCAAAAATCATTATATAGACTGTTTACAGATGTCTGAGAGGTTAATAAAAAAAACCTCATCAGCTGTTTGAATTTATTAAATATCAGCAGAATTTGTAATATTAGTTGAAAATATTAACTTGCACCTTTTCTTGACTATAAAAGAATGATCTAAATGTTAGGGAGTAGTATAGTCAAGAGAAATAAAAATTACCATTTCTGGATATATGTATGTATGAAAATGATGTTTACCAGGTTTGATTAAGATCGATGTGTCCAAACATTATGGACTAATCTCGTTCATTTACCACAATGGGATAATGACAAGAATTTGAATTCTGTAATCTGCAAATATTTGGTTATGTAATACAAAGATAATAAAAACTTGAAATTGCATTTAGATAAGGTAAATATATGCAAAATCTAAATCATATCAGATGAAAATGGGATCTAATGTTAAACAAAGCATACATAAAAAGGTTGTTGAAGTGGATTTAGTTTACAATTGGGTATTTGCTAAAATGTACTTAGTCTGTGGTAATGTTTATGTTTGCTTTGGTAATGAGTATCACATGATAATGATGAGTTGTAAACCTGGGCTTATTGCCAGGCTTATGTGTAGGTTTGATATTTCTGGTATGAGATGTTGAGAATTGTTTGATAAAATAATAATAATTTACATATTTTAGGATATTGTAGAGAGATTATTTTTCTTTGGTTTGGTTTGTCATAGACTGATGGTCGTTTGATATCTATATTTAATAGCCAATGTTGCTTCGTAAGGCCCTGGTACAGGTAAAGTGCCTGATATACATATCTCAGTTAATGACTGTTTAACCAGCGCTGATGGGTGACACTTACATAACTCATGTTTGGGCTAGAGATACAATCTGTTATTAACAATTTTTTTTAAGTCTGTTTGGGTATGGTCCATTCATTTTCATTTTTTTTGTTATATATGACATCTTCCATTACTTACAGTAATTCTGAATGTTACATGTAATATCTATACTGCACCTTTTCCAGATAGATCAATTCACTTCGGAATTAGACATAAACCTACATAAATCAGCGATTGCTCCCCAAATACTTAATCTTCAAGCTGGTGTAAAATTCCACACATTGTTTAATGGGTTATAAACATACACATGAGATTTTTCATCAGTCACTGATTGGTCAATAAAAATCAGTGAATTATACCAAGTATTACCAAACCCCTGGTAAAATGACCCATAGAATTGGGCAATGGTTTATATTAGAGAAATTCATCTTGATTGTTGAACTAGAAAGTGCATGCCAGTGTGTTTTAGGCCCTATTGTCCCATGAAATCTCATGCAATGTTGTAAAATCATACACATATTTCCTAATAAAAAACAAAATGTAACTATGCAGTTTGATACGTTTTTCGCTTCTTATTCTGTGCTCCAAATTGAAATCAGAATTTGCGAAACATATGGTATGGAAGCCCATACATTTTCCTCAACATCTAATTTATTTTTAATTAGAGAGGCTTTATATATAGAATCATCAGTAACATAAGATGAGAAAATATGTGACAATAGGGTCAAATGTCAAGACTGAAACATGATTTGTGAATAGTTTAACAGGATATGTTGTTGAATAGAAGGATTATGATGTAAATATCAGTATCTTCATAATGTGCATGTTATGTGTGTTTACATAATAATTTGTTTGTATGAATGCATGTTTAATCCAAAAGTAATTATAAATGTAGGCTTCTTGATTTTTATCCATCCCTTTTTTGTGTCACCTGCTCTATAAGCAGAGGTAACAATATAGGGATCACTTCTTTGTTGTCTTTATGTCCGTCTGTCTGTCACTTTTTTTGTCACACTTTTTTCATCACACTTCAGCAGGCGACACAATTGTTCCAAAGGACACTCTTGTTAACAAAGACATGACTTATTTTTGTTTATTATGGAACCTGAAAGTAGAGGTTCGGAGAGAATGAGAAAGACACGGACGTCATTCTCATTTCCTTATTCCCTGAATTATGTCTGGATAAAAATCAAAAGTATTTTGCCTAGTGTTTATATTTATTGTTGTTTTCTTTTTCAGATTTCAATGAAATAATTTAGTTTGTTCTCAGTTAAGTGTAGTTCTGTCATAAATTGAGATTTGTTTTCTTCATGTTTTGTCTTCTCCATCTTTATTTGGCAGCCCCAGCCTCAATCTCGGTACTATAGAGTAGGCACACCCGAAGAGGGTCTGCCTGGAATTGGGTCGTACGAGAAAGAGAAACACAATTTAAACCTAACTAGACAGAGAGAGTATAATGATTTGCAGAAAAAGGTACTGGTATCCATAGAAACAGCCACAGCCAGCCTCATGTGTGAAAATTTTAGTTACATATCAGCTGCAAGCAAGCTGCAGTTTTGGCTCTTTTGTTTGTTTCCTTCATTTGTTTTAATGTTGTGTGAATTTTAATCATGAACCAATGTAATATCTGTAAATGTGGGGGAAAGAGTTATTTGACTATTTACACAGAATGTTAATGTTGAGATAATGTGCTGTTCAGATTTTTTTTTAATTCAGGTGAAGGAATAAAAATAGGGAGATTTTGAATTCAGTATACATGTATAACAGAGCATAAATTCATCTCTGTATGTAAATATCATTTGCTGATTTACCTCTACTGACTTTTGATAGAGTGAACAATAAAATCATTTACTTTAACAGTATAAGGCTTTCATTGACCAAAAATAAATACTTAAGTCAGCAAAACCATAATTAGGGTTGATATTATTCAGTGCATGCTGAAATCAAAGCCAATAAGATTTAATGTTTTATTTTTCGGTTACAAATTTAACAATATTTTTCTGTGTACAGAAAAAATGGTAAATATTGATACTAAAATAGCAGTGAAAAATCATAAATGACACAATTGTACTTTCAGAATTACTTTCAGTTATTTTAATTTGCTTTTTTCTCAAAATGACTGTGCAACAATGTTTATAGATATAATTTCAAAGCAACAAAAATGTCTCTTACTTTTAATTTGCTACCGCAGTTTTTTTAGTATACTGTATAAAATGCTTCATGTTTTGTTCAGTTAATGTACTAGACATGTAATAAAATTTGTGACTTTTGAATTTATGTATAGACATGCTAGGATGAAACTAAAAAGCCAAACTTGTACATTGCTGAGCTACTTCACGACCTGTGGACCCATTACTAAAACTGATCATCTACATTGTAACAAGAACACCTTTTCTTTCCCATTTCAGTTCATTAACACAGTAACATCATTCTAATATTTTATTTTCTCATTATTTTCAGCTGTTATATTAAGAAGTAGATGAACTTTGCTGTTTATCATTTCAATGCCTTAATTAATTACTCTGTTTACATTTGACATTTAAGTTTAGTACCATAATAAATTGATACATTATAAACAGCCTTTATAATATCTTAAGACTTGTTTTCTGTATGGTTATTTCTGAAGAAATAGTAATGTCATTCACATAATAAACATGCCCAGTGCTTACCATTTATAGAGCATACAAAAATCTCCACTGGTAGCATCACATAGCTTGCTTTTTAGTTCTACTTTGACCATTCTTTTAGCCATAGAAACAATTACTGCGAATTCCAGGTGCCTTACTCAGCAGGATATATCAAAATGCTTCACACAAGTTTATTTCAAAAATGACAATTGTATTTTCCTCCTGAAAATTAACCCTAAATGTGACATTTAACCATGAGTTAACTCTTGATATATATATATAAAAACATATCTAATCAATGTATGTAACATTTATGGTGATCGGGTTGATATTATCGTCATAAATATTGACTTAAATTGTGAGAGTACACTGAGCAGGTCTGGAAGACAAGGGATTAGAACATCTGACCTATAACTCAGGCTCTGGGTTCAATACCAGGCCTCAGCATTTAAAATTTGTGAATTATGGTTCTGGTATATCTTCCTTGCTTTGCATTCAGCATATAAGATTAAGCTTCTGGACTGCTTGAGAGGTTAGATGTGGTTTCATGACACTTGTCAGAACAGAACAGAACATATCTTTATTTGAATCACAGATTACAAGATGTAACAAAAATGTGGAACACAGTGTAATATCACAGTGAGGCACTGTATCTGTCTCATGATTTACTGAAATGCAGTTAGTGGGATGTAAAACTGAATCAGAAACTGAAACTTTGCAAGCTGATCTATCTTTACACAGATCAATTTGTAGGAATACTGCAGGAGAATAGTTAAAGGAATATTGATTATTTAAAATAGTGAATTTCCCAAGGATATGGGAATTAGAATTTTAATATTTTATTTCAGCATTCAGGGGATAAAAAATCTATTCTGTCTGAAGCCAAAAAATGGAATAATGTTCCATCTATCTATAGGGGCAAAGTACTGGTCCAACCCAGGAACTGTTGAGAGGGATAAGTATAGGTTGTAAGAACTTGTTTCCCAGTCAACTTAAAATTTAAAAATTAAACTGAATAATGTTCTAGTACTGTGTACATCCCTTGTCTGGTTTCATGAGAGGATATCTTGATTCAAATTTGAAATTGAGCCTCAGACGACATGTTATAAATCTAGATAGTTTGTCGTATCTACAACACCTTGAAGATCAAGATTTATAAATGGCATGTAAGCCATCTTGATTATACCCTAGGATGTCAGAGTTGTTACATTGATCGTACCCGTTTGATTGGTCACTTAATTCAGTGTGATCAAGTCATCTGATAGATCAATACTTATTGATTTTTACTCCTCCAAATATTGGTATGACTGTTAAGACTGTTAAGAAACCATGTGATGCATGAAATGTTAGACCTATATACATGTGTATATTGTAACAGAGAACTCAGTATTGCCAGGGTATATTGAACTGAAGTTGCAGACTTGTGCTGGCCCATGTGGCTGTTTGCTGTAACAAGTTTTATACTGTTTCAACTAAGTAGTCATAAAATTTTATCAGCATAATTATGAAATACTGACCACCATCATCTTTATATATATCTTATATATATATTGTATGGTCAAATTTTTGGACAGTAAATGATGTCAATTACCTAAATCAACATCTTTTTTTACCTCACCTGAGATCGTGTATTCAGGGTGATAAATGTCCGGTTCCTGTCGGTCGTCCACAATGAGTTTGTTTGCACTCTAGCATTTTTATTTCTTAAGCTATCATCTTCAAACTTTATGACAGTGGTTATTGCTATTAGCATTTGGCCAAGTTTGATTATGCTGATATTGGCCAATTAGATTTCACTTTTTTTTTAACTCAAGCATCTTCATTTCCCAAGCAATCATCATTAAACTATGAAATATTTATTTATATCATAAATCGCTAGGTCATGTTTGGTTATGGCTAATATTAGCCAGTAAGTCAAGAGAAATCAGAACGTAACAATGTTTATAGCCATATAATCTAGGCCAATTTTGATTATGGCTAACTTTGGCCAGTAACACCAGGAGTTATGGCCCTTTTAAGATTTAACTTTTTTTTTGCACTCTGACATCTTCATTTCTTAAGCAATTATATTTAATCTTTCAGCCAAGTTCGACTTTGGCTGATATCAGCCAATTATGTCAGAAGTTATGACCTTTATTATTATGAAAAATGCCAGATTTTACTTTGTCTAGCATTTTCATTTCTTCAGCAAAAATTTTTTGACAATGTTTATGGCCATGATTCTTAGACAAGTTTGACCTTAAATTTTGGCCACAGGTTGGTTTGTGGAATTGAAATGATCTTGCTGTATTTCTGCAAGGGTTATGTATTTAGTAGAACTATGCTATGATATAGTAACTTGTGCAGATTTCTCAGGTGAGCATAATCAGGGCCATCTTGGCCCTCTTGTTTTTTCTTTCATATTGTAGAGTCAGGGCAGTTTAGGTGTGTGGGGATATAAACCACAGTTTTGGCCAAGTGGTTGGAGCATCTTTATTTTAAGCAGGAGGTCGTCAGTTCAGTCTCTGACTGTGACATACCAAAGTTGTTTAAAATGGTACTGGTAATGGTCGCTTACATGGTGCTCAGCATATAAGGGTAGTTTCAGGATGGTGTGTAATAGTTTGATACCATAGTTAAAGACAAGGGCCATTTAAACATCGCCAATTTTTCTGTACCGTCCCCAGTGGCCCAGTGCTTAGAGCGTTCGCCTCGGGAATGGGAGGTTGTGGGTTTGATTCCTTGCTCTTGGCGCTCTGCATATAAGGGTAGTTCCAGGACTGGTTGGCCCAGTGTCAGGATAATGTGTCAGGGTGTGGTAATTCATGCCACATATCTACAGCGGGATTATAACTGCAGGGTGGCAGCACTACATCTGTCCCAGGTAGACACATAGTCTCCACATGACTGAAATATTGTTGGTGGGACATAAAAAAAAATAATTAAACTTAAATAACCATAAGTGATGGCTCTAGTTTGTGAATATGATTGCAGTCCAGCTAAGTTTCTGCAGTGTTGTTACATTTCATGGCTACTAAGATATAGCTCAAATTGCCAGTAAATAATAATAGTCTAGAAAATTGTGATTCTTTAATAGTGATATGCAATTTCAGCACCAGATTAGAGTTAATGATTAATATACAAAACGCAATTTTTCTTTAAGCTGTACTTTAATTTACTTTAGTAGTGCCTTTTAGCATTATTGCTTGTCCAATTATTTCATTATTTGCTTAACTCTTTACCACTTGAAAGTAACCAATGGGCATGTGACCAGTAAGAAACCAATTTAGCCTGTGAGTTCAGTTAAAACTTAATTACTTTATGTTGATTGAGAAATAAGTTATTACAACTTAAACATATCCCTTTCGGCAGTTCCTGGGTTGTATCAGTACTTTGCACTTGAAAAGGTCATGAAAAATCCTTAGGCCCCAAGTGGGGTTCGAAAACCCACAATCTTTGGATCTGCAGTTGGGTATGTTACCACTGGACCATGGCCCCCTTAGCCTGTGAGTGAATCACAGACAAATTGGGATTCATACTGTTTGCTACTATTCAATGCCTGATGATAAGTAAACTACACAGTAAACCTTTTAAGACTAGAATAGTATATTTAATAGTAGAATTTGCGTTTATTTTTTCATTTATTTTTTCACCACCCAAAATTTGCTTTGTACCCCAAAATTGAAGGGACACACCAACCCCCAGTAGAAAAAATAAATGGCCATCACCATGCTAAATTTCTTCATTGGACTTGTCCTTTCTTCATTTTGGACTGTACTATTAATTGTTTAAAGGGGTTCTTACTCAGTCAAAAGTGCTCACAGCATTGTAAGTCAGATCTGGTTTCTCTATTTTCTAAAATGGTTTTACTTCAGAGTGGTAAAGGGTTGATTTACTGTTAGTCTTAACCAGATGTTTAATTTCAGCTTCCACCCCTGTGCACCACTGTAGTGTATGATTGGTTGGTTCTTCAATTGCACACATCCTTTGTATCTAAATTCTGGTTAAGGGCCGTTCAAAAAATCTCTGAAATGTGTTTGTTAATCTATGATATTAATATCATTGTTTGACCCTTTTTTATTTTTTCCTTCCTAACAAAGTTAGTTCCTTTGATATATTAACTCATATTTCTAGGGTAAATTTGTTATTGAAGGTAATAATATTCAAACTAATGAATAATTATGTAAATTAATGATGGTAATGTTTATGATATTTATTTTCAAATAATTTGAAAAAGAGATGTTTTTCTTTAGTATTTTTAGCTGCATTTTTCTGCTACTGGTTAAAAAAATTCTAAGTATTTATAGATGATAGGAATAATTTAAATATTGTTAAACATTTAAAACATTAGTGTCTTATATATTGATATGGTTAATTGATATGATATGGTCTCATGCATGCAGCAATATTTTGATTTAAAGATAACAGATTGGGTATAACAATATAGTTTTTTTTTATTTTATTTTGTGTATAAATGAAACGAAGTTATAGTAACATACATCTAGTATTTTTGTCCTGTGTTTATATATTTGTTGAGTAACATTGTCATGGAATATTAAGTTATTTAGAAACCATGGATCAGCATGAATTGAACATATTTTGCTGTATACATTTATTCCTTTAAACAATAATATCAGGTAAAAACTGCACTTAAGCTTCTTTTTAAGTTTTGTAACAATTATTTGATGGCTTGTCTATTTTCTGTTGTACCTGACTTGTTTATTCTATGGTGTTCAGCAGCGACAGCTGGAGAAGCAGCGTATGGAGGCCAGGAAGAGGTCACCACCCCGCCCCTCCCAAGCCCCTCCCCCACAGATGGACTATCAGCAGAGCCAAGAACAGGCCCGGGCTGAAGAGAGGAGGGCTTATCAGGACTATATGGTATGTATAGCCTACACACGATCACAACTGATCCCAGTTGTCACTACTTATTCTCTTCTGGAGATTTTACTTTACTTTGCAAAATAAAAGAAGCATTTAGTATCTTAATATAAAATGTAGCTGCTAGAAGTGTGAACTGAAAATACAACTGATAAAAATAATGTATGTGTTAGTTGAAACAGAGACTTAAAAATAGAGATTGGTGCTTTAGGAAATAACGCGCTTTATCATGTGCCTTGATAGTTAAGAAGAGAGGCCCACCTCTAATGATTTATAGCTAAAGTAAGTGTAGATGAAGGAAAGAAGAAGACATATGCATGATTTGAGTACTTTTTAGTTTAATTATAATGAAAAGAGAGGAGGGAGAAAGGGATAAAAAAAGATAGATAACTGGTTTGATATGACTAAGCTCGGCAAGAACATGACAGCCATGTGTACATGCAGGATTAACCCATGATTTTTGCCAGTTAGGGATTTTGACTTGTGTTAGTAACACAAATCTACAAAGGCAAACATGCAGAATGATTTCTTAACTGATATTACTTTAAATATCCACTGGAACGAACCATAAATGTGTATTTGATTTGCAATTCTGACCTGGTCTTGTTGAAGTCTTGTTGGCGGTGCACGACTTCATAAAGTCGAAATGGGCAAAGAATAAGCTGCCAATCGCTGTTTATAAGTCTCTACTTGAAATTTAAAATAGTTTGTATATGAAATTTGGAGGGGTCAGGACAGTAGATTTATGTCTAAACTTGATGATAATCAGAATCAGTATGGATTTATGACTGAGGCCTTAATCAGACTTGTATTTATTTATCTATGGCTAGTTCCTCATAAAGCTGAATTTGATGTTTATTATTCATGTAACTAGAGTGTTAATTTAAGGTAATCCATCCGTCAGTAATTATGGTCTGTCAAATGCTTAAAAAAGGCTTCAGTGCAGATGCATTGACTTGGATTTATAGGTTCTTTAGCTCAAAGTCTAATAAACCCTTGCATTTACTATAACAATCACTTGACGGACCATGATCACAATTTAATGATGGATGGATTACTTTAAATTTGCTAGGTACTTGCATGTTTGTGTTTGTTCTGTGTGCTATATCAAGCAATTGACAGTGTGTGACAGTGCGTTGTCCAATAATTAGCTTGTTTGCTTGTAATGTTGTTTTATCTTTGATTTGAAAAGGAAATGATTTGTCTTTAGATCTAGGTACATAGATAGGCAGGTGTCAAATTGCTGCCAGTTTTCATTATTTCATTCTTTTAACAATAGTGTCATTGAATGGAGGTAAATCTAACCAGTTAGTTGAACAAATCTACAAACTGATGATAAACGCTTGAAGAGAACTGTCTGAATTGTTCGTGTCGATTTACTGTTTGTGTTTGTCATCTACTGAAAATTAGAAATTAATGCTCAGTTTCTGTTCGTAAACATCTAGATTAAGAAGATTTCTTAACTCACTTAAGAAATACATCTTTTTATTTTTGCTGATTTCCTGCCATTTTGTTGATGTGGCAAAAAGTAAAAAAATACATATTGTTATGCTCGGCGGGCAAGATCTCATCACAAAATTTCAACTTTTTGTATGGGGCCCTCCCATGTGAAACAAGATAAATTGATTTATCTCGTTTTGTGTTATTTGAGTGCCAAATGAAAAGTAAAAACCTTTTGTTGAGATTTCACATTGTCCAAAAAGATAGTGGTTTACAAAATTGTTGTGTATCAATTTTTTGCACAGTAAACACAGCATGCAATATGGCAGAAATCAGCCATTGTGTTGTATATTCAACAAAATTATGGCTAAAATTAAAAAATTATAATAAAGGGGAAATACCAATATACGGCAGCCGCCCAGCCTAAACCCGTCTTAAATTATGAGGAAAACAGGAAAATTCTTAATGAGGAGAGAAGGCGGGAATACAATCAGCTGATGGAGAAGGTAAACTTGGTCACATGACTCTCACTGTAGTCACATGAAGTAGACTGGTGCACCATTCTGTAGTCCCTCTAGGCCTCTCTTTTTTCAGGTTGATGATGTATATACTTAAGGGATTTAATTTATTCTGAATAGAGCATGTACCTTTTTGAAAGGGTAAAATATAGTGAGAAATGATAAGAATTGTAAAAACAAATATTTTTAATTACCCCCCCCCCTTTCCGAAAAAAAATTAATTTAACATTATAACATATTTTAAAGATATATACAAGAAAACTTTGGCTATCATCATTTATATTTAAAATTTAATTAAGATATATTTTGTATTAACCCTTAATCTATAAACCCTTTTAGTTTTGACAAATCTCAACAAAAGAAGTCAGCATTTTTTTTTATTATTTTAAATATTTTTGAACAATGTTTTAAATTATATTTGGCTCTAGGTGTTTTTATTTTTTAAACTGAAATTTCCATTAAAATTTTTAAAAATACTCTGGATGTCTGTTTACTTATAAAGGAGAATGCATCCATTTCTTATACTTTTATACTCCTGTTAGTTGAGGCTATATAGGAATCACTCTTGTCATGTCCTGTCATGTCCCATCCTGTCCGTCCTATACTCACAAAACATGAAGTTTGGAAAATAGTGTCTTTAAATCCTTCCCACTTGGAATAATGATTTATCATGAGTAGACCAATCAGCAGACAAATGCAGATAACTCTGCCAATCCTTTTGAATTAATAATAGCCCTTTTTCTAAGTCAAAGTGGTATGTGGGGGTATTAAATAACTTTCAGTGATAGTTCTGTTTTTTCTTTACATTGGTGTATGTGTTGCCTATTTTTTTTTTATCTTTAGATTTGATTTTTCTCAATTTTGAAAACATCACTATTCTTGAATTACATGTAAATTATCAAAACGATTTTAGAAGTTTCCTTATACCAGTTTAAATATTTTTTTATTGGGTATTTTTTTGGCACCTGCTTTAAGCAAAGGTTATAGATGGGGATTCCTTCTCTGTCTGTCAGTTGTATGTCACACTTTTTCCGTCATGCTTCTTTCAGCATATGACACATGTTATCCAACAAATACTTCTTGTTTGTTGTCAGTGACCACTGTATTTGTGTGAACGTACTGAACTTCAAACTGAAATTAAACATAACTTTCTAACATAACACCTTATAATCAATCCCAAAATGACTTACATACTTTCTCTAACAACTGCCTTAAAACAATACCATACTAACATTGATCACTGGTAGGTATAGACACATTGAATCTATCATGAAACTGATCCCATTGCAATGTTATGGGACACTGCACACATGCCCGGTCTCTGCTGTCCGCGGTGTAGTGGTATTGTGCCAATACTCTCGAACTGTATTGTACCGTGACACCCTTATGTTTTGTTGTTACTTGGAGAGAGAGTGACATGTGGGAGCAGAGCAGGACTTGTGATTATATCTCACCATGAACATGACAAGGTTTGATCATTTATAGATAGGTGTGCTGTGTATGATCAACTTTTATTCTTTCTCCTTTTTTTACAAATGATAATAACTTTCTTTGACAATATATTTGTATAAGTATCATTTAATGCTAATATTTTTATACACCATTTTCTGGACAGAAAGAAAATTTGATTATTAATACTGATAATATAAATATACGTCTGTATTGATTGATTGGCAATAAGTATTAATTTTTAGAAGCATTTTTATACACACATTTCCTAACAGGAAGTAGTACTTTAATTTATACTATAAAATAAATTATAACAATCTATAGAGATTACATTCATTCTAAAATGTTTAAATTGATTTTAAGCACAAAATTCTTCCCATGAACTGATAATACTGCTTTCAATATCTTCCCATTGTTGTGTTAACTTCTATTTCTTTTCTTAGAATACCCACTCAATCCCTCTTATGGATGCTTCAATGGTCAAAATCAAAGCTTAATACCTTACCTTATTTGGTCTTGACAAACAGAACAGACCCAGATCAGACAGCTGATCAGGTCTTCTCTGTTTATGCATTTCATATATATTGCAGCTCAGATTCTACAGTCTGCATTGCAAATAAAAAAATAGTAAATGAATATTCATTAAGTCATAAATTTGCTCATGAATATGTATAAGGTAAAGGAGACCTATGACTATGTAAATCATTATTATGTGAATGCCATTTTGATACAATTCATGTTATAGGCCCAACATCTTTTAAGTTTTTAATATGCACACACATACATATATTCATATACATATAATTGCAAGGCAGTCCAATATAATGCAGTAACCTAAAATATTATAATTGATCTGCATTATATAGTATAATTAATATTCATTTCATAAAATAAGTATACAAAGTATAACTAATTTTTCTTTTAATATAGTAACTCATTTTCATATTGATTTATTCTGTTTGATCCAAATAGCTGCATTGTTTATTGTTGATTTTAGCAGCTGCAGTCAAAAAGATATGAACTGTTATGTTGGAGAAAAAGAATTTGTCAATACATAATTATATTTGGCAAAGTTAAAATAACATGTACTGAAACTGTTACTGAGTGTAAAAAGGTAAAATATTTCTGAATACTGCAGCTAGGATTCATTTTAGCCCTTTATCTCATATTGATTCATTTTGATGCAATGCCAAATGGAATAAACCCAGATCAGACAGCTCCTTCCAGTAGCTGTCTAATCAGGGTCTGCTCTGTTTGCTCAGCTCAAATTCTACACAGTCTTCATGGCAAGGAAAAACCCTTTCCTTCATATACCATGTTAAGTTTTAAATGAATGAATGAATGTTAACCAAGTTATAAAATTCATACACAAATATTCATGAGATAAAGGGTTAATGATTTATGTCTTTTGTCACAAGCCTTAGAATTTATGATATTGATATTATAACATGTATTTTTTTTTTTTTTGAATGTTGCACACTGGGAAATGTGTGTTTTCTACTGTATTATTTATGTTTTCAATCACAATTTTATCATTCTAACCCATGAAACGATTTTTGTGTCACCTGCTGTAAGCAGAGATGACACATGTGTTCGAAGGAACACTCTTGTTTATTTTTTTTCTGCTACTTTTGATATGATATACACTTCTTTATTTATATTAAAGGGCTTAAGATATATTACTGACATATATGATTATTTAACTCATTGGAAATAATTAACAGACACTTGAAGAACTATTGCATCTCAAAACATGTGTCATTATGAAGGAACAAATATGCACCAATCTGTTTGAATCTTTAATTTGGAGGAAAATTTCATTTTCTTAAAAGATACATGTCAAGATCCTTGTGATCTTAAACCAGCAAATGACATTAATCATGGGATCAGTTAAGTTGGGAAAATTTGTCTTTGGTACTAAAACAGAAGTAACTAATTGAAAAACAAAGATTTTAGTATACATTTTTTTTGTGGAATATTTAGAATGTTATCATGACATTTGTTTTCATTGTATATTTACAGAAGTCTAAGGAGGAGCGTTACTGGGCCATGCGTGGCCGACCAGTGACGCCCCCTGGTGGTTTGGATATAGGACAATACGACAGACAGGTGAAGGAGCAGGCATCTCAGAAGAAGAAAGAGTACAAGGATATGCTAGATCAGGTAGACACTGGGATTATGGTGGGCATGGCTTGATTGCATGGGGTGATGATAACTGGTTAACCTTTTACTACTAAACCCTTTATCCGACTACGAATCAGAAGGTTGTGGTTTCCAACCCTGTTGGCGGCAAGGGTTCTTCAAGACTTTTCTAGGGCTGAGAACTGGTCCAACCCTATAACTGTGAGAAGTTGTTTCCCAATTGACTTAAAATTGATAGGTCTTTTACCTCATGAATATTCATGTTCACATTTTAAACCTATTAGATATAATTTTACTGAACTTTAGATGTAGATACAGACATCAGATTGTGGACCTTTTCCAAGAATCTTTACTTCTGAGGATACCTAAATATAGACTTAATTAAGTTACTTTTATTTCTTTTTCTTTTGTTATTGATGTCAATATCATAGGAGGATAGGTTCAAAAAATGGGGAAAAAAAGAGGTTATTTACTTTCAACTATCGAAGGTTATAGAATTATGTACTTTCATTTTTTCTTTGAAAATGGCTATTTCTACAAATATATTGAAATAACAAAATACTGTGGTTTTTATTGCAGTAAAACTGTTTCAGTACTATTGCTATACACTTAATACAAAGTGTACCTAAAATTTGAAAGAGGTTCTACTGAAACTTTTTTATAGGTTAAGTAGTGTGGTTAAAAATAGCATACTATAGGGTTTTGATATAATCATATGGTTCTGATTTATGCTGACCAGTGTAAGGTTTTGAATTTAGACCATAGAATAGCATGATATTCTTAAACACAGGAGAGTTTGATTTCGTTGCCGTCTGTTGTCATTTAGAATGATACAGTGTTCAATAATATTAGCTTGTTATCTTTTTTCTTGTGATCTTTTTTTCTAACCATGGTACATGTTGTTGTTATATCATTCTTTGTAAGTGTGTTTTAACCTCTAACTGGTTTTGGTTTGCACTTCCCGCTTAACCAGCAAAAGAATGAACAGCTTAAACACAAGGCATGGGAGCGGGCGGCTGAAACATCCCCTCGACACACTCACTACCGCGAGCAGGAGCGCCCTCTAGTGGGGTCTCCGAGAGATGTTAATTTCTATATGCGTGAGGTGAGGGTTTAAGATTGAAGCCCTTATTTTTAACACTCATTATTCTGAGTTCCTCTTTCCCGAGACTGGGCACCTTTGACTTCCTATCAATTGTTTAGACATGATACTGAATTAAAGGTTAATAATTCTGAGCATCAAAATAAAAGTCGCAGTGTTCAGGCTGTTTTGGTCAAGCACTTCTTTCTTCATCTCAGCAATGTACATTGAATAAAATTTGATTTCTTTGCTTAGAAATTTTATTTCTTTGCTTTGATTTAAGGCAACACCAGAATAAGTTATGCACCTTTAAATATCCTAATGAATTTGTTATGTTAAACATTTGTTTTGAAGATGACAGGTAGGCTGTAGTAAAAGAAAGCTGACAAAAAATTTATTAGCAATTTCAAGTTTTGATATTGATATGTTCATAATTTATGGTAGTAGAATACAATTTTTTAGGCAGTCAAAGGTGTCAAGATATTTTCTTATTTGACATTTTGGACTTAACGTTAAACCAGCTTGGGAATAACTAACTTTTTATGAGCTTCTTATATACTTTATATATTCCTATGATTCATTCTTATGTTATATCTTAACAACTAATGATAAATTAAGAATTTTAACAAAGAAATGAATGGTTGAGGGTTGTCTTTTTAGCTCGACTATTCGAAGAATATGAGAGCTATTGTAGTCGCCCTGGTGTCGGCGTTGGCATCAGCGTTGTGTTGCAGCTTTTGGTTAAAGTTTTGCATGCAAGTTACCAACCTTATATCTCATTAACCATCTATGGTATTGACTTGAAAGTTTATAAATATGTTAAGGGGCATCAGACAACCAAGGTAGGTAACCCTTGACTGAATTTACTACTATCTAGTTTGTATCTCAATAACTATTCATGATATTGACTTGAAAATTTATGAATATGTTTATTTTGGTTAAAGTTTTGCATGCAAGATACTCTCATGCTAATATCTCAGTAAACAGGCATGGGATTGATTTGAAATATCTTTAATATGTTTAGGGGTATCATACTTTCATGGTAGATAACTCTTGATAGAATATGTTACAAATTATGACCCCTTTTTAACTTATATATTTTGGTTAAAGTTTTGAATGCAAGATACTCTCATGCTTATATCATGGGATTGATTTTAAACATCTTTAATATGTTTAGGGGTATCATACTTTCATGGTAGATAACTTTTGATAGAATATGTACAAATTATGCCCCTTTTTAACTTATATATTTTGGTTAAAGTTTTGATTACAAGATACTCTCATGCTTATATCTCAGTATCCAGGCATGCGATTGATTTGAAACATCTTTTATATGTTTAGGGGCATCATGCTTTCATGGTAGGTAACTCTGGATAGAATATGTTACAAATTATGGCCCCTTTTTAACTTAGAAATTTTGGTTAAAGTTTTGCATGCAAGGTACTTTCATGCTAATATCTCAGTATCCAGGTATGCAATTGATTTGAAACATCTTTGATATGTTTAGGGGATCATCTTTCATGGTAGTAACTCTTGATAGAATATGTTACAAATTATGACCCCTTTTTAACTTATATATTTTGGTTAAAGTTTTGAATGCAAGATACTCTCATGCTTATATCTCAGTATCCAGGCATGGGATTGATTTTAAACATCTTTAATATGTTTAGGGGTATCATACTTTCATGGTAGATAACTTTTGATAGAATATGTCACAAATTATAGCCCCTTTTTAACTTAGAAATTTTGGTTAAAGTTTTGCTTACAAGATACTCTCATGCTTATATCTCAGTATCCAGGCATGCGATTGATTTGAAACATCTTTTATATGTTTAGGGGCATCATGCTTTCATGGTAGGTAACTCTGGATAGAATATGTTACAAATTATGGCCCCTTTTTAACTTAGAAATTTTGGTTAAAGTTTTGCATGCAAGGTACTTTCATGCTAATATCTCAGTATCCAATTGATTTGAAATTTTTTGGGGGGTTAGAATATGTTACAAATTATGACCCCTTTTTAACTTAGAATTTTGTTAAATCTTTTCATTCAAGCTACAATCCAGCTTATATCTCAGAAATTGCTCGTGGAATTGACTAGAAAGTTAAGGAGTGTCTTCAGGGGCATCAGAAAATCAAGAATAACTTTTGGACTGAATTTTATGCAAATTATGGCCCTTTTCTTGCTTGGATTTTTGGTTAAAGTTTTGCATGCACAGTGTTATTATGCTTATGTCTCAGTAACTAGGCATGTGATTGATTTTAAGCTTCATAAAAATATTAAGGGGCATCAGGCTATCACGGTTTATCATTTTTGACTATTATTATGTACAGTGTATGTGAAGGGCAAGATTTTAAAAAGATTTCATTTGATTTACCAACAAGCATTTTGAATAGTTGAGCGTGCTGTCCTCTTACAGCTCTTATTTAATTTAACAACTAAATTAAATTCCATGATATAAATCATGTATTGTTCTATATGTTAAGTTTAGATTTTAAGACTGTGCAGTGTATATAATTGGTGTTATTTGATGCCACACAGTATGGTACTTGCACACTTTTTTTTTGACAAAGTCATCCTATTAATGCATTATTGAATTGAATTCATAGTATTGAGTGAAATTGTTTTCAGTAGGGTTGTTGTTTTCTTGTCAATTTTTATTTTGTATTTGCCTTGAATTTAACCATGTCATTGAATTTGTGCAAAACTATGCTAACTACAAGTGAATAAAGAAGTAGGTACAATAGTTTTACACCAATTCCTTGATATTGAAACACCTCAAATCTGTGTACAGCACTGCCTCCCAGGTGGAAGTTTATTAAAATGAGCCAAAGCCTTAAAAAATTCTGCTTTTTTTATTGTGATTATTCTTTTGTAGAACATTATTAGCTGTAGAATTCAATCCAAACTGTCTGTTTTCCTATTTTAACGCTAACAGAAGGAAAGCAAAGATTTATTCCGAAAAGATTTAAAAGACAAAAAATTCAGCCGAGAGCCATCACCTCCCTTCAAACCTCATAGTAAACCTGTCTCCGTTGATGATGACCCAAATTTTAAGCGCTATATGGAGGTGGAGCGTGAAAAGAATGACTCCAAGCGGAAGTATAGAGAAGAACTGTTACAGGTTAGGTAGCTCCATGCTTGTCACAGAGCTTTGCTTCCACAGCAGCTACCTCTAGAGTCTAGCTAGACTGTTTCATAACCTTCATTCCCATTTTTATTTCCATTTTTCCCATTTTCCCATTTTTCTCATTGTTTTTGTGCATAACAGTTGTGTTATTATTTCTTTTCTCTTTTTCTGCATTGTTTGATTCTTGAGTGATATACATTCATATTTTGGTAACGCTAGTAGGCATGTGATTGTGATTCAAGACTGCCCATTTATTAGTCCCCTACCGTTGTTCACACCGGAGGGGACTATAGGTTTGCCCTCCATCTGTCCATCCGTCCGTCCGTCCGTCTGTCCGTCCGTCTGTCCGCTCAAATCTGGATCCCGCGATAACTTAATAACTAAGCAAGCTAACTTGATTAAACTTGGTATATGACTAGATGGCAATGTGTAGATTATGCACGTCATTTTATTTTTGTTCTTCGACTAAAATTGTGGTTGCTATGGTAACGGAAATAGTGAAAATATGGCAAAAATGGGATCCCGCGATAACTAAGCAAGCTAACTTGATGAAACTTGCTATATGACTAGATGGGAATGTGTAGATTATGCACATCATTTTATTTTTGTTCTTCGACTAAAATTGTGGTTGCTATGGTAACGGAAATAGTGAAAATATGGCAAAAAATGGGATCCCGCGATAACTAAGCAAGCTAACTTGATGAAACTTGCTATATGACTAGATGGCAATGTGTAGATTATGCACATCATTTTATTTTTGTTCTTCAACTAAAATTGTGGTTGCTATGGTAACGGAAATAGTGAAAATATGGCAAAAAATGGGATCCCGCAATAACTAAGCAAGCAAACTTGATGAAACTTGGTATATGACTAGATGGCCATTTGTAGATTATGCACGTCATTTTATTTTTGTTCTTCGACTAAAATTGTGGTTGCTATGGTAACGGAAATAGTGAAAATATGGCAAAAAATGGGATTGATTACCATATTGAGTCAAGGTGGAGCCGGTAGGGGACTTTATGTGTTGCATACAACACCAGTTACTTGTCATATAAAAGGTTTTAATATAATGATTGTTATAATTTATATGCTAATTTAGTTTAGTTGATATTTTAGTTTTATTTCTTACATTTCAGTTTTATTGATTTCACAATGGCTGAATATAGTTTTTAATTTTTACATCAGCACATTATGATCTTAATTACATCAGTTATTTTAAATCATAATAAAAAATTATCTAAGACATGCAAGTTAAATAATAGAACTGTCATACACTTTAAATTGAAAAACGCCAATATTCTTTGAAAAACGCCAATATTCTTTTAATTTGAAAATTATTATATATCTAAAAAAATTAAAATTGATGTCATCAGTGTTTCAAAGAAAAACGCTCACCTTGGGCATATGAATAATGATCTTCTTTGAAAACTGGCCTGAGAAATACAATTTGTGTGGAGATATAAAGCACAGCATGTAAATGTGAATCAGCTTGACCCTTCATTACACAGATCTTATCATGTTGTTGAAACTATATAATATGGTGTATGATCATTTCAATTTATGCCTTACCATTGATTGTTATCGCCTTTTTCTGTTGGTGGCTAAGTGGTTTGAGCATCTGCTTCAGGGAGTGGGAAGGTCGTGGGTTTGATCCCTAGCAGTGACATATCAGTTGTTGGTATAGCTCTCTTGCTTGGTGCTCAGCATATAACGGTAGTTCCAGGACTGGTTTGCTTGGTATCAGGATAATGTGACTAGGTGCCACATGCCACATGTCTACGGCCTGATACTTGCAGTGAAAACCATGTGTATGAACAGTGACACGTACCATCTCACATGTGTGATCAGAATCGAAAGGGATGCATTGATGAAAGTGAAGTGCTTTACCACTCTTTCATCCAGGCACCTATCCTGTGTTATTTAGAAGCTATAAATGGTTTACTTAAAAGCACAAAATTTCTTTCCTATTTAACCACATCAGTAAGCAGTATGGCCTAAAAATATCTAATGCTTGACTTATAATAAACATTTACTTCCCTGGCAGGAACATGATGAAGTTTATTGCTATAGAAATGATAGTTTCAGAACTATTTCTTTTTATCACACAAATACCTAATGGTACCCACCTAGTGTCATCTACTAGTAATATACAATGTGTGGTGTTGGAAATGAAATATTATCATGCGAGAAAGAACATTTCCTTCCAAACCTTTCATCAACTCATCTTTGATTTCAAGCATTTTCACATTTCCTTAATTCTTTATTGTCTTGTATAACAGTGACTTTGAAAACTTGAAGCAAAATATAGAATGGACTGCTAGCATGTGGTGTTCTTAGAATTGGACGTTTATGCTGTACAATTTTTAGCTCTTAATTATGAATTAAAACCATGTTGACATAACATTATGCTAACAGATGTTAGGCAACAACATTTAAGTATGAAATGGTTTTGTTCTTGTTTTTTCATATTAATTGAATATACTATAGACAAGCAACAGCTTTAAAATTCTGAGCAATTGAATTAAATATCAATGAAAATTAAACATACCTTTTACACTATTTAATACGTTGACATGTTTTTTTATTTTTGTTCAGTACACCATAATAAATGATGCATCTCATATATATTTTGGCTTGACCCTGTAGAAAATTATTTCTTACTAATTAGGCTAACAAAAAATGTTTTTTCATCCATTCATGTATATTACCATATTAAGGAAATCCATCATTAGATTATAATCATGGTCCTTCAAATGCTTAAAAAGTCTTCATTGCAGATGCAACATCCATTGATTTGGAGTTAAAGGCTCTTTTGCTCAAAGTCTACAAAGGCTTGCATTTACTATAAAATTCTCACAAACACTTGATGGACCTGATGATTATCACGATTTAATGATGGCTGGATTAGCTAGATTCTTGATAATTGGGAACTAAATGTTCACCATGGCTAAACTGCTTCCAATATGCTGTAGTGGAAAGCTGACATTATGGCAGTATTAACAAAGTATAACTATACTTGCTTAAGAAATACATTTAATCATTTACCTTATGTTTTGTATGTTTTGTATTGCATTTAGTAACAATATATATTGAGTTTGTTGATTTGCTTGCCGTTTCCTTTTTCTAAATAAGAAAAGGCACATTAAAAATACTGATATCGTAACTTGTCTGTGAATTCAAGTTTCATTTTTTGAAATTACTCTGTACACATAGCTCCATATCAAACATTTGTCACATATTTCAGATTGAAGTTATAATTACACAGTACTGATAAATTGTACATGACTTATATACAGCTGTCCTAAAGTGCCTACGTAATAATTATATACTGTATATATACAGCTTATATTGGTAATTATAACCTTGAAAACATTTTAATGTCGGAGGATTAACCTAAAAATGGACATGTCAAGGCAAGGTTTTCAATCATATTAATCCTTTACCTCTTGAATATTTATGTCCAATAATATGACTCAATCAGTTCACAGAAATTTAAATGGTATTTTATGAAACAATGGATGTTAACTATGTAGAATCTGAGCTTCAATATTTTATGAGCAAACAGAGGAGATCTGATTAGGAGATGTGACTCGTATGGGTCAACTCAGTGTTTGTGAAGGCATCAGATCATGTCTACATGAGATGAGGTAAAGGGTTAATGCCTTGAGCATAGTTTTATGTATTTCTATTTGGTTGGAATACTAAAATAAGTAAAAATAAGCAAAGGAAAAGCTGTGGTCTATAAACATGGTTATGTATGGTATATTTTCAGCAACAAAAGGAGCATATGTTTTTACGAGCCCGCCAGGAACCAGAAGTGCCAGTACTTGACAGAAGTGTGAACCCTCCCCAGAATCTTGCCAGTAAACCCCCTCCGGGACCCAGCTATAGAGCTCATAGTGAGGTCAGTTGGTGTGTTCTTCTGTCCGACTGTCTGTACTGCCTGTCTGTAGAAGCTGTAGAGTTGTGGATTTGCGAAAACCATATCATTCATTTACATTGTGTTTAGTTTCATATTCAATATATCTTGACTAGGTGATGCCTTAAAAAGCAGGTCAGTTCCTTTGGTACTTTGATTCTAAATGACAAAGTCATTAACAGGAAAGTATGAAGAGCATTGCAAGCTAATTCAGTCAGGTTGTGTTTGTGTCTCAAGGTCTTTAGAACACAAGGGAAGCAACTTTCTGTGCTGACAAGGGTCTGAGATTCATCATGTTTGACAGTGTGGTGGTTTTGCTCAAGGTTCATTCTTGATTAGATTTCTCTGTATATATTTGTTGTAATTAAAGTTACAGGGCTAAGTAGCTGTCATTTAATCCATAATTTATTTATTAAGTAATGTTGTTTATTTCCCAGTTTCATCTCCAATCAGTGACTTAGGAGCCAAGTAAACTTAATCATATCATTGTATTTACATCCCGCTCTATGCTGTCCATTACACTTACTTAGAATATAAAAAGTTTGTTCTTTAATAACATGGCTAGGATTCATAGCCTACTTGGTTCTTATTTAATTGAAGAAATCATAAATTAAAACCAAAGAATAGTGAAGTGTCTTCTAGTTGTTTTACATTTGATAATTAGATGTATAATGATCAAACCTGTAGAATTTTGTTCTTAGGTTTTTCCTGTCAATGAATAGAAATAACATAAACTACTTCTAACAGTAAACATGGCTTCCATCTCATTCTGACAGTGCATGCATGTAAGCTGGCCACATACTGTTGTCACAATTGTTAAACAGAGATGAGATGGGACAAATTCGGGAAAATTGTGTTTTTTGAGGGGAATTAGCTGTTTTGTTGTAATAGTGGTCTATCTTGCATCAGACATCCTGATGTTCAGGATCATATTCTAACAAAATCATCTTCTTTCACATGTATGTTTCTTGTGTTCAGTTTTAGTAACCATGAATCTTTCCATTTTTATCCTTATAAATGAGGAGATATAATCGGATATCCATAACTAGTGAAAGTTGTTATGCTTCAAACTTATCCATTTTTGAAAGTATTGGTTGTTGGTAAACTTGACATGTCCTTAGAAATAGAAATCCTGGGTGTGTTTGCACTGCAGCATGCACATTGACACTGTGTAGAACTACTGAACTTTTATCCTTTTTATCACCACATGACTTAAGGTTCCCTTGGTCTATATCAGGCATATCCAGATTGCAAATGATACCAGGTCTGATCTGTGTTATCTCATTGACCTGCTTGTTAAGTAGAACAGGCCCCAAGTTCTCGACAATATTGAAATTCATATTCACACTCAAAGTCACAGCAGTTTTTAAGCAGTTTCAAAGCTAAGTCAAATTTCATACTCAATCATGCTTGATTTAGTGTTTGAGAACTCTCTGTTTGCTCAAACTTAAGCTTTTGCATGATTTTTGAGTGCAAGTTATTTTGTTTGAGAACAAAGCTCAATTATCTTACTCAGGCTTAAACTCTAATTTGAGTGGATATTTGAGCATATGTCTGAGTGTTTTTCAAGAAGATGGGGTCAGATCAAGACCCATGTAATGACTGTTTTGTTTTTTCACTGTTACCGCAAGATTACTTATACCCTTCATATCAAGAATTTTCACGCAATTTGAGTATGATACTTAAATTTGTGGGGGGGCCTTCATGGCCGAGATGGTAAAGTCATTGACTTTAACACTCACTCAGCCCCTCGCCACGTGGGTTCGAATCCCAGCAGGGTCATTCGGATTTTCATGTGAGGAAGCCTTTCATCTGGCTTGCAGTAGGTCGGTGGTTCTACCCGGTGGTTCTATGCCTCCGTGCATTCAGGGTCTTCCTCCACCTGTAATTAGCTGGATGTCGCTATATGACAAATACTGTCGAAGCGACAAAACTCAAATAGTCAAGTCAAGTCTTAAATTTGAGCCTAAGATTGTACTTAAGTATTCTCAAGAACACAGGGCCTGATAAGAGTCATAATTCTTCAGTATTAAGGAATAAAGCAGGTCTCTGTAATGTATGGTAATGCATCAGTTCATTTGTCATTTTTTGTTCGGGACATACTGTGAAAATCTTTCTTGATTGAGTCATTAGAATCTAAATATACAATAACTTTTAACTGGCAATTTAACTTAAACTGTTCATTTGTTCACTTAATCTTACATCTGAACTTTAACAATTTATTCATTATCTCCATCTGATAACTGTTCATTTCTCCCATCCCAGCTTGTTTTATCATCATAAAGTCTTAAATTAACTAATAAAAAAATTCTTATAATCTTTTTTTTCTTTAATATCTTAATTGGACAAGGGCGCTTTAAACCCTTTGCTGTGTTACATCAGTTTAATAGTGATTCCTACGCTCCCATTATAGCAACCTTCAAGGCAAACCCCCGCCTACTGGAATGAAGGTCAGCGAGCACGCAGTCCCTTGTCCCTTGACTCAGAGGCATCTAGACACAATCAGCGTGTTGATAATTCTGACGTTCCTCTGGTAATGGAAACTTTCTGTGGAAATCAGAGTGCTTTCCCCTTTGTAGGAGGGACTATATCTAAGTTTCTCTGCTTTGATTCTTAATTGCATGCTTCTCTGATGCTTTGTTGTGACTTTTGTGGTAGATCTTCTCTCTTTTAGTGCTTTAAGGTTAACTTGTTTATTGAAAGAAATAGTACCTTATTTTCATTATAATCCTACTACATGCACTAATCGTCATCTCTGGTGATTTCTATGTCGAGGAAAATGTCAGTTATTACTGCTATAGCCTTGTTAGTGTAAAGGTAATCCACCCATCATTAAATTATAATCATGGTCCTTCAAATGCTTTAAAAGACTAAAGTGTAGATGCAAGCATTCATTGACTTGGCTCTATTGCTCAAAGTCTTTAAAGGTTTGCATTTACTATAAATTTTAATGGTTACAATTAATCTATTTTGAAAGAAGAGAAATATACCTTGAATATTTCTTCCTGACAATTTTTCAAGGTTGGAATGTGTCCACTCTAAATTTAAGGGAGAAAAAACAACAACAACAAAGAAATGGGAATGGTATTCATAACTAAGCTTTGCTTTTATAATAATAGATCTAATTATTATCATCATTTAAAAATTAAAATAAATTCATCATCTCATCTCATCATCATTCTTAAATAAATTTATTGAATATTTTATAATTATATTATTTCATTTTCAGTTCACTCTATTATTTAAGCTATTGTACTCTTATTTTTTTCCTTTTTCAAACTTGTTTTATATTTCACTTTGCATGGTTTTCACTGGCTCATAGCTTTTTCACATATAATTTTTGCTTCCTCTTGGTGACTGCAGTGCATTTCCACTTCAGCATGATTAGTGCATTTAAATCTTTGTTTTATATTATTAATTCCCTGCTTCACAGAAGTGGGAGCTATATATAGGAATCTTCGCATCTCGTCATGTCCCGTCACATTGTATCTTGTCATGTCACGTCTTTTCCTATACCCTGTTACATATTGAAGTCAAGGTGGGATGTGGGAGTATTAATCACCTTTAAGTGATAGTTCTAGTTTATTACGGGAAAGCAAGATGTTATAGTTTAGTATCCCTTTCTATCTACTACCGGGTAATTACCATCTTAAGATAAGTGAAAGTATACCTCTAATTTCCACTACCTTGTAGAATCCATGGCATTTCATTGTTCTAATCAGAGGTGAGTTGCTCATGCAATGTGTTTCAGTAAGTTTCATTGTCTGGTTCTTGACTGGAGTTCCTTCCCTTTACTGTTAACCATAATCTTGAGTATGACCAGGAGCCAGACAATATATAACATTGAAACTATTTGTGTGTGCAAGTCACCTCAGTAATTTATGACAGTAAGTCAGTGCACAATGTCATGGTTTTAATCTTTCTTTTTATATGAACAGCTATCATATAGTTCAGAATATTCATGTAAGGTTCATAGTTATTAGAATTAAAGAAATATTTTTTCAATTGAAACAATTTAAATTGTCATGAGTCAGTAAGCAAAATCCCAAAGGAAGTTTAAGGGTCAATTTTATTTCACATACCTCTTTACTGCCTTTCTGCATGATTTCAATTTCTCACTTTTTATAAGATTCTTGAAGCACTTTTGGTCCTTTTATTTATTTTACTAATGCACTCTTTTGTTTGACAAACTCATCACCATAAATGATTCTATGGTATGGAGGATGCAAAAGTTATATACACTTGTATGCTGTTTTTAATCATTTGATTTCACCCAATAAACTTATATGTTTGCCGTATATGGATAAATCTAACAACCTTGCAAAGGAGCTCTTAGTCTCATGATGATCCAAGCTGTTTGATTTTGATGAAAAAAGGATGCAGAAAGGCAGTAAAGGGTCCAGTACCTTCACTGTATCCCTCCTAACTCACTATCCCCTCTCCTTTTGTCGATCAGGCTTTCCGAACTGAGTCTAATGCACCACAGCCAATCCCTGACCGCCCCATCCATGGACAGCCCCCGTATCCCGGGGAAGGTCAAGGTCAAAGTGACAATAACAAGTTGTATCCCCTAGAAGCAGGTCGCAGGTCCCCGCCCCGAAGATCCCCACCCCCACGAACACCCCCCAGGGGTGGGAGAAGATCTCCAGCTTATGAAATCCAGGGAGGCTACTCACCGTCACGACCTGATCGAGATGCACCTGCTGAGAGTCACAGGAGCAACGAACCACATTATGCAGTCAGACGTATGAAACAAGGGGAAGATTCTGGCTATACATCTATGAGAAAGGAGGCTAACATGAAAAGACAGCAAGAATATAATGAATTTTTAGCAAAAAAGGTTTGTTGGTCATAAAATCAGCAAATATTCAAAGAAAGCATGATTGACCAAATTGAAATTTCTGTATTTGGAAAAAAGCTGTGATGGTGATGGTATTTTTGATTGCATATTTGACCCTCACTAAAAGGAAACACTCCCTTAACCCAACTAATGGTCTCTCATTCAATAAATTTAAATCCGTTTCTCTTTCTTTTTTATTATTATTATTTTTTTTTTTTTGCAGGTTTTGATTTACACCTTGGTTTTGGTTGGGCATCTTTCATTCCTGAGCACTTTTTATCAATATATTGTAAGACTATGTATGACTATTTTTTACAAATCAGAATGAAAGTCTATGTAATGAAAGTCTATGTAGGGTACTTGACCATAACAAATTATAATCATCTGATTGGTTTTAATGTTACAGAACCTAGAAGATCAGCGAAAGCGTGAGGAGATGCACCATAACGCTGCATCAAAACCAGCTGAACCCGTAAAGAATCCATATTACAATTCAGACAATTACGAGAACTACCAAAAAGATCTCCATCGTAAACAAAAGGAAGAGTACCAAGACTTTCTCAACAAGGTAATGCAGATTGGATGCTTTAAAACAATTGTTTCTTTGTTTTGGTGTCTCCATACATGTAGTATACCAGTTAATTGCATGTAATTTTATGTTGTGTTATTACAATGCAGCATGTTACAGCTTCCCATTGGAATCTTCTTTCCGGATATCCAAATTCAGTGCTCTCTAGTTGGCAAGCTATATGTGCACCAGTTTTGGTTAATCTTATAGGTATATGGCAAATAATAATTTGTCACTCTTTGAAATATGTTTGACCCTTACAGTAAAAATGAGATATTAGCTACAAGATCCATTTGCTGTAGAAAATGAAAAAGAAAACGGTTCCAAGATTTTTCCTTTCCTGTTCCAGTTTATGCTGAATGCAAAATGAGGACTCTCAGTCCTTTGATTTACTTTAGATATAAAAAAAGAAAAGAAATGATAAATGTATGTTTGCACTCCAGTTTTCAACTTTTAAAAGTGTTCTTTATACATATTTATTCATTTTCAGCAGTTACAAACAAGGAACCAGTTAAATGCCTTTGCATTATTAGTATTATAGGCTGTCCTAAGAGGTTTATTTCATAGAATTATTAAAATGTTTTTGAAAAAAACAATCAATAGTCCAACCATAATTATGTATTATTTAGTTGGATTTTGATGGTTTCAAATATGATTTTGTCTTTCAGGATTGTTTGTCACATCTGTATAATTGTACATATTTAGTTCTCCTTGCAACAGTACCATAAATATATACAGGGCTACCATAAGTGATAATAGTTGGAATATTACTTAAGTTGTATTGAATCTGAGATGCCCTTTGTTTTCCATTGATTTCACATGTGTTAGCTGTTACATGCATGTCTTACTCCAAACCATCAATTAGTAAATTAGATTTTAATGATTTGGAGGTAGTGACCCCAAAAATGGTTCCACAATTTTTGACGGGTTTTTCAACAAAATATTCTGTCCTTTATATTAATGATGCAGGCATTGGGCGTCCGCTCAGGTTGACCTTTTCTTTAATATGCTATAACTTCTATGTGCTTCATTGGATTGCTTCAGTATTTGGACAGTGCTTTAGTGGATGGGCCTCTTCATAATACAACTGACCTTGAGCTTTACCTTTGACCTTACTTTTGATATAAAAAGCCTGTCAGAAAAAGAAAAAAAAACGTCCATAATACCATCAGGTCTTGTTTTGTGTATGTGTGATAGAAAAATCCATGTTACACTATTCATAACTTAGATATATATCTGATGAGAAATTCTGTATTATTCATAGAATGTGTTTCTATCTCTTGCAGATTCATTATGAGAAATATAATTTTTCCGATTGCGAATATTGCTTTAGGTATAGATTGCAATGTAATGATTTCATGTTCGTCATTTTTGGAGTTTAAACATATGTTACCCCTTTTGAATATAATTACTCCATGAATATAAAAACAACAACATTTGTCATATAATCCTTTGTTTTTTCAGTACATGTACATGATATAGAATTGTGTATCAATATAATATATCTATTGCAGTCCAAATATAATATTTCCAAATGTTTATATGAGACAACCGAATGCAGAGTTTCAGTTCCTCATGTTTTGTGGGTATTGTCTATTACTTCAACAAATGAAAGCTTATTCAATGCCCCATGCTTATTTTGTGGTGTCTATATTTAAACATCTTTATAAAACGGAATGTGCTCTGAGTGAGGAATGCCTTAAACTAACCAACATTTCATAGAAAAAACATGCACCAATGTGTTTCCTATGAAATATTGAATAGTTTTCACCCTTTCTACCTTACATAATGAAAGTTATTTTTGTCCAAAAGCTAAGAAAATTTAAAAAAAATAAACATAGTAATTTTCACTGGACAATACTGCTGGACAGAATTTAGTGGATATAAATACAAGTGTATTAATAACGTTACCATGTTGTACTGTAGGCTTACCAGCCTCCCCCTGGGCGGGTGGGGCTGCCTATAGGGCAGTACAGATATGAGCCCAAACGCTTGGCATTGGAGGCAGAGAGAAACTCTGAGTATAATGAGATTCTACAGGTACATCCAAATGTAGGCGTTGTTTAACAGCCGGTTCAGGGTCACTTCTGTATTTCAGATTTGTCTGTTTCATTTCCTTTATTTTTAAATGAACTGACATGTACTTGTTATGCGTGTTTACAATCTATGCACAACATTTGCACTTGTGTCTGGAATATGGTAGTTTTTGTGGTTATTATTTACTCAAGGATGCCTCATGTATAAAACTTTAATATTTCGTGTCATTTTGTTATTGCACAGGTTGACCACTCCTTTAAACTCATACTTTTTGTGATAAATAAAAATAGGACACAAAACATGCACTAGTTTATTGCTGAAATATGCCTATATTTAAATTTCTTAATAATCTGAAAGCATTTGAAAAACAGATGCCTGACATTTTTCCAAGGTTATTAAAGTTCTTGAGTATTTATTATGCATATTTTAACTTTACTATATGTAAATGTGTCAACACATATTCTTATGAATAAACCGTAGTAAGTGGTCTCGAAATGGAAGTCGAGGAAATGCTATGGTTCGAGTTTAGTTACAAGTTACACAGCTATATCTCATTTAAAGTACTAGGGTTTAGGGTTAGGGTTAGAAAGGAGAAAATCTAATTCTGTTGGATATACCTTGATATAGATTACTCCAAAATAGGAAAAAAGTGCTGTTATTGGTAAAAAATTGCAAACTATATAACATTTTTATTGGAATGGTCTTGAATAGAAAAAAATTGTGCATGTCTGTTGCCTTAGATGGTAGAATCTTGTTTGAATTCCACCAACAAAACTTAGCACTAAGTGATACTTTAATTCTTAAATTAGTAAAATCTCATGCCTTATCTTCTGTTTAACACAAAGTACATGACTAAATTGGCATAGATAAATAATTACTTACATAGTTCTCAGTATTTGTTAAGAAGTAAATTATTTGGTTAATTTTATTAAGAATCTAGGATGACAGTAATTGCCCCTAAGTATTTAAGTATTTACTTCCCTAAGTAAAGTTAGTGCATTTCAAGCCTGGTTCTGGAGATAGAGTATTATAAGTTTAAGGTCAACATGTTTTACTGTATATAAGTTACAAGCATGCATGTTTAAAGCTTTATATATTAACAGTTTACCACATGAATTCTCTTATTTATAATTTGTGAAACCATTTAAGGCTAGAACAGATTGCAAGTAATTTCTCAGGCTGATTCTTTAAAGCCTGTTAATCTCTATAACTCTTAATTTCCCATACACGTATAAAAGGTTTTACGAAGTATCAAACATTATAAACCTTTCAAAAGCTTGCACAAAGATCTGGTTTAATTTTGGTTACACAAATCTTATCTTGGTGAGTTTCATGTGGCAAAGTTTAATATTTGTTGTGGGCAAACTGTTTTGTAAAGCACTAATGTGGTATGTTTGAAAAATTAAGTGTTTAATAGCCATGTCTTAACTGTTTGTTGTGAGTTCATTGTTCATCTTCTTGTTTTTGCATATTTTTTATATTGAAAAAGACATTTCCCTTTTTTTTAAATTTTATTTATTAAGTGCCAGGTGAAAAGTAATTATAATAATTAACTTATGTCATAAATAATATACATATATATTTTTGGCTTTTTTTTTCAAAATAATTTTTGTGTCACCTGCTGTAAGCAGAGGTAACACATGGGGATCTATGGAACGCTATGACTGTTTTATGACCACTGAAGTGAACATAATGACAAAACAACTGCATATAAAGTCACAGGGACTGAATATAAAGCACAAGGAACTGAACATAATACAAAAGGACTGCATATAATGATATCTGCACTGCATATAAAGTCAGATGTACAAGCACGTAACTACATATCTACTGAACAAAACGGTTTTACCACTGCATATAATGTGTTAACCACTGCACATAAAGGCATATGTACCAAACATAAAGACAGGTGCACATCATAAGACAGTCATGGCGTTCCATGGGGATCATTTTTCAGTAATCTGTCACTCTTCAGCAGGTGACACACATGTTCCAGAGAACACTCTTGTTTTTCTGTATTTTGAAATAAATATTAAAACAAAATCTCATAACTCATGGTCATAATACATGAAGAACTTTGAACTCACAGGGTGATGTGAACTGCATGTATTTCTGTCCTACTTTCTGACCTTTGTTCTACTTTGTGACCTCTGTAGCAATATCAGCCACCTGCAGAGTCTGTGGGCCTGCCCCTAGGGCAGTATGTGTATGAGCCTAAACGCCTGGCTATGGAAGCGGAGAGAAATAAAGAATATAACGACATGTTGAAAAAGGTAGCACATTAACTTTTGGTGTGGCTTCTTACACTTATATATAGGATAGACTTGTACCTCTGAGCAGTGTTGGTGGCCTATTCTTGTATTAAAGTGTTTCAAAGCACTAAAGGTCTAATCAGTACAAACACACTAAGCCATTGCGATGTTCTCTCTTTCTACAGTCAAACCTGGCCAGTCAAGGGAATGATAGAAAGTGACTGCTTAACACTTAAATTTATACCAAAATGCTAGTTTGGTAATATTAAAATTGACCACTAAATGCAGATTGACTACATAATACAGGTGGCCTCTAATACAGGTTCAAATGTATTTCATAATATAAAATTATCATTGACAATTAATATTTAACTATACAGTAACAAAAGTGTTTGTAAGCTTTGTTTGTGAAGCATTTTTATATAAAAAAGAGAGCAATGTTGTGTCAAAGAATATCTGTCTTGTACTGGAAACAGGAGTTGTGAATTTCCATGACATAAGATAGTTATTTTACTCCTTTGTTTTGCTCTTAGCATTTCAGGAATACTGCAGTGCCGTAAGAAGTCAAGATAAACTGATTATGTAATGGTCTTGCTGCTCTTTTCCAAATATGACATGCATGTATTTTCATATCACTAAAAATATCTTTTTATCCCATAATATTTATTGATTGAAAACATTCTGCTCGGAGGTTGTCTATATTACTAACAATGTCCCTGGTGTGATGTAAAAAGTGGTGTTATATATATATATATATATATAGTTCCTTATCAGACGCTACCTGTGTGTCACTGTGGGTTTCAGTTGTGTTCACTTTTGTCTTAAATGTCCAATTTCTTTGTATCTAGACCTGAACAGCTGTTTATTTTAAATGACTTCTGCAACTTTTCATAGGAAGTGATATTATTATAATTTCATAAAAAAATTGTATGATATGATATTAATGATCTTAAAAAAATGATGATTGACAAAATGTCTGATTTTAATAATTTACATTAAGAATTAAAAAACACTCTTACCGTCCTTTATTACTGCAAACACCCAACCTCAATATAGGGTAGAATTAATAAAGTTTATTTCGCTTACTTTTTCATCATCTCAAAATGATAATTTTCTGATAGGAAAAAACATACGTATACTTAAAAACAACAAAAAAAATTTTTTTTTTTTTAAAATAAAAATAACTTAAATAGAACAAATAGTAAAATTGCCCAGAAAGCTGCACAAAAAACACTAACAAAAGACAATATAAATATTGCTCATGCATAGATTATATTATATTTATCAACTGAAAAGGACTTGATAAATACATGTTCAATCATCCTGCCAATGCTACGTGTTCTGTTAATGTTCACATTGTGTTCCTCTTGTCAGAGTCAGAGAAATCAGAATCGTCAGGTTGAAGGTCCACAGGGTCTTAGTATAGATGTGAATTTCCATGAACGAAAGAAAGCCTGGCTTGAGAGGCAAAGAAACGATGAGTATAATAAGTTCCTACAAAAGGTAAAGCCTACCCTAGTACCTTTCTCCGGTGTGACTTCACGGGTATTTCTGTAACCAAAGTCACAGAGTTTGCATTATTTACCTTTAGACATGTGCAGCATCATTGATCTCATTTCCTTTGTTGCATTGTGGGTACAGAATTGCACTTCCTACTTCCTGTTTCTAATCCTGGCAGGGCTTGACATTAATTTCATGTCCAGCCAAGCAAGTTTGAGTTTTTCTAAAAATTTGTTGTCTTGACTAGTATGAACTACATCCCAAATTTTAGACTTGGTATTTATTGAAGAAGTTCTGTTGATATTGTTCCCGTGAAACATTTTTGACTGACCACCCTTAAATCTTGTTCCAAACCTTTATGATTTTCTCGTATAAAATTATTGTATTATAGTCTTATCATCTTTGAAAGTACAGCCCCCTGATGTTTCGATTTACAGGGTATTTTGCATCATACATTGTCATACATTGTGTTTAATGTCTCAATTCCAGTTTGTATCCAACATCAAATAAGAAAAAGACAGATTGACACAATTTCTTGAGTCATATTTGGAATATTTTTAATTGGTGAGGATATTTTCATGTGTGTGACTTAATGCCTAGACAAAGATATTTCGCGGGATAAGAGCAGTCAGATAACTATTAATGTTGAGCCCTGCCTTGTTCAATTTAAAAGTCATAGAAAGAAATACACCTCTAGCTTTTGCATTCAATATCAAGTTGTGCACGCATTTTCTTATGATAATCAGTATATACACTTACATTTATTTTATACCTGAAAATTAACACATTAACAACAAAGCAGACTAAACTGGTGATAACGCTTTAAAATAAATAAAGATGCAAGTATTTATTCTTTTATCGGTTTTTGGTCTTGATTATTTTCAGTCTTTTACATTCATTTAAATTTGATATGGGTGTGTGTTTTGAACTACACTTGATACAGAGTGAATCCTTGGAGTTGGCTGTTTTGGTATTACCAGCTTATACATTCTTGATTTCGGATTTCCTTCAAGTCTTTTTTTTAATGCATATCATCCCAGATGTTGTACCTGTGTAAATTCAGTT
>CM037782.1:41344281-41394281 GCA_021229015.1 Solen grandis | reverse complement strand
TTGAAAATAAATGCTCAATCTTTAATTGGAAACGGTTTCAGATTATCATATGCTATATATAAGTGAAAAAGATAAACTTGTAAACTCAAAAGTCGCACAATTATACACGTATGTACATACTTATATACAAACTAATTGTGCAGCATAGCAATGCCATAACTGGATTGTTTGTTTTAAATTAGGCAATTGTGTTGCATCAACATATGCCAATTACTTTACTACTATAATGGTTTGGCAGTGAATATTAGAAAAGGTCATAACACATGTTAAGGTCAAAACCTATTTAGAATATCGAAATAATGCACGTACGGTAATATAAAGTACAATGAAAAATATGCCTAGATTCATATAGAAGACACTCTACAGTAGACAAGAAGTATTAAAATGCACAAGAATCTCGTGCACGCATTCAAATTCTTTTTATTAACTGAGATGCTCCATTGATTAACACGAACGTAGATTTTTTTAGCTCGTCTGGTTTTCAAAGAAAAAAAATCGAGGTATTGTCATCAATCAGGTTTTGTCGTCGTGGTCGTGAAAAAAACTTTAACCATAGCCATATATTCTTAACTCATTAACCAAAGCCATACATTCTTAACTCTTTATCCATAGCCATATATTCTTAATTTTTTAACCATAGCCTTATATTCTTAACTCTTTAACCATAGCCATATATTCTTAACTCTTTAACCATAGCCATATATTCTTAACTCTTTAACCATAGCCATATATTCTTAATTCTTTAACCATAGCCTTATATTCTTAATTCTTTAACCATAGCCTTATATTCTTAACTCATTAACCATAGCCATATATTCTTAACTCTTTATCCATAGCCATGTTTTCTTAATTCATTAACCATAGCCATATATTCTTAATTCTTTAACCATAGCCTTATATTCTTAATTCTTTAACCATAGCCTTATGTTTTTAATTCTTTAACCATAGCCTTATATTCTTAATTCTTTAACCATAGCCTTATATTCTTAATTCTTTAACCATAGCCATATATTCTTAATTCTTTAACCATAGCCTTATATTCTTAATTCTTTAACCATAGCCTTATATTCTTAATTCTTTAACCATAGCCATATATTCTTAATTCTTTAACCATAGCCTTATATTCTTAATTCTTTAACCATAGCCTTATATTCTTAATTCTTTTACCATAGCCTTATATTCTTAATTCTTTAACCATAGCCTTATATTCTTAATTCTTTAACCATAGCCTTATATTCTTAATTCTTTAACCATAGCCTTATATTCTTAATTCTTTAACCATAGCCTTATATTCTTAATTCTTTAACCATAGCCATGTTTTCTTAATTCATTAACCATAGCCATATATTCTTAATTCTTTAACCATAGCCTTATATTCTTAATTCTTTAACCATAGCCTTATATTCTTAATTCTTTAACCATAGCCTTATATTCTTAATTCTTTAACCATAGCCTTATATTCTTAATTCTTTAACCATAGCCTTATATTCTTAATTCTTTAACCATAGCCTTATATTCTTAACTATTAAACCGTCTGTCATCATATTTCACCTACTTGTTCACTTTCACAAGGGCTACAGTTCAATTTAGGGACATGACTCTTAGGTCCATTTTGACCTATAAATCTTACTCATTAAAAAATCAAGACGAGAATCGGCTTCCACATGTGGTTCTCTGGTTAATATATCAGAACTTCGTTGATATTTTTCCTTTCAATATTAACGAAGTCCCACGCTAGTAGAAGACGTCTTCAAATATAACGATCGCTTTCAGGCTAAATGTTAAAGAGATTTATTCAGAGTTTAAAACTTAAAACATTCAAAAAATATCCTGGAGAAGGAGACGATATTGACGTTCGGGGCATCATTTTGCCGTCATAAATGTTATTACAGAAGCCTTGAAATCTTGCGGGCCGGCGATGTTTGTATACATTACCAGAAAAGACTCTAGGATCATGATGGTACCCACATATATATAGAGAGAAAATGAAGAATACATACAGAAGCTAGACGTTAAGATGCATCATTGTCACACAAAGGCAACTAAATAAACTTAAGAGCTTTCTTATCTTTCCGTCTCGGAGACCAAGTACTGAATTCTTTAAATATATAAGTACCGTCAATATTTCAAATTTGCCGAAAAACACACATGACATTTAATATTCCCATTTAAGGATGTAACATGGACATTGGCACCGGAGATTTTTCTTGTGCAATTGAAATGAAAAATTTCAAGCTCTGGTGCAGAAGACGCAGAGGAAAATGTGATATTTAAACTTAAGAGTGAACTGAAATTAAACGCACGCATATAAAGAGATCGTATAAAGGGTTTACTACGCCATACATGTATGTTTACATGATACTCTTTATTGGTATCTACGTATTTTATGTGGCAATTTATTTCATCGGTAAATTGTTTAATATTCTGTTAAGCTCGTTAAAACCAGTTAAAGCCATAAACAACCTCATTTTCGAGCTTCTTGAAGACAATTAAAGCCAATAATTGACGTGTACTGGGTTTAATCACGTTAAATCATTATTTTAATTCATTGCTTGTAAAACAACTTATCCGTTAGACACACGCAAAAACCCACGAGACTGGGTCGGATTTGGGACGCTTTTTGAAAGTATAAATATTAAAGCAGGTCGATCACAGAAGCTCATTGACTAAGAATTTGATTTTCAACTATCTGTGTGTATTACGTCTACTAATACCCATCTATAATTACCCAATGCAACAGCCCGTGATTGCATGAAAAATGGATAGTTTCTCCATCACAAGCAACTTTTGCGATAGATACGGTATTGAAACTATATTGAGTTCCATAAAACCTATATTTAGAATTTCAATTTTGATATGCCTTCAAATGACTGGTCACATTCACTCTTTACGCATGCGCTCACTTCACAGCCTGAAGACATTATGTTTCGGAACGTGTCCACAGGGGTTTGGCACGAAAGGGGGGGGGGGCGGCATAAAATCACTATATATAATCACAGGGGTTTGGCACGAAAGGGGGGGGGGCGGCATAAAATCACTATATATAATACAAGGGATACAACTTCCGATTGATCTAAACCCATACCTTCATCAGGAAAAAGCCAACAACTCAACCATTTATGAAGGTATCTTTGAATACTTTGCACCTATCGCAAGCGTATACATTTATGTAACCAAAAATCACCACTTTTTCACCCATGCGAACTCAAGTATTCAACAACGAAACCCGCAATGCGAAACTAACCCCTGTTTTCCAAAATCTCGACACGCGTTCGTACAGGGTCGCTCACTCGGTCTACCAGTGTAAACAAGCGTTTCTGCGACAAGACAATATAAACCGATGCAATTATTCCATAAAACATATTGATTACTTACATCGGCATGCACAAACTTCCCTCGGTACAAAGGAAATTCAGCAGAATTCGCAAATTTCAACCGCTGGCCTACTTTTACTTCCATTTTAGCCTTTATGCAAATTACGTGACCAGTAATGCTACGCTGAATGCGATTGGTTGTAGAGGTAAACAAACAACTTCCTGGTTCCCGATCTGCCCGTCAACTCATAGGCATAAAACGGAATAAAGCTATATTTCCGGTATTTACCGCACGTAATTTGCATAATGGCTAAATGGAAGTGAAAGTAGGTCAACGGTTGAAATTGACGATTTCTACTGAATTTCTTTTGTGCCGAGGAAAGTTTCTGCATGCTGATGTGAGTAATTAATATGTTTTATGGAATCATTGCATCGGTTTACATTGTCTTGCCGCAGAAACGCTTGTTTACACTGGTAGACCGAGTGAGCGACCCTGTACGAACGCGTGTCGAGATTTTGGAAAACGGGGGTTAGTTTCGCATTGCGAGTTTCATTGTTGAATACCTGAGTTCGCATGGGTAAAAAAGTGGTGACTTTTGGTTACATAAATGTATACGCTTGCGATAGGTGCAAAGTATTCAAAGATACCTTCATAAATGGTTGAGTTGTTGGCTTTTTCCTGATGAAGGTATGGGTTTAGATCAATCGGAAGTTGTATCCCTTGTATTATATATAGTGATTTTATGCCCCCCCCCCCCCTTTCGTGCCAAACCCCTGTGTATATAATACAAGGGATACAACTTCCGATTGATCTAAACCCATACCTTCATCAGGAAAAAGCCAACAACTCAACCATTTATGAAGGTATCTTTGAATACTTTGCACCTATCGCAAGCGTATACATTTATGTAACCAAAAATCACCACTTTTTCACCCATGCGAACTCAAGTATTCAACAACGAAACCCGCAATGCGAAACTAACCCCTGTTTTCCAAAATCTCGACACGCGTTCGTACAGGGTCGCTCACTCGGTCTACCAGTGTAAACAAGCGTTTCTGCGACAAGACAATATAAACCGATGCAATTATTCCATAAAACATATTGATTACTTACATCGGCATGCACAAACTTCCCTCGGTACAAAGGAAATTCAGCAGAATTCGCAAATTTCAACCGCTGGCCTACTTTTACTTCCATTTTAGCCTTTATGCAAATTACGTGACCAGTAATGCTACGCTGAATGCGATTGGTTGTAGAGGTAAACAAACAACTTCCTGGTTCCCGATCTGCCCGTCAACTCATAGGCATAAAACGGAATAAAGCTATATTTCCGGTATTTACCGCACGTAATTTGCATAATGGCTAAATGGAAGTGAAAGTAGGTCAACGGTTGAAATTGACGATTTCTACTGAATTTCTTTTGTGCCGAGGAAAGTTTCTGCATGCTGATGTGAGTAATTAATATGTTTTATGGAATCATTGCATCGGTTTACATTGTCTTGCCGCAGAAACGCTTGTTTACACTGGTAGACCGAGTGAGCGACCCTGTACGAACGCGTGTCGAGATTTTGGAAAACGGGGGTTAGTTTCGCATTGCGAGTTTCATTGTTGAATACCTGAGTTCGCATGGGTAAAAAAGTGGTGACTTTTGGTTACATAAATGTATACGCTTGCGATAGGTGCAAAGTATTCAAAGATACCTTCATAAATGGTTGAGTTGTTGGCTTTTTCCTGATGAAGGTATGGGTTTAGATCAATCGGAAGTTGTATCCCTTGTATTATATATAGTGATTTTATGCCCCCCCCCCCCCCCCCCCCCTTTCGTGCCAAACCCCTGTGAACGTGTCCCGTACAATGTGACTATGTTTTGGAACGTGTCCCGTGCAATGTGACCTACACTTATCGAATTTATTTGTCAGGAACAAAGACTTCACCAATATCAACGTGGGACAGTAAAAGAAACATTTTTATTTTTTCTTTCGATCATCGCTGAAGACTGCTTTCCTTTAAATCAAAATATGAATGAGAGGTAATTGGGTTGGTTTGATTGGTACCCGATCTCGCACTGGGAACTTAGATGGACATATTTTCACATGGGATTATTGGTCCATGGGTCTTCCTTTGAATGCAGACACACTATAGCGAATGAGACGATAAAATACGACGAATGGTTTTAACAGTAGAGTCATGTATAAAACCCTGCCGTGTGTTCAGTTAAAGCGACCATCAGCTCTGTTAGCTAACGGTTTATAGTTGGTTCCCTGCATACATTCTATGAGAGGTGAAACCGTCAGCGTTAAGTGACTGGTTCCAATTCCAAAAATATCTTTGTACCAAGTAATACTTAAATCACACAAAAACGTATTCTACCGTTCCTATTCCATTAGATATTCAATTTTACTTAAATTATTACCTTAATAATGACTAATAACATTTGTTAAGAAATTAAATTGGGTATATTTATTAGCGAATATAAGAATGATGAATTTCGACTTTAAGTATTCAGGTATTACTTAGCGCTAAGATAGTTGTTGGTATTCAAGTCATCTCAATATTAGGGCCATTATTTGAGATCATATTCTCAGAACAGAGACAGAGAGCGCGTGCAATGCAAATGTTTGACCTTTCAAGTGCCTTTCCCTACAGGACAGTTATTCGGTCAGAATGGGCGTGACATTTTCTCTCTATATAATTGTAAGTCCAGGGAAGCAGCTATATAGCCGCGCAACACACAATTGGCCCTAACATGAAAATAATTGTTAAAGGAAAATCGCCGACATTCAAATCTTTCGAGATATAAGGTTTTATATTTCAATATGTCATAAATCCATACAAATGGTAACTTGTGATAAATAAATGTCATCCATAGATGCCTTTAATAGATTATTCATTCTCAACGACATTAATATATATAGCACAGAGAGTATCCCTTCTTTCTCTTCAGAGTTTAGCATCTGCATTGGAATGTACCTCAACACGAGCCACAGTCCTCACGACGGCACGGGATGCATGTGCGGAGATACCAAATCAACGGACAGTCACAAGCGCGTGTCTGTAGAGGCCTTCTTCTACATTGTGGTCGTCATCGTTTTCTATGCTACCAGCATTGTTCTCTTACTTATCAAGTATGCTCGCAACGACGATGAGGAAAAGAACCTAAAATACCAATATTCAGAGTTTGTCAAACGTGACCGGTTTCAAGCACCTCAGTATAAAAACAGACTTGCCCTTGAAAGGACAAAGGCACGTCTGGAGGGTCTGAAATGCAATGGAGAAGTTGGCTACACGTGTCCTATTATAACAATCAGTGAGTACTCAAACGATCGCCTTATAACTATAGATAATCCATTGGCAAAGCCAGATGGCGAGGCAAAGAAATCTGTGTTGTATGGCTGTACCTCGGACCCTCAAATTTATCAAAACTCTGTGCCCAGAAGTAGTTTGCAAAACAGCGACTCTAGAATGTGCGTCATTTCCGTGTCATGCGAAACAGACATTGGGAATTCCGGAAGTGAAGACTTCTCTGACCGTTCGTCAACATTTTATAAGGATGACTTTTACAGTATTAAGCGGTATAGCATATAAAGTGAAATTTTCGTTATATTTCATACATCTTTATATTCCCCGGTATGGACACATGTGCTTTTCGTTGGTTGTATAGAGATATTCAGCTGTATCATCGATGAACCGAGGACATTTTTTATGTTTTTGTAACTTCATTCGCAAAATTATGAACTGTTTCATTTGGTGCTGAACTACATGTTTCTTGTGTGAAATGCTCAAGTCAGCTAATGCATTTGATGCTTCGGCGAACATGTTGTGTTAGTGTGGCTTGGATTAAATTAGAGACGCAGGATTTCTGTGCGAATTAATTTCTTGCATTTTCCAATTATAGAAAAAAAAATCACGCTTTTCGGCTTAAACGTCAAAGGTTGCAAGCGGTGATCACGTGATGACAGCCCTTGACTCCTCTTCTGTATGCTTTTATTTTTATTTTTTTTTAAAATATTGAAATACGAGTTAATTAAATGCAAAATGAAAGCATATACTTCAGGACGTTTCAAAAGACATAGTATGTAATTTTAAACAAAATGTTTCATATCTTGAGACTCGTATGCTGTTCGACAATATTTACATGTCTCTCTCTCTCTCTCTCTCTCTCTCTCTCTCTCCTCTAAAATTGATGGCCACATATAATTGTTTTTGTGAAATTTTAAATACATTTTCAATCCAAAAGAAAAACTGCTTTAGCCACATGAAAAAAATAACAATCAAAGGGCGTTTTACATTTACAGAAGGCCTTAACATTAGTTAAGGGTTTTACTTGACTTAAAATCAGTGTATCTTATCTAAATAAATTATATAGATAATCTAAAAACTTTTAGACCAAAAAATACTCTTATATTTTTCTTATATTTTCAAGGATTCCTTTGCATACTCGTCCTTCAATGCTTGTTTCATATTTCATTAATCGCTTGCGACTGCCTTTGTTACTCTTGCAATTTATTGGTAAACTTATGATACAATGTACAGTGACCTTGACCTACACGTATTGCGATATAATATGAAATGTTATTTTCGTAATTTTGTACAGTCTTCAACAATTTCCCAGTCTTTCTGATGCAATTTATTTATTTATTTATTTATTTATTTATTTATTTATTCTTAAGAAAATAGTATTCAGCCAATGTCTATATTAAATTGTATCTCAAAAATGAGATTTGGTATCCTTACATTTTTAACTATGAATTGTTTTCAGTCGTGCATTATATCTGAAAAAAGAGCGGCCTTGGCATATTACCGCCAGCATTATTCATCCACAATGCACGCTCAAAAAGTGTATTTTCTTCAGATGGGGAGTACAGACTATCACGTAGTGCAATATTACGGAAGCTTATTAGTGCTACATTGACACTTATTATTGTTTTATTTTTGACACTTTTAAACTGTAAAATTCACACTTTTTTCTGTAAATTTTACAGTTTAAACTGTAAATTTTACACTTTAATCTGTAAAATTCACAACTTTTCCTGTAAAATTCACACTTTTTAAAATTTTTTTTCTTAAAATCAACTTTTTTCTGTAAAACTTGTTTCTTTCTTTCTTGTATATGTTATACATATATGTTGTATGTATATGTTGTATAAATTTGTATTTATAAATATATTTGATGTGTCGGTATAAATTGTACATATATGATTAGGTATATGTTGTAGGTATATATTGTAGATATATATTATAGGCTTATGCTATAGTTAAATATTGGAGGTATATGATGTAGGTATATGTTATAGTTATATATTGTAGGTGTATGTATGTATGTATGTATGTATGTATGTATGTATTGTATGTATATATTGTAGGTATATGTTGTATATATATATTGTAGGTATATATAATATGTATATGTTTTAGTTATATATTGTAGGTATATTTATGTGTAGTTATATGTTGTAGGTATATTTTGTAGGTTTATGCTGTAGGTATATATTGTATGCACTGGTACCCACTTACCCACACACGCAAAACAGTTATTTTGAGGATGCCCTTGTCATAAAACATCATCACTGGCAGAACTGAGCAAACGGTCTTAAAGAAAGAAAGAAAGCTTTAGTTGTGCTATTTTTATTTTTTTCTGTCGTATCAATAACAACCTTTTCGGCACGACGGTCATGGCGATAAGGCTGCTTATCTGCACGACCGTCGTGCCGATAGACACAGCCATTATTTAAACAGATTAATATGTAAAATTTACAGATTAAACTGTAAAATTTACAGAAAAAGGTGTGAATTTTACAGAAAAAAGGTGTGAATTTTACAGATTTAAGTGTAAAATTTACAGATTAAACTGTAAAATTTACAGCAAAAAAGTGTAATTTAAAAAAAAGTGTGAATTTCAGTAAAACTGTAAAATTACAGTTAAAACTGTAAAATTTACAGAAAAACGTGGAAATTTTACAGTTTTAAACTGTAAAATTTACAGAAAAAAATGTGAATTTTACAGAAAACAGTGTGAATTTTACAGTTTAAACTGTAAAATTTGCAGAAAAACGTGGAAATTTACAGTTTTAAACTGTAAAATTTACAGAAAAAAGTGTGAAATTTACAGAAAAAAAAAAAGTGTGAATTTTACAGTTTGAACTGTAAAATTTTCAGAAAAAAGTGTATTTATACTTAAGTGTCGAAATTAAAAATAATAATTAGCGTGAATGTGGCACTAATACGCTTCCGTACAATATGCGAATATCTGAACGACCGCAATCCAAACATTGAATTGTGACTGACCGGCATTTATTATTATTTTATCATTATTATTATTATTATTTTGCAATGCATGAAAAAATTCTTAGAACTTTTTAAAAAGAACAATATAAATGCTCACTTTGTGCTTATTTTTTATGATTTTTCGGAAAATCCGTGATCTGGAATGTATTGAGAAAAAAAAAGAGAAATAAGGACACTGACACGGAGTTGGATAATATTAATAATACATTTTAGACAATTAATTTACTATCAGGACCAAAAAGCTTTGTATCAGACAAATTATCATCGATTATTGGTTAACAATGCACTGTCAATCAAATTTCCTACGCGTTTTCCCCCTAGAGGCGAGACAAACTATCAAAATGTGATATAGGCTTTTCACATGCTGCAGAGCGTCAGTCATTTTGCGGCTTTTCGGATACTCTAAATATAGTCTGTTGTAGATCCCAATACTGAGTCTTATACAACGACACGGACTATAAAATTGATATACTTCATGTATTTATGATATGGACAAGAGCAGGACTGTAGAGACTTTTTCACCAAGTTTCCATCCGTAAACTATGATCGGTAATTCTCAGAAGTTCATTTTACCGAACATACGAGGGACGTACATTTACTTTTATCATTAGGGACATTCAATGTCATTATGAGACTCACCTGTAATCTGTTCATTTCAACCCTTCGGAGTATTTTCCTTTGGTGGAAATACACATTTTGAGAATCATTCTGTGAAGGCAGAAAAGTATGCTTTTCTTGGCACACCCTGCAGATTCGGAAAAATGACACTGCCCAGTGCATTTAGGGAGTCATATCGACGTTTAAAGATGGTTTTCTTGAGAAAAAAAAAGGAAATCTGGAAAAAAAATCGTATGGGCTAAGGTCTTGTGGAAAGCTGAACCACCTTTGCCTTTTGCAGAAAATCCTGAACCAGCGCACATTTGTAAGAGGTTACACTGACATGAATAAGGCCGAGGTATCATAGTCCGGCTGCAGGTCTACGCTTTTGACAGCACGCTGTCTTTCTAAAACTGACCTATAACCAATCGGCAGTTTGGTACTATAATTTGAGCAATATGTCCATCAGAATAAGAATTACAGGATTTTCCCGTACCTCTAATTTATTTGGTGATGACCGACATGGCTTGGTCTTCGCCAAACTACGGCGAAGTGGGTTGGTTTCGTACCTACGTTGGAGATTGGGTCTTTGCTTATCATTGACGCGTCTCAGGGGATCAAGTAAGACGCCCAAGTCTTAAATCACCCGTAAGCAGTTCAAATTCTGGCATTGTTTCAATTTGTTTTATCTTTTTAAAATACATTATCAATTTTCACACGAGTAGCCCTTTGTTCTTCAGTCAAGACATGGGGAATACAAACCCCGGTGACATGCAAACATTATCAGCGATTTCTTTCGTTGCACGTTTGGCATTTTGGTAAATCAGATTCTCCACAGCAGCAACATAAGCATTGACAGCAGCAGCAGCAGTTCTGCGCTGACTAGGGCGGGATCATCTTTTTAAATCATATTGCCAACTTTGAACTTTCGGGGGACACCGTCCCCGGTGGCCAAGTGGTTAGAGCGTTGGCCTCGGGAGCGGGAGTTCGTTGGTTCATGACATACCAAGGACTGGTATAGTTTCCTTGCTTGGCGCTCAGTGGGTAATTCCAGGACTGGTTGGCTCGGTGTCAGGATGATGTGACCAAGTGTGGTATCATAACACATATCTACGGTGTGATACTGGAGTATGGCAGCATTATATCTGTCTCAAAATGATTGAAAAGTGACCTGATGCCCCATGTATTCACACCATGTCTGTAACAATGTTTAGACAGAATTTAATATTGGCCCTTATTTCGAAGCTTGCTTTCATTTGGTTTTCATTTTACATTTAATGACAGTCTTTATATGTATAAATGTACCTACTTTAACATTCAACGACTATTTAAAGATTGAACGGAGTTTCGAAAAAAAATCGTGCTATGATTCAATCATTTCCCCATTATTTTTTTACCGTAATTTACACGTGTTTCCTTCAACCACGTGGTACACAAGTGACAGAATTAAATGAACGTGCCTCATAATTTTTAATTTTTGTGAATAATTTGAAGTTCCTTTTTTTATGAGTTCGACAAGTCCTGGTGTCATAGATCGTGAGCAGTCTGGAACTGGAGTGCTTTATGAAATAGATTCTATCACTCGGAAGGAATGCAAGAAAATATGACTTGCCAGAATCAAATTTTCAAGAAAATGATGTTATGTGAGCAGCATCAGTCCAAATCAGCCCGAGTTTTATGCTGTTCGCTACTCACTATTACCTTTGATGAGTTTGTAGACAGACTATTGCAGTCTGATCTAGTTATTCTAGGGGTACGTTTATAATGATGTTCGTTTGGTTTAATATCAATCATTTGGAGACTATGTTTACTTGAGACAGATATAGTGCTGCCACACTGCAGTCTCACGCCGTAGGAATGTGGCATGATACCTCTCTCATTCACACTATCCTTACTCCGGGCCAGCCAGTCCTTGAACAACTCTTATATGGTGAGCGCCAAGCAAGGGTGCTATACCAGTACCATTTTTACGACTTTGGTATGTCGCGGGCGGGGATCGAACCCACGACCTCTCGCTCTTGAGGCGGAAGTTAAAATGGGTTTATATAGGCACATACATCTGCGGGAAAAGTCGCTTTTACAACAGACATGAGCTATGTTGTGTCATTTGGCGACTTTTCTGTTCGAGGGCTAATCAAAATGTTCGAGGAATTTTGTTCATGAATAATAAATGCCTCCATTATACGTATATCATGTAGAAAGAATCGAAGCCCTATCGAAAGTCTGTGCCTACGTAGTATAGTTTTCTCAATGGTAGCAAGGAAACACGATACTATTTACATATTTCATGTTGTTATATGATATACATTGTGTTTTGTACATGGCATCAGGGTCTCTTAATACTGGATATATAGAAACCCTGGTGACACACACGTGTGCTGCCCGGAGTTTTACATTTCACAATGGGCGGGGCAAATAACTTCTTCATGTCTGATTATGACCATGATGACATATTCAAAATAATATAACCATATCAAATTTTGTCGAAGTCTGAAGTTCCGTATGCTTAACCTTTTATCTAATAGAGACCCATTTTGATGATTTTGCAGAGGAGACCCAGATCAGACAGTTGTCTGGCCAGGGTCTCCTCTGTTTGTTTGACTTGGCTATTTGGGTTTACCGTCGCTTCAACAGTATTTCAGTCATATAGCGACGTCCAGCTAATTACAGGTGGAGGAAGACCACGAATGCACGAGGGCATACGGGTAGAACCACCGACCTACCGCAAGCCAGCTGGAAGGCTTCCTCACATGAAAATCCAAATGACCCTGCCGGGATTCGAACCCACGCGATGAGGGGCTGAGTGAGTGCTAAAGTCAGGGACTTTACCCTCTCGGCCACGGAGGCCCCCCTCTGATTATACAAGATTGTAGCTCGAATAAAAAAAAAATCCTTTATTTGATATACAATTTAAATTTCTGAATATTAATATTCATCTATAAACTTGTATGTAAATATTCATTAGGTAAAGAGTTAATCATTTATGGTATGTGGTATTGAAAAAACTAAACAAAATACTGATTCTGACAAAACTTTACTTATTGTATGATTCTTTTATTAATGACAAACTGATCAAACATTAGAAATAACAATCACAAAAGCACTAAACCAAGTAGCTACAGTGCAACATATGCGTATATTTAAATATGGTGGGGGGAGTCACTTTATGTACATAGGTGCAGTGTGGAGCTTTTTTTCTCACTTTTCTGAAATTAATTGTTTTTTTTTCAAATACTGACTGTTTGAACTCAAAGTTAATATTTCAGAGAAAAAAACAACAACAACAAAGAACCCCCCACAAAAAAACAACAAACTAACATTTATTCCTGACAATACTGTAAAATAAAATTCAAGAAGTATGTGAACATTTAAAATGATTTAATTTAAAAATACATGTAGCGCTTTATGATAAGCAAACAATGATATGGAAGATTTTTCTATTGTACTCACACAAGCCTATTTTTTTTTTTACTGACAAAATCAAATACATCAATTCAATACAAATTTTGTATAAAAAATGTAATTTTGACAGATATTAAAAAATCTTTAAAAAGATTAATACATATTTATTGACCCATTTTTGGCTAAAAAAATTATACAAAGTAAAATGTAATATCACAGCTTGATTCAGGATAATACATAAATTATTCAAAATGACATATAATGATTATCACAGTTTTTTGTTGTAGGACACAATTGTGAACTTGATGAAACATTTTAAAAAATCTCATGAGCTTAAATGAAATTTGACATTTGGAAAAATAGGATAGTCTTTAATAAGTTACTAATTGTGTTTTGCTTGTCATAATTTCCCAATGGAGTGACTGTATGGTAACATTTACTAAATGGTATATCAGAAACTTACATGCAAGTTGATATGTTGTAAAACCAAATAGCTGCAAAATCTGTTGCTGATATGCTTGTATCTCAAGAAAAAAAGAAAAAAGAGAAGCTTTAGTTAAGTTGAAATCTTAACATATCAATAGTGGAGAATTAAACATGACCATCCAGGTAAATTACTGGAGGCCAAAATGTACCTCATTTTCCCATTTATAGCAGTGTTTTATCTCAAAACATCCTAATAATTGATTGGTATCACCCCTAACTCTGTAACTATCATCTTCAGATAACCCATGGCTGCTGATTACACTTCACTACATACATAAATGAATGGAGAATTATGGGCGGAATTAACTGTGGGTGTCCGAGGAGGTGTAATTATATGAGGTGTCGGTGCTCGATTTATGACAGAGATTCCGTTATAAGCATGGGTAAAAGTTGTTAATTAAAAAAAATAGAAAATCCTGATTTTAGCATTTTTGATATAGTTTTATATAGAAAAAGAAGTAATTTGAAAATCTGAAAATCCCGAAAATCAGGAAATTTCCTGAAAACTTTTGACCATGTATATCTCTCTATATGCATAGAATACAATACTTCATCATTAATGTTTGCAGATGAAAACCCAAAAGGTTAAACATTTAATTCCTTTGTGTATGTGTGAATGCATTTTCATGTTTGTACCCAAAATTATATGTATGCTATTATTTTATCTTGATTAGCACATGTTGAATGAATAACATTCATATTAACTCCCAAAGTGCCCTACTTAAATGTACACACTCTATCAAGAATTGAATATATGTTATTATTTCACTTTAAATTGTAAGATTTTCTTGAATTTCAATTGTATATATGATTTTTTTTGTCTTATATGATTACTGAGCTAATAAATTTCTATTGAAAAACTTACCATTTTTCTTTCCTTTTTTTTTTTTGCCAACTTTTTTTTAAAATAAAAAATGAATCAAAGATTTTGCCTGTTTTTTATCTTTTTCAAAAGCACAAAATTGGAAAATCATAATATTGAAGTTTTTTTTGTCAAGCCCCTATCATTGTTTTTCTGACCTATCAATTACTGTCCTATATTATATAAAAGATGGCAAAACAAAATTAACTACATGACTGTGTAGTTAAGATTTCCCAGCAAAATCATTCACAGTGCTCCTACATACATGTATTAACATAATGGAATAAAAACAAGAGGATACAATAAATAACACAAAAACATAAGAAAGTCTCAAATAAATGTGTTTTCTAAACACGAAATCTACAGTTAAAAATGTATCCAGTATAACTATCTATGTACCCAGAAAAAAAACAAAAAACTAAAAAACTATAAATCAAACCCAAAAGGCATAAGGAATGTATTGTTTCTGGAAAAAGTACATCTATTCATTTGTAACAGAAAAAATGATGCAAACAATATTTTCATGGAAAATACACAGAGTGTAATTAAAAATAATTAACTATCACACAATCCCTGATATGTTCCATCCTAAGAAAAAAAACTGATACTGAAAGTTCAAAAACAAAAATTATAACATATTCATAATTCAACTAGTATCTTTATCATGCAGATGAATTATCATGGCATTTATCTATAAAAGCAGACATAAAGAATGTTTTAGAACTTTTAGCAGTAGTAGCATATCAAATTCTACCAATGTTGTCAGGTTAAATATTGATATTTCTGATATGTACCGGAAAATACCAAATGCATAGCCGCAGAAGCAGGAGTAAAGTGCCATGATGAATTAAATCTGAAAAAAAAATATGTGTGACAATGTTCCCATCTACTCAATTAAACAACACTTTGTGTGTGACACTGTTCTCATATTTCAATTAATATACTTTTTCTGTGTGACACTGTTCCCATTTTTTCAACTAAAATACCTTGTTTGTGTGACATTGTTCCCATCTACTCAATTAAATAACACTTTGTGTGTGACACTGTTCTCATATTTCAATTAATATACTTTTTCTGTGTGACACTGTTCCCATTTTTTCAACTAAATATCTTTATAGTATTCACTAAAATTTAATGGCAGAGTAAACTTCTGTTATAAATAAATTTCCAAAGACCAGTATGAAATCTGATTGAACTAACTCACTTACAGGCTGATCTGGATTTATTTAGGATGTAGTTACCTCTCATGTTGTACAGAGATTCAAAGCACTTTATTCTTTCAGCACTAGTGGAGCAGGAAAAAAGAATAAAAAAGAAACTGCATTGGTAAACATTTCAAGCACTTTAAATGAGCCCCAAAGAAAACAATTCACATATCATATCACCTCCATATAATTACAGCAGAAGTGATGTTGATCATCCTCAAATAACATTAAACTGTGCTTGTGAGAAATTTAATCAAAACGAAAGACAAGCAATGTGCGAGTTATCAGTAGAGGATTTGATTATCTTGCCAAGATCTGCAATATTGTTTCATTCAAACTGCCGGGAGCTTACTTCGTCACATTTATATTAATTACGACTGACACATTCTAATTCAGTATTACAGTTTCTCGTGTCTGTCTAAATATGTCAATACAAAATAACTTAATTTGCTCTGATTACATATGAATTTAGTATTATTCAACCATATTCTAGCATTAAGTTCACTTTAAAGAGAAGAAAAAATCAAAAAAGTTTCATTTCTCATCACAAATGCCCTATTTTTTGTTCACCACATAAATCTTAATTTATGTATCTCATAGACTGATGTATGCACTTGCCTATGAAATCTATTTCTGAATCAATATTGTCTACAAAAGTTAAAAAATATATATCTATTTCTCCTATATAGCTCATATATAATACTTTTTTTTTTTCTTCCTTAAGACACACTTGGGATACTAGAAACAGCAGTAGATGAAATAAACGTCTCAGCTAGACTCAGAAAAATGGCAAAGTGTTTTTTCTTTGTCAACCTTGGTGACAGACTGGAAAAATTTGATGACTTCCACACTCTGTTTTAGTAATTGTATCTCTGGAAATAAAAGAAAAAAAATGTGTCACATATCTTGATCATGGGAGTAACTGTCACTAAAAAGTTGTAAACTATGTAAAATGATGAATAATTAATTGACACTAAAATTATTTTTTTCTCTCTTATTGTCTACAGTACTACGTAAACATACAATTTTTGTCTCACAAATTCCCAAGACGGTGTCATACTGTCATCAAATTGTATTTAAATTGTATTATTTTAACCCGGAGAAATAAGATGACAACTGAAATTTAAATGATAGTGATAGTCTGGCTTTGATATTGTGTATTCAAAGAACAGTTTTTAATCTTAGCATAGTGGAGGTCAATGTAATATTTATGAAATACATATTTCATGAAAAAAATTCTTTGGACAAAAAGTCAAGACTTTACAAACTGAAAATGACATACATAAACAAACTCAACCTACAAAAAAGATAAATTCATATGCTCCTTTTTATTCTGGCAAAATGTTGTTAATATACATGTATGTATATATTACTTTTATCAAACTTCTATATTTTGAAGAAAAGTATCAAAAATGTGTTTAATGTTATGATGTATCATATGATGACTATACAAGATAATTATCATACAACTGATCATTTATTATTTACAGATCTTTTACAGAAACTTGGAACCAGTTTTCACTGTAAATCTGTCATGATGGTTCCTGCCTGAGATCAGTTTGTACAACCAGAATGAAATTATCCCCCAACCTCATCAATATACAATGTAAAAAAACTCTGACCTGATGAAGGACTTCAAATGCTAGATGTACATCGAAAAAAAAAAGAAGATGATTTTTCTTCATCATGCAAACTGTGAAGAATCTGAGCAACAAACAGAGAAGTTCTGTTTTAAATGCCAATGCTTCAATACGAGTCTGTATGAAGTAAAGGGCAATATCCCTCATCTATGTGTCAGTAATTACAAATTAAACATTTGGGGCGTAAAGATTACCTGCTGGTCCCTGGAGTTCTGAGCTAGACGTCCCTGGTACTCAGGGTCATCGAAACGCCTGCAAGTACATCAACATATATATCTATATAATTATGCGTCATGGTCACACTACTTACACATGTGGACTGTTCTACGTACAGTTATGGACCTTTAACCCTTTCCCTCATATAGACTCATTTTGACGCACTCAGTAGGTACCACATAAAGCCTGATCTGCAGAAAACCACAGTTTAACCATACCAAATTTAATTACAAAATCCTCATTTCCAGACCACTGAGGAGCAGCGAACAGCATAAAACAGCAGGCTGATCTGGTTTTATGCTGTTCGCATAGGTCTTTTCATGGTGTCCCCTATGAGGGAAAGGGTTAAGCAGGTCACAAGTGATTTTAATTTTGATATAAATCTTTTTTTTATCATTTATTTTAAAAAGAATGGTAGAGGAAAGCCCAAATTTCAAGTAAAAAGAATGGTAGAGGAAAGTCCAAATTTCAAGATTCGTGTGTTAAGAATACCGGTATCATCAAAAGTATATTTGCCAATTTTAAAGGACCTAAAAGTCACATTTTAGTTGTTGTTTTTAATGCAAATTTGGCTAAAATTTTGTTAAGCAAGAGTGTCCTCTGCATCATGTGTCATCTGCTGAAGTGTAACGGAAAAAGTGTGACGGAGACAGATGGCCAGACAGACAGACAACAGGAAAGTGATCCCTATGTGTCACCTCTGCTTACAGCAGGTGGCACAAAAAGCAGTTTTAGTTAAAAAAAAACAAAAAAAAACATGGTGAAGTATGTATTTTTTTACATTTTCAGAAAATCTAATATAAGTGGACTGACTCTGAAAAAATATTAGAAATAGTCTGTTGAAATTATTTTTATTGAGAAAAATATATATGAAATTTCTTAGTTTTCAGGTAGTTTTTGCATACATTTTGGTCTTGGCACAAACCAGATTTTATGATCCTCTGAATCGAGATAAAATATTTTGAAAATATAATTTTCATATGCTCTTACAGTATTTAGAAATGAAATCTTTCTTACTTTTTCAATTCTTTGTTTTTTCAACTAATTTTAGCAAATAGTGATGTTCTACCATAAGCTTAATCTCTAAAACAAGCATGATGACCTCCTATTTTTAATTCATATATCTCTTAATTATAGTCTAAAGTACTTATATGCAAATTTAAAAAAAAAAAAAAAAAAAAAAAAAAAAAAAAAATGCTAGAAAAAAAAACGCTCAGTTGCCTTTAAGCTTGTGATCAAAGGCCACTCAAGGGAAAACTGGTCTTTCTTTAGAGGTGGCTAATTATAAGAGTTTAAAATCTCTATAGATTTAGAAGCAGGATCTTAAAACATTCATCATTTTTTTTTAATCAACAGTGACAGATGGTCATTCAATTGATCCAAATGAAGACCCCCAACCATTCCTTTAACCCTTTCCCTCATAGAGGACACCATGAAAAGACCTATGCGAACAGCATAAAACCAGATCAGCCTGCGAGTAACTCGCAGGCTGATCAGGTTTTATGCTGTTCGCTGCTCCTCAGTGGTCTGGAAATGAGTATTTTGTAATTAAATTTGGTACGGTTTAACTGTTGTTTTCTGCAGATCAGGCTTTATGTGATACCTATTGAGGGCGTCAAAATGAGTATACATGAAGGAAAGGGTTAAATAATCCAAACTGAAGATTGTCATAGTTTTCCTTAAGATTCATTCTGATCACAATAAACAAATACATATCCCAGTCATTATAAGACTGACAAACTAATGAAAAATCGGAAAGCATCTTGTTTCCCAAACCATTCTTGGAAATGGAAATGTCACAAATGGCCTTGGGAAATCATCATAAATTTGTTGTGAAACTGCTCTATCCTCTTCACACACTGTCAGACTTTCATATGTGTTGGGATATCAATGCTTGTCCTTGGGCATGGTATGGTGATCACATATGCAATAATGTTCATGTATACCATTCTGAACGTATGAAAGTGCATTTTATTCTTTAACTAGAATATACCTCTAGTGTTTATCACAGGAAAGCATTAATTAGCTCAGTCTAACAGCAATTTGACTGTGTTACTTCTTGACCCCATGTTCTCGATAAAATATCTTTAAGAACTTGGAGCCTGAGGCGTATTCATAAAGCTCTTTCTGGAAAATAATTCTTTAACTGGAATAAATCTCCTAAGGTGTTTTATATATAAGACTAAAGGAAATCCTTACTAGCTAAGGGAAATCTATGTGATTTTAAGGAAAATCTTAGAAACTAAGAGAAGTTTGTTCCTAAGGAGCTTAATGAATACAGCCCCTGATGTTCATAGCACTAAAGAGCAGTTAAACAAAATATAACTTAATCAGCCTGCAAGATACAGAATGATCTGATTTCATATTGGTTATGTTATTTACTTGATAGCTTTTGTGAGGTAAAAAGTTCGCTAAACTAGCTTCAAATAATCTACATTTGGACAAACATTTAGTACAATTATTTTTAGATTCACTGAATGGTCATCAGTAAAATAAATAGGTAATACCATACTCGATACGATATCAAGTTTTATAATCAACAAATGTATCTGTAAAGTAAGAAGTTAATAAATAAAACTGCATGTACCTCACTCTTATCAAAATTTTCCACTCAAAACAATGTACTTTGATAAAATGAGCTGTAAACTGAGCTTGACTTATGAAGCAGACAAATCAAATTATGCATTTGCACACAGTCTTTTATAGCTTTATTGCTGACATAAAATTAATTAGAAGTACAATGACAGCTGTCAGCCAGGAAAGTAAGTAATCATAAAGTTTAGAAAATGTCTACAAACTATAAGATTGTCTTTCCTTACTCTCCAGTGTTATTGTACAGGCGGACTATTGATAAGCTCTCCTTTGGGAAGAAATTATCCGCAATAAACAATGTGTCATGGGATGTTCCAATACCGAACAAATTAATTATTCATAGAATTCTGATATTATTCTGGGAAGAAAAATGCCTTGCGACGACATCTAGACAATCAGTACGCATAGTGAATCCAGCCATGTCATAATTAGATGTGATAAATAAATTAGAAGGTGGTCCTCCTCATAATCAGGAAAAAAATAATTTCAAATTAAAATGACTGCAAAACTTTATTATTATGCAGAAGAATTAAGACTGCTTCATTTTAGATATTTTCAGATGGGATCGAAAGTAATTACTTCTTGCTTGCTTCATATTTTTACCTCAAATTTTCACAGGCATAAAACCAGCTATAATTATAAACAGGATAGAAACATGGAAAATATATCTACTTGGCATCACGGGTCAGATGTACAATAATGCCCGGCTTGTCAGCCTATTTCATAATGGTAAACACTGAATGTTGGATAAATGGGTGTTAAGGTAGTCACAACCCAGCCTCCATGGTTTCAAATTTAAATATCAAAATCAAAATCCTTTTGAAGCTTGCCGGATTTCTTAAAATTATGTAAGAATACTAAATGTTACATGCCGTGAATATATCTATTTCGATTTACACATCACTCCTGCCCTAACTACTTTTAGAGATAAACAATATGGTGCAAACCCGTGGCTCCATGTTCTTGAAAATAAAAATAATACTTAAATATGATTTTCATACTATGCCCTTCAGTTTCAGTAGGGATTTAAGTAAGATACTCAAATTTGAGCCTGAAGTCAAACTTTAATATTGTAGAGAGCACATGGCCTGGATGGATGCATAATTGTAAATGCCCATCTATAGAGTACAATCTCACATTTATTGGTGCCATGTCCATAATTTTAGTTTAACCCTTTCCCTCATAGAGGACACCATGAAAAGACCTATGCGAACAGCATAAAACCAGATCAGCCTGTGAGTAACTCGCAGGCTGATCAGGTTTTATGCTGTTCGCTGCTCCTCAGTGGTCTGGAAATGAGGATTTTATAATTAAATTTGGTAAGGTTTAACTGTGGTTTTCTGCAGATCAGGCTTTATGTGGTACCTATTGAGTGTGTCAAAATGAGTCTATATGAGGGAAAGGGTTAAGCATAAAAATGATTTAAGGTACATTTATTATTTTTGAGAACACCCAAGTCGACCAGTGTACCTTCTCTGGGCCTCCTCTCGCCTTTTCTCGTCCAACATCTGCTGGTAGTGGTCTGGACCCTGGGGATTTCTCATCCCTGGCGACCGGCCCCTATCGCTGTACTGTAACCAAATAAAAGTCAAATATACATTCCAAAAAGTGAAAATACATCTGCTTTTATCATGTTGTTCTTGTGCAATAATCAAAAATTAGAAAATGCAATCAAATCAAATGAAACTGCATCTTATGGTAATTACCATTTCAATACATATCAAAATGTTTCAGAAACCTGATAAATAACTGATGCTGTATATATCAAATTGCCAAGACTTTGACATTATTTAAACTAAAGTGTGTACACACAAAAATACTCTGAATGTTTACTAATCCATGTGTAGTGATTTTTTTTGGTGAACTTTTAAATTCAGAGCTTCACAAACTGTTTCACTGAAGTCTGGTTTTCTCAATGCTATATATGTGTTTCTAAATATCTTTATAAAGGTGACCCCTTTATACATATATTTTCTTTCACAATATTAAATTAACCCTTTACCTTATGAATATTCATGTTAAAATTTATAGCTTGATGAATATAAAGTTACTGAACTATAAAATTGTATTAAAACAGCAGACTTTGTTTTTTTTTTGCTGTGCAGAATCTGAGCTACTATACAATACAGGCAAACAGAGAAGACCCTGATAAGACAATTTCTAGAAAGGTTTTGAGATCTGGTCTGCTCTGTTTGCAAATGCGTCAAAACAAGTGAGATATTAGGTGAAGGGCTGTATGTAACTTGCATGAAAAAAAATTAGTGTTATGGACTCTTAACACTATGAACTTGATGACAAGCTTTGATTACTGCTTAACAAAGCAACTTTACAGACTTAAAGTTAATTTTCAAACAAGTAATTAGAAAATGACAGTCAAATAACTATTTACATGCATTTGTTACAAAAGAAAAGAAAGACAGAACACACTTTAATAATTGTAATATAATCTCTCAAATTTATTTGACAAATAATTAAATTATCATTATACAATATTAGTACTAATATTGGTTTAAAGTATAAGCAGTGTCATTGCAATAGTGGTTTTCTATGTGAAAAAGCAAAAGCGGAAAAATGTCCTCTTCATGTAAGCATGAGCTAGGTTATGCAAAATATTTTGTAGCCACAACTGCTGATAAAACTACGCGATACACACTCCAAACTGTGTTAGCAGTCACCTCTGACAAACATCCAACCTCTGTTTACAGGTACAAAGATTTATAACGTCATCATCACTAGATACCCACAATTGGTTCTTTTGCTTTTCCATTGTTACATGTTCTCTCATAGCATGAAAGGGGTTCATCAACAAATCAAAATTGTGTTTAAGTGATGCCGGATAGCTAAATTGCAGTCTGGACTGGGACCCCTCAAACTTTGTTATACTGAAGATGTTTGTTTAATTATGTTCATCAATGATGGTAAAGTTCACTGCCACTGCAATTAGTATTTCAGTCATATACTGACGCCCACTTCATTAACATGATGGCAAACCACTTCAAAATATTCATATTGGTTTGACCAATGAAAAGTCGTATACAGTTTTGACAAACAATCACATGTGAACCTTACTTTCAAGAGTTCACTTTGTTCAACAACCTTCAACAAACATTCTGAGTGGGGGTAAATTATGCCTTTATTACCGTCATGTTAATAACAGATGGTGGAAAACCCTGTATGTGGCACCTCTGAGGGTAGAACCAATGACGTATAAAGCCTGATAGAAGGCTTCCTTGCATAAAAATCTTAGAGAGTGAATATGGACTCATATAAACAATAAGGAATAAAGTAAAAAAGTTAAATTGTGGGTGTCTAGCTTGAAATTCAGAAACATGATAGAAAAGAGCCCATGTTTCATGGTACTTTGAGAGTTAATACAAAGATTAGCATCAAAGTAGACTGCTGCCAAAGGTAGGTGGGATGGGTGCAGAGAACTTACATTGGGCAGTGTGTCCCTGGCCCAGGTGGGTCTGCCAGAGGGTCTCTCTTTCCCCTGATATTGCTGTAATACACACATTTGTCTTACCAGGTCTGTCTGCTTGTTTAAATGGTTTAATGTCCCACCAATTTATTTCAGTCATTTGGAGACTGTGTCTTTTTGAGACAGATTTATGTATAGTGCTGCCACACTGTATTATAAAGTCTGATACCAAAGCCAGTCACATTATCCTAACAACGGGCTAACCAGTCCTGGAACTACCCTAATATGCTGAGCACCAAGCAAGGGAGCTATATACCAGTAATATTATTAATGACTTTGGTATGTTGCAGCCAGGAATCAAACTCACGACCTCCTGCTTCCGACCACTCATCCATCAGGGACTGTTACCAGATTTGTACTATACTGGCAGAGTGGGGGAGATTGCTGATGCAAAATTATAAAAGGTTCAAAATAATGTTTTCACTGAACATTACTTAGGTTTTCAGCACAGATTGGAAGATGAGAGAAAATGCTTCATCCTCAGTGGTTAGGAAACTGCTCAAGAAACAAAGCAGGGTCAGGCAGTTCCTGGGTGGAACCAGTACTTCTAGCTTCACTTACTGTGATGCTAACCAAAATGGTAATGTTTCTTCTGCTCTCTTGTTTACAATTTGACTGCTTGACTCCAGAAGGACCTGAGAATTTTCACGGGATATGTGATCTATACCTACTGAGTAATCTATAGAGGTAAAACTACAACAATGCATTATATAATGGGTCTACGCTTGTTATTTATCATATTGGAAAGTAAGTATACATGTACACACACAGTGACTCATTTATGGGATAGACAGTAAACTGTTATGAGATGGTAAAGCAAGCTTCTGAAAGGAAAGATTGAATCATAAAGTGTTAAAAAAGACTGTAACACGTTTAGATAATGAAAATGGTATTATAAGTCATGACCCCATTAAAACATAACAAGTAAGCCCAAGGAAATCTTCCCATAACAAAGATGGACCAGCTAGTAATGTCTGCAGAATATTATGGCTTGATTATTTCGATTACTTTTCAAGTCAAAAGCTATTATTCAACATTCAATGATCTTTAAATGATGTGGTCAGTTACCTATAATATTATTCTGGCGTAATCAGATCTTGCAATGAGCAACTACAAGCCTCTACTAGCTTACTAACTTGAAAAAATGTGCAGAATGAAAAAAAAATCTAATTTGTTCGTAGTCTACTAAATTTATCTGAGATGCAAAAAGAAAATCAACATTTTTTTTTGCTAAAGCAAGACAACATGGTCAATAATATTGAAGAAAACTGTCATTTTAAACCATACAATAATTGATAAATCATTATACTTATTTATACATGTACCTAGAATGTACTATATGTTTGTACAACACATAATATTGAATGTATACTAGCTACTTGCTGTAGCTATGGTAACAGCATATCAATAAAGAAGCAATTACTATAGTACTGTGCCAAGCCCTCAGTATGCTTTTATTACATTACTATCTAGCACATGAAATATTAAATTAATTTTAATCAATCATGTTTTCAGTGATGTCCTTATGTTGCAAAATGCACATATTTCTGACCCCTGTTTTAACCAAATCACTGACACCAGAATATAATGTTCTCAAAATGAAAAAAAAAAGGATCTGGAAGTGAAAGTAAAAACAACAACAAAATGTGATTATATTACAAATGAAAGGATAGGTTTGGTAAATCCGCTTTAAAAGCCATCCTCAGTAAATATCTCAATTTAACCAGATTTCTCTTTTCAGTATTTCCAATTTTTGTATTTTTTTTTTAATAAATCATCAAATCACAAAGTCATGTTACTTTGTTGAAAAAAAAAACCACACACAAAAAAACAACATGAAAGTGTTCTCTGAAACATGTGTGTCAACTGCTGAAGTGTGACAGACGGACAGACAATGGAAAAGTGATTCCTATGTTTCACCTCTACTTACAGCAGGGGACACAATAATGTTTACTTTTCAAAAACAGGTCAACCTGCTTATTTTATTTGTCACAATGTGTATTCACTGATGACAGAAAATTATATTAAGACAGACTGAGCCATTAAACATTTTCAATATTATTAGGCATAAATATCGAAAAATAGATTTTTCCTGCAATTTTGAAATCGAAGTACAGACAAGTTTCATTAAATGTACAAACTGTATATGTTTACATTTATTTCTTAACTGAGATATTTACTGAAAAACCCTGTATCTATCACTGCATGTACAGCCAGATAAAGAGCAATTATCATTATAAACCCATTACCACTTGAATACTAAAAGAAACAAAAAAGCCTATGATACCAGTATAGAACCAGATCAGCATGCAAGTAACTGACAAGCTGATCATGTTTGATACTCTTAACCCTTTACCACATGTAGAATTTATTTTGACACACTTGCAAATAGAGCAGACCCAGATCAGATGGCTCTCAGAAAAAAATGTATGATCAGGATCTCCTCTGTATGCTCATTCAATATTGATACATACTTAGATATTACAGTCTGCATGGTGCCAAAAATCCATTGTAATAGATTATACCATGTAAAGTCTGTCTAATTAAAATTCATCAATTCATAAATTTGAATACCTTTTGAAATTCAATGAGGTAAAGGGTTAAACCTGTTAATAAGGGGGACGGGATGCAGTCTGATTTGGCTCCTCTATAGTAAACCATGGTGTTAAAATGGTGCAACGGAATGGTAAAGTGTAGTAAAGGATTACACAGCACTTCCCCGACTCTCACCTTGTCCATCCGATCGTTGTATTCCTGTCGCCTCTGGCTGCTAAGGACCTCTTTGCTGTTGCCATGCTCACCAAGGCCATGGAAAAGGCCATTGTAAGGCCCTGGGGCAGAATCCAGGTAGTCGTGACGACGAGGAGGGTCCTTCATTCTTTGCTACATAAATTGAAAAAGAAAAAGAAATGTAAATATGTATATAATAAACTCTTTAATGTAGCAACATAAACACATTGAAATTCATAGCCACATAATTCATGGAATACCGGTATACATAATTAATCAGTGAATCGTGGTAATTTGATTGTGGATCTTAATACATTGCACTTAGTGTTCTAATATTTAATGTAAAATCCTTTTCTTTTTCAAAGACATTAAATTTCACCAAATCTATATCAAAGGCAATTTTATAGTTGCATTTTTTCAAAGATTCATTTTCCAGAAAACCTGAGATCAACAAAATGAGCAATATTTCTGGGATTAAATTCATACTAGATAAAACCACTTGCGAATACAAAAGAAATAAATCACCCACATGTAAATAAATGATTATATAGAATCATATTTTACTGAAATGTTCTGATATAAGATTCAGTAATATCTTTTACACAAAGTCCCATGAACTAGAAGTTTTGATTATCCAATTTAATATTTATAATTATGAATTTATAATATTCATTATCAAATAATACTATATGATCTAATATTTATTTAATTAATCATTAATTAAACATGATATTAGATTATTCAATATATTCTCAATATATTGTCATTTTTACATTTCCGTTCTATTACTTTTTATTTTTTAAATTACAAATTACATACACTATCTATTTGAGAATATTTTGATGTTGTGTCAGAATACATAGCTGATGACTTTAGCAGAGACTATATCATTTATTTATAATCATCAACTGTCAAACCATTCTCCTGAAATCAATACATAAAATGGCACATCAAATAAAAGCAAGAATAGAACCTAACATCTATATTGTTAGTATGGTTAAAAAGGCTGATTAAAGAGAAGTCATTAAAACTTAAAAGGATACTTAACCCATTTCTTCATATAGACTCATTTTTATGAATTTGCAAACAGAGCAGACCCAGATCAGACAGCTCCTGTATGTCTGATCAGGGTATCCTCTGTTTGCTTATATAATACTGTAGTCAGAGTCTATACAGTTTCTACATAAAAAAAAAAAAAAAAAAATATTATTTTATTTTCAGTACTTGAATATTCATCAAGTCATAAATATGTATATAAATACTCATGTAGCAAAGGGTTAAGACATGGATATAAAGAAATGTTATTTCGATCCATTACCACACAGGAGCTTAGTCAAGCAAATTACAATGTGACCAGCAAAATTATGCTGACTGGTAAAGGATTAAGCAATACAAGTGATTTTTATAAATCAATTGAAGTGGCAACCATCATAACAAATGAAGTATTCTGGAAAAAAATGTGTTTTTTTTTCAATAATTGCTTGTAAATACACACTTGAGAGATGAAAAGTATGATCTAACAAGATCAAGATACAAAAAGTGCAAACTTTACAATGCTGTGGGCACTTTGTCACCAGTGCAAACAAGATCACCTTGATCATGGTCTGCACTGGTTGCTGTTTAGTCAAAAGATTTTCAACAAGCACCCCCATAAACAACTAATTGTACAGTCAAAAATGAAGAAAGGACAAGTCCATTTGAGAAATTAAGCATGGTAAGGGTTAAGATAAGAAAAAGTTTAGTAAATTTACAATATAAGCTTGTCAATTCTAATACGTTTTCTAATAAGAGGTTGAAGTTAAAAGTATATAAGTGATCATTCATTTGAACAATTCATGAGACATAGAAATAAAACAGTATTTTATCTATTCATTTATTTTTTAGTAATAATAATAAAAAAGAAAATATATAAAGTAAAACCTCATATAAAGACCATCTCAATATAATAACATCAAACTGTTAAGACCAGAAAGGTGGTCCCTTTTTTCTTATTTCGTGTAAATTGAAATTCAGTTACCAAACCATCCCAATATTAAGACCAGTTGACAGCAGTCTGAAAGGTGGTCCTGTTATTGAGATTTTACTGTACATCAGTAAAAAATATGATATGAAGAAGTTTATACATATAAATTTTGACATGAAATAATTATGAATTATACAAAAAAAATCAAATCACCTGAATGTTATGTTGTTATAATTTGAAAGTTGATAACTATACATATACTACATTGAAATGGGTAAATTCCTACAACCTTACAGCTTTGGGGCAATATATCTTCCTATAGCTTTATCACGCATCAAAAATCATCACATGCAACTAGGAGTGTTAATTACATGCAGTATGTTTGTTCTTTTTTTAAAAAAAATGAATGACACTACAAATACTAGTAATTTTTAAATTCAAAAGCACAGCATTGCTAACTACCAGTAGTATTTTTGTGAAATTGAAACAAGATGGCTTTGAAAGCCCTGAATTGATTACCTGATGACAATTCACATAAAGTACCCATTTTTTGAAGGAGGCAAACAATTTGAACAATCTTGTTTGAGGTTTACACTACAAATATCTGTGTTAAACTATTTTCAAGCTGATTAGTAGTTTAAATTGGGGAAGATTTCAGTCATCTGGTCTTGGAAAAATAAGTTTTTAAAGTTTTCATAAGATTTTTTTTTTCCATTTCCATGACAGCCAAATTTCTGCATGTAATCAAATTCTGGAATGACTTTAAAAAGAGTTACCTAAGAAACATTAAAAATAAGCCTTTTCAAAGTTGGCAAAGTGGTTAAAAAGATGTTGTTAGGAGAAATTGTTGACAACCAACGACCGGTGGATGCAAACCTTTACTAGTCACAATAACTCAATTTAACCAATTGGCGCTACGGCTAAGTCAAAATGAATTAAACAATGTTATGTATAAGAGTTCTTCAGTATATATTCTATTTGCGATAAGTTAATTTTGTTCTGAGTGTGAGGTACATCGTCTTCAATTGAAGAGTGTCACATACATGGATGTATAACCAAGTTGGATATGGGTGAAAAATGGAAAACTACAAGTGTCTGAATCTAATCTAGCAATTACTCATAATGACTACAAACTTTCCATGTGATTCTATATGACCTAGGTCTGTGTAATCTAGCTCATGCTAATATCAAGTATCAACATTATTAACACAGCTCTCGAGTATCCAGTACAAAGTACTCAATTCTATGTTACTACTGGTCAATCTGTGAGGTCAAGGTCAAATTCTATTGCCATGCAGCCAGAGTAATCTCCCTTCTTTCTACCTGAAGTAAATAGCGCTCATAGTCTCTCTTTCTCTCCTCTCGTAGCAGCTGTTGGCGCTGCTCTACGTCATATCCCATGTTCTCGACAACAGGTTTCTCGGCAACAGCGACCATGGGGAACACATATCTCTCATATGGAGAATGCAGCTCTTGTTTTTTCTACAATTTGTATTGAACATAAATTTACTTTTTTTCATTAGAGCTAGTGTATTGTCCTAAACATGCCTTGAGAGAAACTTATGTCAAAATACATTTCGTGGGGTAACTGCGAAACTTAAAGTGCTTAAATATATACATGCACTAGTTTCGTTCTCACTCCTGGCTTTGCAAGTTATGCATATAACTCATAACAACTTGCCCTGAAGGTTCATCAGTAGTAAAATTAAGGCATGTTAAGGTAATCCATCCATCATTAAATTATAATCATGGCCCTTCATTGCTTAAAAAGACTTAAGTAAGGCTTGCATTTACTATGAAATTCCCATGATCACTTGATGGACCATGATCACAAGTTAATAATGAATTGATTACCTTAAATCAAACCACAGAGTACTTGCATTCTAATTTCCAAGTCTACAAATAAGGATCTTTGTTCAGGACATTGGTCAATTAAAAACAGGCATTACTAAATTATCAAATAAAAAATTAGCAACACAGTACATTTGTATTGCCAAGCAATTTTGTACAACCATAACATCAAATATGATATAATCATCTATAAGTATACATTAACCTATGAACTATAAGTAAAAATAAATCATTAATCTGAAACCAAAAGATGCAATAAAACAATATAACTAAATGCTGTAAGAAAAAAAAAAGTTATTTTCAGCTCCTATATGCATAAGAAATATAAAAAATTGAGCTGCAATCAAAATGTTAATATGTTTATATCTCATTCTTTACATTGTGATAAGAGGGAAAATATACTAAAAATAGAAAAAAAAATTGTAAGGTTAGGATTTCTAACTCACAACATGCTGTTAAAGTATACAACCATTTTCGAACGTTAAAATATTGATGCACAAAATTAACAATATTTTAACAAGGAACAAGCTGCAAAACTATATACATTACTATATTAGAAATGCAAGATATATGTAAAAACTATATCAAAACATACTGACACATCACAATTATTAAAACAGACTCAGTCTCACAAAATATTAAACATGTTACAGGTATATAAAAGTGTGCATATCTATATTATTAAAGATTTACAATTTTACATGCAAGATTTATATATATGGGATTTAATATTTGTAAACAAAACTACATTATAGGAAAAAGATATCAAAAAGTATTTACATTTGTCATGACTATGTATGAGGGGCACTCAATAAGTTTGTGGACTGTCTTGTGTATTTATAATGTAATATAAAAAATTTGGCATACATATTAAATGAGGTTCTATATGCCTGTATTAAACAAGAATAAATATAACTTGACTATTTGAGTGTACCGTCGCTTCGACAGTATTTCAGTCATATAGAGACGTCCAGCTAATTACAGGTGGAGGAAGACCCTAAATGCAGGGAGGCATCTGGGTAGAACCACTGACCTACCGCAAGCCAGCTGGAAGGCTTCCTCACATGAAAATACGAATGACCCTGCCGGGATTGGAACCCATGCAGTGAGGGGATGAGTGAGTGTTAAAGTCAGCGACTTTACCCTCTCGGCCACGGAGGCCCCCCAAGAATAAATATAAACAAATAAAGTTTTAAATGAAATCATATGTTGGTATAACAACACACTGTCTTATATAAACAACACTTATAAAGCTTTTTCTGATGTGATATGAAATCATTAAAAATATCAGCTATTTGTTTAAGGGCATTTTATTTTCATGCATGTGTGCTTCATTTTGAGCATGTAAATTTTCAGCAGCACTGTTACAAAAAATGGCTTATCACTCCACTGACTTTTTGAATGTCCCTTGTTTATAATATCAATACAAAGCATAGCATGCAAGGTTATAACAAGAAAATACACAAAAATAAATAGTGATATAATTCAAAATGGATATAATGTTTAAATCTAATTTCAGCATCTTGTATCATTAAATGTTTTACTTTTCCCAAACTGGACCCTTGCTTACAATGAGTCTGTAAGAAATTGCGACCAATCTCACCATTTATAACACTGGTAAAAGATGATAAAAAATGACATTTTCCAAGACCATCATCATTCATGGTTCCTTGAGAGTTATAACATGAAACCTAGACAGTTCAATCAAGGCAAATTTGAAATAATATGTAAATAAAAGCAGTCCCAAGACAGCATGCTCTTTTTTTCTTAGTGCTGAATAGAAAAATGTTTGCTGTTACTTTTTGTTCTGACCTTAATGAGAAAATTCTACATCGATGAAATGGGCAAATTAACTGTGCCAAAAGTAATTTTAGGGTTACCTGCCCTTATGAAATTAGTTCCCTTTATGACAGGAAACAAGTATTCCAAGTTTGAATGGTTTAAGAGAAATGAACCTAATAAAAAAAACAAATGCCAACACCCATGAGAGGGTCATGACAATAGCTGCGCTTTTTTTCTTTCAAAAAGAAATCCTTACAGTGTGTAAACCCTATATATTGCACAATATTATTGCTTCTCTAGTTTGTCTGTTAGGGTTATGTCTACGATTCAGATACAAAAGGTTACAGTTCATATACATGCGGTCATGCCATGCTTGTACCTTCTCGGCAAATGCACGGACTTCTTTCTTGCGTTCCAATTGGTACTTGACCTTCTCTTTATCATATCCCCCCATGTGATTCACAAGAGGGGTTTCAGCAGACGCCTCATGCGGCATCAAGTTCTCCTTTACCATTTCCCTTGGAGTCACATGTTTCTGCTGCAGTCAAGTAATAGGTTTGCATTAATGGTTTCAGAGAGACATTACATTCTTGCAAATCACTATGTGTAATATTCTGTGTTTTAAATTCATAGAACTAATTCAGTTAGGTATGAATCATTACAAAATACTCCTCAGAACAACAACAAAAATATGTTTTTAGCTTCAAGATAATATCTTTTTTCCTTGATTTTCCTTTTAAAAAATAATCCTCCTTTAAATTTACGACTACCTACTTTTTGAATAAGGTGAATCAAACTATAACTATTCCTTAAAGAATATAAATACCCCAACATCCCATCTTGTCTTCACGATAATTCCTATAAAGCCCAAGCTTCTATGTAGCAGGGTTATAAAAACTTAAAACAATTCAATGTGTGTGACAGGAGTTACCTGCTCTTTATTATAGTCTTTAAAGTCTTTTTTCCTCTGCTCCTTGAACCTCTGCCTAGTCTCCACCTCATACAGCCCCATACTGTTGACCAGCGGAGTTTCCTCCCCTGCCAGGCTGGGTGGAATGTATGGGTGCTTCTCTGAGCTGCGCACCTTCAGTTTAAACAGTTTTCTTATATCAAATAGGAAAATAGTTACATTTGTATTTCAATTTTAATTATTATATTATCTGATAATGACCAGTGTGTAAAATGGTCACTATGTTAACTCATATAACATGCTTTAAAGGATCTATATGTTTTATTACAAGGCAAATCAACATTTCCAGATTGTATTTTTAAGATTTTATGTGCCCAAAAGGAAGCTATAAAGCACCAGATAACCTGTTGTTGCTTTTTTCCTTTCTTTCTTTCTGGTAAAAAAGATTTTAAAAAATCACATGATTTATATAACTCTATCATAATCTTTTGCAAATATAACATAATTTCACTTAAATCTAGATCTATTAAAATTTTCATAAATCTATCATAATTTTATATAAATCTATCATAAACTTAGATAAGCTTCATTTAATAACACAGATTACACATTACAAAATGACAGTTTAGAAAAAAGGTTTGAACTCAAGCAATATCTTCAAAAGAAGTGCAAACAATATGCAAGTTTGAAATTACTTTTTACTTCTAACCTTGTTATACAATGTCATGCTGCCTAAATTACACAAAGAAATCTGACAGTCTAAATATTGTTAGATAATTATTATCATACATGGTTAACTATCAAAGCATCAAAAGTTAAAATGATTTAAAAGTTATATTCTGTAACAGCTTGAATCCTATCAGAGAAAATTACATTTCTTGCATTAAATAATTCTAAAAATTTCTGCAAAAAATCAGTCTTGATAAGCAGGAATGTTATTTAAGAAAACAAAAATTTCAATACTTGAAAACTTATAAATATATATTGTCTATAATCATTCAATAAACATTAGACTAATTATCTTTATTCTAGAGATCATAATATAAAACATATTCTTCACTACTACTAATAAATAATAGTACTAAATAACAAAAAATAAACAATATATACTTTACTGTGATTTATATTAATCTACTTAAAACAATTTCTTCAAGTTATATTTGGACCATTTGGTTGAATCATTGTTGTATCTAAACAAGTTTTGTTTACATTATGCAGTCTATTGAAAATGTACAATCATTGGCCACACACAGATCTTTTTTCTTTCTTTTTTGACCAGATTGTTTCTTTCTCCCATACTTTCTAGCCCTTATACTTTGTTGAATCACTCCTTTAACCCCTTGCCTCATGAATATTCATGTACAAATTTATGACATGATATATTTATATTAATGAACTAAGCTTATGAAACACTAGATTTTTCTTTGCTTTTCAGGTAAGTAGAATCTGTATGAGAAAAGAAAGAGACTCTGATCAAGTAAGGTATTAATTTGAATATACATGACTGTATTCTATTTAATGTAATAATTTTAAACAGTAAGTAAATGATAAATCAGAAGTGGAAGCTAGTTGCTCTTTTTTTTCTCATTATTAATGTGAAGGTATAACAATGGGCCAAATACAAACTGAATATTATTACTCTATTTTTCTATTTCATCAACATCAGTGCACAGATTTTTTTTCTTCTTACATTACATCTCTTACAACAAATAAAAAGAACAATGAAAATTGAAATAAAAGTAAATAACAGTCAAATTACAGCATGCACACTCATCATTCTCATGCAATATCTCTCATTATACATAGAACTTTTGAAGTTCCATAAAGAATGTAAAAAAGCCCAAGTAAAATCAAGCAAAATAAATTAATGAAAGGGTCTATCAGCCAAAAAAGATATTCAATTCAATAACAGCTTATTTTTCTAAGTTGAAAGTAAGCTTTTATCATCATCATTTGTATCATAAATCATAATTTCTTCTTTCATCATATTTTCTTTTCTAATTTATAATAAATTTGTTTAAATAAGCTAATACTAAACAAGCATGTAAATAGACACAATGTGTTATTCACCTGATCTTGAATTAGGCAATTAATGAGACATAAAGGGTACGCTGTTAAGGCTCAATATAACATAACACAATTAAAAGTCCTCATCAAAAAACATGTCTAACAGTTCATCAGCATGCAATGTTATTAGGCTTCAATGAAATCCAGGGCATTCAAACCCTCAACCAGATGAGATATATCAGGGAAATAAATAATGGTGCCTAGATAAAACAAGATCAGCATTCACGTTTCTTGCCAAGGATAGATACCCATGCATTATTGATTGATATATCATCTAATCTGCCATGGGATTACACACCTGCTTCTCAGTGTTTTAAGATGTGTTATATTACACCATTTCCTTTGTTCCAGCGCAGTTTTATCAGGTAATGTAACCCAAAAGACCATTTCACTCCAAAAGGAGATGTAAACTAGCACTCCCATACATGCTGGTATATAATTCCATACATTGTTCAATGGGATATAAACATACACTTTAGAGTCGATATTTTAGTCAACGACAGCTATAAAACTATACTTTGCTTACCTATTTTCCTATTATTTGATGTCATGAAGTAAAATGAAATAAGTCAATCGGGGGTTTTCCTATGTTGATTACCTGCAGGCTGATCAGGTTTTATACAGGACCTTACCCATCAGTACTTTTGAGATGAGAAGTTAACACAGAAAAACCTGAGTAGACTGAAAATTCTTTCCAGTCAGATCTGGCTTCTCTACGGTATACAATGGACTACAACGGCACATTTGAGTAGCATGGTTACGGTAAGCCCACAAACTGACACACACAAGGTGGATGGGGTACCTTTTGCAGGAACTGTTTGAACTCATGTTTTCGATCATCCTCCAGTCGCTTGCGATAGTCTGCATATTTACCCATGGAGTAGACCATGGGGTGTAATTCCTGGGCGCCACGTGCAGGCTCTGACTGTGCCCGGACAGCCCCCCGGGTTCTATTTTTCACGACCTCATTCTGTCGAGGCAATGTGCATGTAGTAGCAATGGAGTAAGCCATGCACAGGACTGTACATGCTTTTCCCATTTATTTCTTACTAAATATACAGTGCAGCTCCATTGTTAAGTATTTTATAGTTAGTTATACTCAGTTATAGATTGATGATCCCTCTACACTGTTCCTGGGTTGGACCAGTACTTTTCCCCGGTATTTTGGGGTACATGCCTAGTTACTCTGCTATATTGGGCAGATCTATTATAAACTGTATTTTAGTGTCTAAACACAGATACAAAGTTATATTGAGCTGCCATCAACTAATATGACAAAAACAACAAATGAATAACTTAGGGATCAGGTTTGATCAGTTATAAAAGTATCATGTGGGCTGACTACAAAACTGTTCCAACTCCTTTGATTTCTATATACACTTAGAATAGTTTTGTGGTCAGCCTTAGATTTTCAGTGTTTTGAAGTGTGCTTTAATGGATCTACAAAGTATTTGCTTACAATTTTACATGTTTTAGAATTATCAACATTATGGTTATTACACTGTACCTTCACATGATTTATAATATGGGGACATCCTGTGATGTTATTAACCCTTTACCTCATGAATATTCATGTGCAAATTTATGATTTGATGAATATTAATTTGCTGAACTTAAAAGAAATATTAGAAAAAATGGATTTTTCTTTGCCATGCAGACTATGTAGAATCTGAGTTTCCATATAGTATGAGCAAACAGAGGAGACCCTGATCGGTGAGGCAGCTCCTGGAATCTGTTTGCCAATACATCAAAATGCATCTTATATAAGATAAAGGGTTAATTGTTCATTCAGAAAAATAAATGCTTGTGCGCACCTTAATAAAACAATATTCTATTTTATTCTGCAATACTTAAATTTCCTTTAGGTATAAAGAAAAACAAATATTATCAGAATTAACATAAAATGTTTTTCAATATAAACAGACCTAATAAAAAAAAATTGTTTATCTTCCTCCACAAACAGAAGTCAACACAATGTAATCTCAGAAATATATCAATAGAGGCTAACTACTCTTTCCTCTCTATCCGAAAATGTTAAAAATCATTTTCAAATATAACTTGAAAAATAATATTATTTCTATTTTTGTATATCTATCAAGCGAAGTAAAATGTTACAAATATATTTTCTCAAAATTTGTTAAATATAATAATTAGTCGAAGGCACTGTAACAAGTATGAATGCATGTTAAGCAATATGAAGCTAAATGCTGATGGTTTATGTTAAAACTAGTGCAAATAAATTATAAATTATCATTATTGATTTCAACAAGCTTCGCAAAGTATTCCAAAGTTTTCTTTCTTCAGTCCAATTTAAAAACAGGCTGTTAAATCCATTAAACATCAAATGACCAAGAACTTCACAAAAAAGGTAACACACATGCATTTTAACATTATCCATGCAGAATATTAACTTAAAATGTTCATGAAATTGAATATTAGGGATTTTTATTAAATTTGGGCATTTTTTTTTTTTTGCAATTCCTTTATTTCACACTATGTTCTGAAATGAAAGAGCTATGTCCCCTCTGCATCACAAATTGTTTTTGCGAATATTTAAACAAAAACAAAAATGCTGTAAAATTTCACTAAATTTAAGTAAAGTCTGAGGATGCTTCAAGAATATATCAACCACAAGTTACTAAACTAGTTCCCACTATCAACAAAATTTTGGTATTAATACTGATAAGTATTGTATAACCTTGAATAAATAAATGTCCATGATGATTTTCATTTTTTATTAAGACTTCAGTCATGCATTGTTCAGATTCCTTGTAACACTTAAGGGGGCCAACCTTGAAGATCATATTGTAATTCTATGACATTTAATGATTCTGTTAATGATTTAGGGCCTTGCTGGTATGAAATGTGTTATATAATGGCAATGGTATTTACAATAATGGAGAACATGGTAATGAAATAATGCAAATCCTCAATTAAATGCCATCCAATTTCATTAACCACCAAATAATAAACTTCAATGAAATTCTATTTTCTTAATAAATTGACTTGAAATGTTATCTTCATCACCTATCCAGTTCTTTTAAGAAGTAATAAGGCCATTAAAAGAGAGGGAAGGGTGTTTATTTAGGAAACAAAGTTTCATTTTGATTGCTATATCACAGAATAATACAAGTGTTAAGTTCAGATGCGCAGTAATCTAATCACGACGGCTGTTGGTCTGAGTGATTAATTACAAAGCATCTGAGCACAAGAGCCACAAACCTTCTTAGTTTATAATTATAGCATATTTTTGGGATAATTGTGTTAGAATTTAGAATACACCATACAAAGAAGTTCAATTTCCTGATCTCAAACATGCCTTTTGAAAACTGAACTACATTCCAACAGTCGAATCCATTAAAAAATCATAAAATGTATGCTGTTTGTTTTTTGTGACAAAGCACAAAGCAAAGACTTTTGTTACATGATGATTCCCGTGACAAGACTGATTAAAAATAAGACCATGGTTAAGCGTCAATGAGTCAATAAAATATTAAGCCAAACATTTTGGCTCAAGCTTTTCTCTATTAAATTGTTAACAAGAAAAAACTGAAACAAAACCATCAACATAATTAACTCATAAGTCAACTGAAAAAAAAAAAGGGCTCGACACAAAACGTAACTGAAATGTTAAACCAGTTATTGAGGCAGCACTATACAACTAATGTTAAATTCAACTAAACTGATGACCTTGACCTTCTGAAGCTAATACCTCTTTTATGCGGTCATACGCCTGCAAGAATTCTTTTTTTCTCTCCTCATCATACATCTGTCTCACACCGTCATACGCGCCCCCTTTAACAAGCAGTGCGCCCTTTCCATCTGGCTCTGGCCAGCTATGGTTCGGAGCGGGCTTTTTCTGACAGACAAAAATACATACCTTGTAGGTAATTCAAACATTTTCTGACTTACAAGTCTCACATATTTTCAGTTATAAAAAAATGAACAATTCTTACATTGTGGTTATATTGTGGTTCTAGCTCAAAAGCTTACAACCATAAGAAAAATCCTTGATATAATAGATAAATGTTCAAAATGTTTTCATAACAAAATCTTTTCAATAGCAATCCAATCAATTCAAATTCAATTTTCCTTTATTACCAGTGAACTATACTTTGATTTACTTAAGGGAATACTGGATTATAGAATTCTTTTCATGATATAATATGATTTTATCTTTTTTATCCAGATAATGTCATGTATGTTTTATTTTCATTCTAGATGATTTTACAACCTTCCATAAAATAAAACAATTTATCTTTCAAAATTTGAATGCAAAATGTATCTTAGAAAAAGCAGATTAAAATATATAAAGGCAAATTATTCAACAAAAAATAAAGAACATTTCATCAAATAAAAGAATGATTTAAATACCAGTAATCAAATACAAAACACCTTGAACAAGTATTAACACAAACAACTTTGAACAATAAAACATAAGAACAAGAAATAACAGTTTAACTAGATTAGAAATACATATATATATACATGTTAAATGTGTACAGACCACTGGGACATGGTAATTATTACACAGGAAATGGTAACATTCAAAACATATTAGTGAGATTACACAGTGCACACATGCATTAATCCAAATTACAAGGGAGGGAATGGGAAATGTTCTCATATTTACTGACTGTAAAATCATTAATTTTCGTCCACATCAAATTTTATTGAATTTTGTATGACTTATGGGAATATGTACCTTTATTTACGGATGTTCTAGAAAAGGTGAGGTCTATAAAATAAACGTTTTTTGTGGGCATTAATATCTGTGGATAAAACCCTCAATGAAATCAACGAAAATTAGGGTACGATGAAAATTAATGATTTCAGTTACTCGTATGCACAGTTTATTAATAATTTAACATATACATGCACAGCTGGTCTGTTACAGTAGCTTTACACATCATGAGTTACAATACAGAAAAGCCCTTTGCCTTCATTGTATTATCATACAGACTAAATTATCTCTTTAAAATATTTTTCAGTGTAGCTATCTAACCTCACTTTCAAATGAACTATTTAAAAATGATGATGAAAGACAGTGCTGAATGAGTATTTAACAATTTTCATATATCCATGCAAAAAAATCAGGCAACATTATTTGTTGATATGACAACTAGCTAAAACATATACTTCGTATTCAGGAATTTAATAAAGCATTCCGACTGAGTTAAAGTTTTTTTTATATATATAGTTATTTTATCGAAACCCAAGTTTTTATCTAAGTTTATTTTGGCTTCCTAGGATGAAATGCGTCACAGAACAATATAAATTCTAAATTACTTTCCTCCCCATCACTGCTGAATATCTTTTTTAAAAGATAATTCTCGTTTTCATATACTCTGTTAATCATAACTTTTATCATATTATAGGCCTTATAATAGCAGAGTTGAAATAATTAGGACTAAAGGAAGAATTGAGAAATGTTCAGAAAAGCAAGAAATGTTTAGAAAAACACAACAGAAGAGCATGGAATTTTGTAAACTCAATGCTTACTATTAATAGCTATCAAGAAGTTCATATTCTATCATCCAAAAATTCCTAATTTCAACTGGATTTATCAACAATACTTTTATAACTAACATTTCTATCCCTTTAATAGCATTACAGCAGGACAACAAGGTGTACAATGATCCAATTAAGATGGGGCCAAACCACCTTAAAATGAATATGCATATCTGTTTAACCAATAAAAAGCTGCACAAAGTTGACAAACAAATGCCTTATTAAATGAACCATGCCTTCAAATTGCTTCTTTTGATCATTACTTATAAAGGGATATGCAATGTTTTGGCATCATGTTTTTTAACCCCTCATTATGAACAAGCTCTTTGCTAGGTTACCCAAGATATAAATGCAAAATTGAAATAAAATTTATGTTTTGTCGCTTTTTCATCAATGAATTAGCACTACAGATTTTAATCGTAATGTAAAGCAGTGGAGTCTTGAAATAAACTTCTGAGCAGGCATGGTATTCAGAAAATCTGATTAATACCATTTTATGTTATATAACATAATATGCCTGACATCAAAATCTTAGCTGAATAAAAAAAAAAACTTTTTAAGACCAATAAAAAATGTAAATACGCATCACAGAACAAATAAATATTGATTTATTTTTTCAGTAAAAGTGCTTGATTCAATGATACAAACAGTCTTGATGATTTACAATTTGAAGACAAAGCAGCCACGGCCACCATTTTTAGCGCCAAAAACATATCTCCTGAGTTAAAGATTAGAAGAACAGACACAATACACCATCCGCCAATCAAGAGTGCATGCATTAACAGAATCGACCAATGGCAACACGGGTGTACCTTAGTAATATAATCATTGTACTCTCTCTGGCGTTCAGAACGAAGTTCTCTCTTTTTACTCTGTATGGCGTCATCTCCACGCAGTTCAAGCATTCCAGTCTGATCATGATCCCAATTCCTCCTGGGTTGCTGTTGACTTTGCTGGAGAGTGGTCATTATCAACATTTAACATATATATCAGGTGGCACTTACATTCTGCACCATTTATTAGGTTAATTTTGATTAAGAAAGAACCTAAAGACACAGCTGTAAATAAAAGGTGGGTGAAACTAAAAATCTTTTTTTTTCTTCTGCAAAATATGTCCTGAAAAGTATAAATTATAAAAAGTACATTCATTCTATCTAATAGGTTCAATCTTATTAAAATCAGCTCTTCATTTTGCTCTGTTACTCTATGCTACAAAGACCTGCAATCTCATTAAAATCAAATCTTCGTTTTCGCTCCGATACTCAACATTACATTTTGTGATCCTCTTTGTAATGAATTCACTGGCAAATCTAAAATACTATCATAGCATAAAACCATGTCAAACGGAACTGAAATAAAAGTGCTGCAAAAAGAAAATAAGAACACCTAAGATCTTCTAAAATTTAGCTTCAAATCTGTGGCCAATCAAACAGTGCAACAACACACACACAGAAAACCAAATTTCAGGCAATGTTACATAAATCCTAGGAACAGCTTTCTCCAGTCCACTGTCTCATTCCAGAGATATATATTACACAGGCATACAATTGAAGGTGTTTTGGATTTAAGAAATCCTTCAATGTCTCAGCTTAATCTACATCTTATATACTGTATTAACACTTACAACACTGTGGGCACTTGTGCCTGTCTTTGCGATCAGTGCAGTCCAAAATCAGCTTGCATGTCCATGTAGTCTGATCAATGGTCTGCACTGTTCGCTTTTCAGTCAATAAATTTTCTGCAAACACACCCATAAATAACTTATGGAACAGTCCAAAATAGAGATAGGACAAGTCCAATGAAGAAATTTAACATGGTAAGGGTTAATAATCTAAAACTTATTACTTATCTTCGAAAAATTCATGTAACATTCGGAACCTAGAAGTAAATACAAAATGTATGGTGTTTATACCTAAATAAATCATTCATGTTATATCTAAATGATTAGTATGCATGATTTATTATTGATAAAGTTTAACCATACACTTGTTATTATTATGTTATGGAATTTTGCAGTGTTCGTCAAGTGTTGTGTGTGTGTCTGTGTGTTTTTTCATGCAAACCCTTTGATATACAACAGTATGTGATATCTCTTCAAGGTGCCCATTAAAAACCACAGCCAGTTAAGTTATCCCCTCCTTAACAAAGTTAAACTTTACAAAATCATGGAAGAAAAAATAACAAAACAGAACAAGAGGGCCATGATGGCCCTGAATCGCTCATCTGATTATAAATGAGCAACATATATTGGATTTTTCATACTGACCTACTTTTTGACCCCACATGGCCCAAATTCGAACTTGTCCAAGATTTTATGGAAACAAACATTCTGACCAAGTTTCATAAAGATTGGGCAAAAATGTGGCCTCTAGAGTGTTAACAAGGTTTTTCTAAGATTTGACCTCATGACCTACTTTTTGACCCCACATGACCCAATTTCGAACTTGTCCAAGATTTTATAGAAACAAACAATCTGAACAAGTTTCATAAAGACTGGACTAAAAATGTGGCCTCTAGAGTGTTAACAAGGTTTTTCTAAGATTTGACCTAATGACCTACTTTTTGACCCCACATGACCCAATTTTGAACTTGTCCAAGATGTTATGGAAACAAACATTCTGATCAAGTTTCATAAAGATTGGGCCAAAAATGTGGCATCTGTTAAAAAAATTCTCAGTAGAATAATAACATACCTTAAAACTTACAAATCTTATTCTATGCAGTTTTTTTTAGCAAAAGACGACGATTGTTTTTTGGGTTGTTTTTTTCCTAAATTTTGTTGATATCAATTTACATTAGGTTTTTTTAATGTGTACTGGTAGTTATTTATGATTATGATAATCCTGCTTCTGATTGTAAGGTTAGTGTGCTAATGAAACACGTGTACAATTGTTTATTACGTCTTGGGTTGTATACTGAATGCAGTTAACTAAAGATATAAATGTGTATTTTTCTTAGGAGTTGAGATTTTATGTTTAATTCAATAAAGATTACGAAAATGTTTGATTAAGAGGTTACTGGGTATTACATTTATTAAAATGAAAGAAAAAAGGTGTTGTTTTTAGTGTGTGTGTGTGTGTGTGCGCGTTTTATCAAGTAATGATGCTTATAAAAATGCATTGCCTTAGATAATGTATAAAAATACACTGACAGGCTCCATTTAGGGACTTCATCTTAGATTAATGGTTAAGATTATACTCTCACTATGAATATAATGTGGATATTATAGATATTTAATTATTCATAAATACCACATTGATTTAAATTCAAAATCTGACAAAATCTCTGAGAACCAACAAATTTTTTTCCAAGCTTAAGATTTCATCATTTAATCATGCAGCAATATACGCCAACACAATATTTATTTTGATTAAAGATAATGAAAGGCTAATACATAAATAAAAATTTTATTTATCCAAACCACAATATACTGAAAGCAATATGCGATAAAATGATGCATCTCTAGTATTCTAGCAGATTTCAAACATACTGGCCAAATATGTGGATGTGTAATATGTTTACGATATTTAGGCAAGGAGTTACTTCCCTTCCACTTGGCAATTTCAACAGTTTATGAAAGCTGTCTTACAGAAATTGCCCTTAGAATGAACAACAGGAAAACATTTTTTTTTGTCTTATTAAAGATATAATAGATTGGCAAAATCATAACAAAAGGTGCAGGTTTGTTAACAGCAGACAAACTGTTAGTTTATCCAGTAACCATAAGTAACGCACTGCCAATATGGAATGCAAAAAAAGCCAATGAACTACAGGGAGGAAGGTCAAATATCTAGTGAGAGGTCTCAAACATTTACCGCGTCCACCAACTGGTTATACTCCTTATTTCGCTGATTCCGCAGAAAATGTTTCCAGGCTTCATGATGCTGCTGTCCGATCGGCAAGCCAGAATCAACATCAGACGCAATGTGCATTTCTCGATTACGATGCGGTTCTTTCTATTTCACAATAAATAACACCATATCAACTAGGGGTCTCATGATTCTCAAATCATTTTCAGCAGAAAAGTAACTTTTTTTAATAAAAAGAATATTACGAAAGAAAGGCGAAAATTTAATTCATATGAAAGAATGCTTCAGAGGGCAAAATCTTTCCAAAAAGCTGAGTAAGTCATTCTCCACACATATCATTTGGCAGAGGAAGTATAACTAAAGTCTAGTGTGCTAATCAGCAAAATTTGTGTGCAAAAGACCTCCCAGAATGCACCAGTGTGGAGTTTTTACCTTCCGCATCATATCATTATATTCGCGGTGACGTTCTTGGTCAAGCTGCCTCTTGCGCTCCTCATGCTGGTTCTCATTGCCATAATAAAATGATGCCCTGTCGGGTTCACTGGCAGCCTTATGTATATCGTGGCTGTATTTCTATCAAATAATTCAAGCAACTCCATTATTTATTAATTACTTTACCTGTCCTATTTTCTTTTTCCTTTTTTTGACTACTGGTATTCTAATGGAATAAAATGCTGATTAAATTCAAAGAGAAAAAAATGAAATTTATATTAGTTATTAAAATCTTTTTCGTAAACTTAATGAAAAATAATGTTAAAAGGTGATTATATGGGGTAAATGTTATTGTTGTTGTTATTAATGACACTGGTCTGAGTTATGAGATGATTAATTGAAAAATTAGTACTGACTGATATATATATTTTTTACATTAAAAAAATACCCCCTCCCAAAGAGTGCTAAAGTATATCTCTATTCACTTCAAGTCTATAATGAAAAAAACCAAGAAATCAAAGCCATAAAGTGCATCCATATGAAAATAATAAACAGTAATTCCACATCATATACTAGTACTTAAACATCCTTGCATTAAACATTTTGATCCTATAATAGTTTTTCTATATACATACAGTAGCACAGAGAACCAGATTTCCAACAAATAAAAATACACATTGCTCCAATACCACCTTTACAATTCTAAAGATAAATATCTCTTTGAAATAGTAATTAAATAAACCATCAAATAAGAAAAGTGAAGATGTTTCATTGTCAATATAGTAACAACATTTAAAATTATAAAAATGCATAAACAAGAATCGATTTCAGGTACTATTTAAACTTTCTTTTCATTCAACTTTAACAAAGTTCAAAGTTAAAACAAGAGTTGTCAGAGGACAGCACGCACAACTATTCAAAATGCTTGTTGGTGAATAAAATAAAATCTATTTCATTTCTTGCCCTTCATATACCCTGAATATAATAACAGCTAAAAAATGATAAACCTTGATAGTCTAATACCCTTAAATAGGTTTATGAAATCTAAAATCATTCCCATGCCTAGTACTGAGACATAAGCATAATAACACTGTGCATGCAAAACTTTAACCAAGTATCCAAGTTAGAAAAGGGCCGTAATTTGTATAAAATTCTGTCCAAGAGTTATCCTCCTTGATTTCTGGCGACCCTACACACTTCTAAACTTTCTAATCAATACCAAAAACAATTCCTGAGATATAAGCTGGATAAAACCTTGCATGCAAAACTTTAACCAAAATGTCTAAGTCAAAAAGTGGCGCTCATCTGCATTATATTCATTAAAAAATTATCTGCCATTTAAGTATGATACCATTGAACATATTAAACATATTTCCAATCAAACCCAAGCCTGGTTACTGAAATATAAGCATGAAATTTCTTGCATGCAAAACCTTAACAAAAATTTCTAAGTTAAAAAGGGGCCATAATTTGTAATATACTCCATCAGGTGTTATCTTCCTTGATAGTAAAATACCCCTTAATATATTAAGATGTTTCAAATCAATCTCATGCCTGGACTCCGAGATATAAGCATGAAAGTACCTTGCATGCAAAACATTTACCAAAATTTCTAAGTTAAAAGGGGGCTTTAACTTGTAACATATTCCATCAAAAGTTATCTACCTTGAAAGTATGATACCCCTTAACATATTAAAGATGTTTCATGCCTGGACACTGAGAGTTACCTACTTTGGTTGTCTGATGCCCCTTAACATTCAAAATATTTCAAGTCAATACCATGAATGGTTATTGAGATATATGACTGATAGTAGCTTGCATGCAAAACTTTAACCAAATTTTCTAAGTTAAAAAGGGGCCATAGCTTATATCAAATTTAGTCAAGAGTTATCCACCTTTGTTGTCTGATGCCCCTGAACATATTCATAAACTTTCAAGTCAATACCATAATTGGTTTTTGAGATATAAGGTTAACAGTAACTTGCATGCAAAACTTTAACCAAGAGCTGCAACGCAAACGCCGACGCAAGGGTGACTACAATAGCTCTCATATTCTTCGAATAGTCGAGCCAATAAAAATGTTCAAAATGAACAAAGATCCAACAGATTCTAAGACATTCTGAAACATTTTCACAACACCCAGTCCAATCTTGAAATACATAAACACACGAGTGCACCCCTCGCAAAAACCATTTATCTGAAAACACCGACATAAGTCTTGAACAAACTTAGGCACAAGAGACCCTGAAAGACATGGCTATAACAAATCAAAGCCAAGCTTATCAAATGCAAAAGATGTGAGTTAACATCAATACATGTATGAATTAATATTGTATACATAATTCATTCATTTCAAAAATGTACTGTCCATCTAGATGATTTGATAATGCTCAACTTTAAAGCTCTGTCCTGAGGTATATACACACACCAATGAGGTAATCAAAAAACAATTCATAACACCCATAAAACCAAGTGTACCTCAACCTGAGTGCAGACCAAGCTTAGTCAACATGTACCTTTCTCAAGAAATCATTGTATTCTTTATTTCTCTGGTGTTCCATAGCCCTGTGCATGGGCTCATAATTGTGCTGCCCTATAGGCAGGCCCTGCAGGGCGGGAGGGGTGGGGATTTTGTCCCGCAAACTCCTCTGGAAATCATAAACAGCCAGTGTTCAAGCATTTAATTAGGGGGACAACAGGGATTGATTAAATGCATAAATTCATCTTACAAAACAAACCTTATTGAAAAATCTAATTTTTATTTCAAATTTAGAATAAATCTGTATTTTTTATACATGAATTATAAAGTTAAAAATTCAATTAGTTTGCATTTAAGATAATAAAATTTTTTTAAAAAAATAACGAAAAAAAAATAAGAAAAAGAAACTTAAAAGAAAAAAAATAATATAATGGTGTTGATTGAATGTGTCATGAAATGACATGTAAATGATATGTGAATGATATGCAAATGAAATGTAAATAAGAAACAAAAATTCATCTATTTATGCAGAGCAATGAAGAATGAAAACTTGTGAGGGTGTATTTAGCAATGAATTCAAAAATGCAATGAACAGCTAGTATGAGAATCAATGATGCTGTGGGTTAAAACTTTAGACCTCAGAATTCCGAGGTGAAGTACCTTTCCAAGTCGGCCAGTGTGTATCAGTTCATTATATTCACCGTTCCTTTCCTTTTCCAGCATTGGTCTCAATTCGTCGTACTGCCCAACTGGCAGTGTCAATGCGGTTTCTTTGGGGGTCAAGCCCCTTTTAGACTTTAACGGAGGGAGCTGATTGGATAAAAATGAAGACTCTACATACACAGTATTTTGAATTTTTACAAATCGGAAACAATTATCACCATCCATTTAATTTTTTTGAAAATTCTAAATTTTGAAAAAAACAAACAAAATATATCTCCATTTAAGACATATGAGTTCAGACCTTCATTGGAATCATTGCATTTTTTAACTTTTATAAGACGTTTGAAAGATGAATGGTACTGGAAAATATCATTACCCTTGATTTATATTCATTATATTCCTTACTCCTTTGTTCATCTAATGCCAACCTTTCTATCTCATACTGGCCTACAGGCAGGGATGTACCTGTTGATTCTGGTGGTGACTGCCACTTTTTGGGTTTATTTTCCAACTGTGTAAACATTTGACAAAGATTTATGGAACAGAAAGATATCCTTCAATCTTATTTCCTATGTAGCTGACCATGTTTTCACAGTGACATGAAAAAAAGTTTTTGTTTTTTGTTCCTTTTTTTTTTTTATAATGATATATTATGGTAATTAATTATTTAAATGTATTACAGAATAGTCGTTGTTTATGAGTTATTTAATTTTACTATTGTTGTCAGTATATCAGTCTGATATTTCAACAGTTACACAGAAGTTATCAGGCAATCAATTTTACATCCCTGAAAGACTTAACAAATTTCCTTTCCAACCAAAAACTCAGGTGCATGCCAATATACCTTTGGCTTCAAATCATTGTATTCCTTATTCCGTTCTTTCTCCAGGAAAGGTCGCATTTGGTCATACTGACCAACAGGCAGTGTCATATTGACAGGGGATGGCTCTTCTAATCGATGGCGCTGTGTCATTGGGCCTCCATTTGATAAGAGCTCTCCAAGCTGGAGGTGCATGAGGCTGACCATAGCCTTCATGGCTATCCCTTCTGTCTGGATTCTCATAGCGAGCCTGGTATTCAGAGTCTGCTGTTGCCAGGCATTTTGAGGAGAGTAAGGCCTCTGTCCATGCATTTTGTTTCCCTGGTAGGTGTCACGAGGGTCACTAGGGAGAGGCTGATTGACTGGCTTTTCTCGACTGGCAGGAGCACTCCTGGTCACGTATTGTGAATTGTACAAGGGTTTTTGCTTATCCTTGTGGTCTCCGTTATAGGACTTTGAGTCTTGGTCTTCTTCCTTAAGTAACAAAGGGAAAGAAATGGGGCGATCAGTAATATCTCTTAGGACTTAAGTGAAGGCCATGTCCTTGAATTTGATCTTGGTTAATTTCTTCTGTGTTTTCACTTTTCACAAAAGAACAACGGAGCTGAAGAGAAAACTTGAAGACTTCACAGGTATTGTCTTACACTTTAAGCACTGTTAAAATTTTGAAGCATCATTGAATCTCACATGATATTAATGCAAGAGCAGTCAGAAATGTAATGATAATGACAAGAAATGCATGATTATGCTGTAACAGCACTATGAGTTTTCATGATGTGGCATGACTTTTTACATGTAAAACTGTTCACATTCTTCGACACATAACATTACAAGAAAAATTGGACAACTAGACATCAGACACAAACACCTGAATGAGACAAAATTAATGATACCACAAACAAAAC
>CM037782.1:41294181-41344181 GCA_021229015.1 Solen grandis | reverse complement strand
ATTGAAAAGCAGCTTACTTGTTCATTCAGATAAACATTGTATTGTATAAGATCAGTAACAATGTCTTTCGGGAAACTAAATAATTATGAGATCCACAAAATTGGCAAACTTTGATTTTATTGCAATTCTAGCTGACAATTATACACATGTAGTGAACCAGAGGCATTCCTCATGAGAAAATATCCAGTAAAAGTAACCATTAATTAATGTCTATATAGATTTGACTTAAGAAACACTTGCAATTATTTTATTGCAGTTCTTGTTACGCTGACAATCCAGTTATAACAGACAGAAAATTAGTTGCACCCAGATTCAACAGATTTTGAAAGAATTAGTTTCAGTTCTGATAGAAAACGAAATACTATCATAGGGCTTAAATAACTTAAAACAAATTTTGAGATATCGATATCTTCATTTGTAAGACAAATTAGAATTACACTTATGCATCATCAAGTTTTGCAAAATTTTATCACTGGATTTTCATTGCAATTCAAATTAAAATCAAATTTCCATTAAATTGAAGATAAATCTTCAGTATGTGTTGCAATAATCATATTGCAGTTCTTGTTTTTATTGCAATGGATTTTGATTGTCAAACAATCTGTGCAATAAGGAGTGGTACAATAAATGTTTATTCCCTGCAGAATACTGCGGAAAGTAGTTGAATAAAACTAAATGTATCCATTACAAAGCTAATTTATCACCTTGAGAAACAAGCTTGAAATCCCCGCTATTGCAAAACTTGGTCTCACCATTGGATTATGTTGTTCCCCAAACTAGTAAAATAGTTGTCCTGCTCTCTCGTAATGTCATTGACTAATTTTGATTTAGTAAAATTTTATTTCTGGTTCCAAGCAGCAGATTTGAGAAACAGGTAAAAAATTCCAAGGATATAATTGTAATTATGTACTGTTAACAAACTGTAATAAAATAAGACAATTTGGCATTGTCCATGATATATGACATATGTACAGTTTTAATAAAATAAAGCATTGGCACTGTCCATAACATGACATATACACAAGTTCACAATGTGATATAAAATAAAGCATTGGCACTGTACATAACATGACATATGCACAGGTCCATAAAGTGAAATAAGATAAAGCACTGGCATTGTCCATGACATGACATAAGCTCAGGTCCATAAAGTGAAATAGGATAAAGCACTGGCATTGTCCATGACATGATCAGGTCCATAAAGTGAAATAAGATAAAGCACTGGCATTGTCCATGACATGACATATGCTCAGGTCAATGAAGTGAAATAAGATAAAGCACTGGCATTGTCCATGACATGACATATGCTCAGGTCAATGAAGTGAAATAAGATAAAGCACTGGCATTGTCCATGACATGGCATATGCACTGGTCCATGAAGTGAAATAAGATAAAGCACTGGCATTGTCCATGACATGACATATGCACTGGTCCATGAAGTGAAATAAGATAAAGCACTGGCATTGTCCATGACATGACATATGCACTGGTCCATGAAGTGAAATAGGATAAAGCACTGGCATTGTCCATGACATGATATATGCACTGGTCCATGAAGTGAAATAAGATAAAGTACTGGCATTGTTCATGACATGACATATGCACTGGTCCATGAAGTGAAATAAGATAAAGCACTGGCATTGTCCATGACATGACATATGCACTGGTCCATAAAGTGAAATAAGATAAAGCACTGGCATTGTCCATGACATGACACATGATCAGGTCCATAAAATGAAATAAGATAAAACTATTGCATTGTCCATAACATGAATATGCACAGGTCCACATGAAGGCATTGTAATTGACATAGTACTTTGATTATATAGAATGACAGTAACTGGGTATCTTTTTTTTTTCAATTTGAACTTGCAACATTTTGAAAACTTTTCATTGGAATGCTAGGAGTGAGTCTTTTCTGTAAGTATGTGATAAATGACAGCACTGATGTTGCAAGCATTTAACACGAGAGTATGCTGCCGTTTTAAGTAGCTAAAAACGCTTACCAAGCATCACTGTCCTTGCTAATTTTGCATATTTTCCATGACAAGTTGCGCTTAGTTTGGATCCACGCAATGCGATTCTGCATTTACAAATATGAATGGAATATGTTACGCAGACCTTTTATTCATAACCATAACCGCTATTCATGTGCAGTTGTTTGTAAACGTGCTATTTTGCTCTGTAAACATCCATTTTAAGCGTGAACAATATCACTTATAAATCAGAACAGCAACCCATTTTACATACTTGAAGATCTACTCCTGTAAAAGGAAAAAAAGTAGCGCTTCGAATGTCTGTATTTCACCTGAGTAGTTCACGTGTAATTTTGCATGAAAGCAAGTTAGGTTTCTCCCAGAGCATTTTTTAACTTTGAAATAGAAACAAACATTCAAGTATCTAAAACATCAAGTACCTTGTCAAGTTCTACACTTAAGTAACAGTAGATAGTGTATATAAATTGACCTACTTCTGAAGTTCATACAGTCAGGTTCCTGATCCTTATTCCGGATTGTTTTGTAACAGACTGAGTGTGAATTTGATTGTCTTACTACTGACTATAGTTGCAGGAGAGTGTGTGGAGTTTTTGCATTATGTGGCTTTTGCCTCTATAGTATCAATAATTAAGAATCACAGCTTTTTTCCTGTTAATCTGGCTGTCGTCTCTCAGCGCATTGAGTGCTTTGATTTAATTTAAGGAACACTTGTATTTGAATTTCATGGCAGGTAGAAAAATGATTATATAGTTATAAGTAATTGATATTCTTATTTGATATTTTTACAAAACACACATTTTTGATAATGAGATACAATTTTGTCATAACAAAATGGTACAGGTATTTCATTATAAGAAATAACATTTTGTAATTATGACATAAATCAAAATGGCACACAAGAAAATATTTAAGCAGGCAATGCCATTTTATGGGTTATAATCAATTTGTCACTCTTGAGGACATTTTTAAGTGATTTAATTAGTTTTCAATAAAATATGTTAATTATTGTAGCTTGCACAGAAAGAATCAAATAATATTTCCAAATTAAAATAAAAAATTTAATTAAAAAAGAGATTTACATATATGATATATGAAAAGGGTTGCCCTTTGTTTTACTGTAAAAACCTTGCAAACAAACTCTTGTCTTGAAGAAAATTTAATATGTCTCTGTTAACTACTTAACCCTTTCCCTCATAGAGGACACCATGAAAAGACCTATGCGAACAGCATAAAACCAGATCAGCCTGCGAGTAACTCGCAGGCTGATCAGGTTTTATGCTGTTCGCTGCTCCTCAATGGTCTGGAAATGAGGATTTTGTAATTAAATTTGGTAAGGTTTAACTGTGGTTTTCTGCAGATCAGGCTTTATGTGGTACCTATTAAGTGCGTCAAAATGAGTCTATATGAGGGAAAGGGTTAAGAACTGTTTCAAATTTCTAAATACTCCTCCGATGTTTTTTTAATTATTCAAAATGAGGTTCAAATCTCAAATTCTGATTTACCAGAGGTCTGATGTTGTTTTTTGTTTTTTTTGTTTTTTAAATAAAGTCATTTAGTTATTTAATGTATGAACATGTTTATAATAGCATGTATGCACACATACTGTTTTCTATAGGTTAGTAAATAAAGGAGTTCAAGATCTTCAAAACTCACTTGTGGCCTTCAGATATTCAGGTGTTGAATTATTCTGTTATCTTGTCTGAGTCCTGTTGTGTTAAAGATACAGAAAGTTTTTATTGCAAATAATTTCTGACTTAAAAAAGACCTGTCTAAAGTCCATACTCAATATTAATCAATATGTATGAGAGCAACAGTTCCAAGTATAGATTTTTTTTAGGTTTTAGACTCATGCCATATCATACAGAAACATTTTTTGTAGACTCATTTATTTCATGTCAGAGATCCAGAGATGTTGGATGAAGTTGTGGTGGAGTCAACAATCTAATGACCTTTTGATCTCTTGTCATGTCTGGTGCAGTTCATAGGGAGGAACTCAATAGCAGATATTAATAATGTTCGACTCAAAAAGACTTCTGCTTTGAAGTTGAAAATCCTCCAGAAGAGCCTGTCAGTGAAAAATGAGAGCTGTTCAGCTTTTTCAAGCTTTCTGTCAGTTATTTTTCTAACCATTATCAAAGCAAAATTTATGTCTCATGTCTGACCGGAATGTTTGGATAACTAGAAAAAAGTGTAACTAATTTCCTAGCCTCAACAGTTTTTTCCTTGTCGTAAGTTGCCCTATAGTAAAGTACCAAGTGTTGGAATCACCAATGTCTCAAGACATATGTTTTGCCACAGTGAGATGTGAAAGATGTCTGTTCCAGAAACATCTCGGGTATCCCGTCTTGCAGTGGAATGACGCTTTATGATCAATTATTCAGCACATATGGAGTCAAGTTTCTTTAAGTATGTTCAGATTATGTGGAATTGATGTTATTGACTGCTAGGAATGTGATGCCTGTTTATTTATGAGTTTAAAGTTGTCTACACATGTTGCCCTCTGAGGAAGAAATAGAATTAATGTCATACAGTCATGCCATATTATTGTTCAGGCTTTTTTAAGGCTTTACAATCGTGAATTACCTTATGGGTCTCAAAGACCTTGGATATATCATGTAGTTAGATATTTGGACAAGAACGGTGAAACAAATTAACTTAAATAGATAGCAAAAGGGTCATTTATCAAACATATTATCGCAGTAAATTAAAACAAATTGAGTTGAATATATTGTTTTAAGAGCATATTATAGAAAAAAGAACTGTTTGGTAGTCAGCCTTGAACCCTAGTCTGTGACTGCTGGAAAACATTATTTGTCTTGTATATCTTGAAATTAGTACAAGAATACAGCTAGAGTTAATAACTTATTTTATGCGTGAGATTTTTGCCGTTATGATCTGGAACAATGCTTCTGTGAAGTTATTCCAAAAGTTGCATACTTATTATCCCTTCATAAATCTATTCATCGACATTTCAGTATTGAAGGTATCAAGTTCATGAAACTTTTGACTTAAGAAATGTAGATTTTTAGCTCACCTGAGCTTTTGTAATCCTGTGAGTGTCCATCATCCATCTTGTGTCGTCAATATTAATTTTAAGTGTTTACACTCTAGCACCTTCTTTTCTTAAATAATCATTTTCAAACTTTATGACAATATTATGACCATAATGTCTTGATTGAATTCAATTGTGGCTGAGATTGGCCACTTAGGTCAGGAGTTATACCCCTTTTAATATAAAAAAAATGATTTTACTTTGTTTACACTCTAGCATCTTCGTTTTTTTAAACAATCATCTTTGAACTTTCAGACAATGTTTATGACCATAATGTCTCGATTGAGTTTAGATTAGCCAATTAGGTCAGGAGTTAATGTCCTTTTTATTATAAAAATGCCAGATTTCACATTGTTTACACTTTTTTTGAGCAATCATCTTCAAACCTTAAGAAAATGTTTATGACCATAATCTCGCAATCGGGTTCGATTATGGCTGATATTGGCTAGTTAATTTAGGAGTTATGCCTCTTTTACAAAAAAAAAGCCAGATTTCACTTTGTTTACACTCTAGCATCTTTCTTTCCTAAGCAATCATCTTTCTCAGTGAGCCATCTTGGCCCTATTGTTTTAATTCTATTTTATATTTCATACTATAGTCAGTATTTTTTAACCTTTAAATTTAACCATCTGTGTGTATTAAAAATGGTTGGTTTCCCCATCACAGGCAAAAGTGTTACAAACAGTATTATTATATTATTGAACCTATATTTAGAATTATGAAAACATACATTTAGAATTAATATTTTTGTGTGCCATCACTTGAGTGATCACATTTAATCTTGAAGCAAGCGGTCACCTCACAATCTCAGAACCTAAGAATTCACTACCAAGAACTGTTGAAGATGTCATATTGCGGAACGTGTCATAAGGTACACCAAGCCACAACCGTCCCTTGCTCCCTTGCTTGGCGCTCAGCATATAAGGGTAGTTGCAGGACTGGTTGGCCCGGTGTCAGGATAATGTGACTGGGTGTGGTATCATGCCACATGTCTACGGCATGATACTGCAGTGTGGCAGCACTATATCTGTCTCAAGTAGACATTGTCTCCAAATGACTGAAATACTGTCAGTGGGATGTTAAACCAAACAAACACCAAGTAACAGCGGTGGGGATACCTGTATTCTATATTTATCTGATTTTCTCGATTGGGAAATTATGAAAATAGCCTGTTCCTGTGTATGTGACCTTTACTTGCCGAATTTATTTGTCAGGAAACAAAGACTTCACCATCATTAACAAGGGAGATTAGAATTATTTTTTTTATTTTATTTTATTTCTTCTGATCATCTGTGAATGAGCTGCTTTAAAGAAGGGGACATTAAATTGAGGATCTATTTACCCATTACCTCATGAATATTCATGTACAAGATCATGACTTGATGAATATTATAGTTTACTGAACTTTAAATGGTGTATAAAAAAGTTTATTTTTGAGCTACAGTATTGTATATGCAAACATAGTAGAACCTGATCAGATATTTTCTTTCAATGGAGCTGTCTGATTTGGGTATGTTAAATCATAAATTTATACATGAATATTCATGAGGAAAAGGATCACCATGTGTATTGTCAGGAAAGGTCAGGGTTTATATACATGGCTGATATTTTGAGAGATTTGCTCCAGGATTTGTGTGTGTGTGTGTGTGTGTGTGTGTGTGTTATGTTTTTGCCAAAACTCTCATTGAAATCTACTGAATGAGAAAAAAATCCATTAAAGAATTTTTTTTCTTATGATTTTGTTTTTCCAGACAAGATCATCTCTGACGTGCAGGAACACACCTAACTTTAGAGTTTTGTCCGTTTTTTTATTTTTTCTTGATATTTTTTGTATAATTTCCAGACCTCTGAAATGTAGAGAACATGTCTGACATGATATGACATAAGTTTGGCCACTGTATAGTTGGACCAGAAATATGTCCATCAGTCATTCCAAGAAGAAATATCAAATTGTGCTGATTGAGAAGTACATCTTTGAGGGATGTCAGTGATGAATAGGCCAAGTCAGCACTGTTTATTGTTTTTGTGATGAATTATTGATATACTAATAATGCCAACTACTGGGCATTTGCTATCTGACAGTCTGCTGAGACCGGATAACCTTTTTCCTGCTCCCCCTATCAATGGTGTTAGAGCCGTGTGGCACCATTGACATATCCGAGTAATTGCACACCATAGGAATGTCTTGTATTTCAGTGTGTTGGTGAATTGTATAACACGTTTCACTTGTAGTAATTCACTTGCTACAATCACTTCCATGTTCAATAAAGCAAATGGAAATGTTTATAAATGAAGAGCTTTACTGTGTCTTGAAAGATGAGTTAAGTTTTTGATATCTAAGGCATTGGGAACATTTTGTTTTATATGGTTTCGCCAGTTTAGTCTTAAAAAAAATTTAAAGGTATCTTTTCAGGACTATAATAATTGCTTACATAATTCATTCCAGTTCCAGACAAAATTTCATCTTCAAGATTTTTTCCTTCTTCTTTATCAGGCATCTTTCTATCAGAACACTTGCAAAAACATGCAGTTTCCCAAAATGTTCAATTCACTCTTGTGTTGTTTTTTTGCCAATATCAAGAATATGTCACACTTTTTTGCATTTAATTAAAGTAAGAAATCTCTTTCTCCTTCAACTGTGGTGGAAAAATCCTTATCATTTAACCCTTTCCTTCATATAGACTCATTATGAAGCCCTCAATTAATATAGGTATCACATAAAGCCTGATCTGCAGAAAACCACAATTAAACCTTCCCAAATTTAATTACAAAATCCTCATTTCCAGACCAGCGAGGAGCAGCGAACAGCATAACAGCGAGTTACTCGCAGGCTGATCTGGTTTTATGCTGTTTGCATAGGTTTTTTCATGGTTTCCTCTATGAGGGAAAGGGTTAAATGTTTAAGAAAGTTAAATCTTATGACTAAAACATCTTATTCACCAAGACTATATTCTTAAGACTAAAGATGTGTCAGTAATTGAGTGAAATATTATTTAACAACTATTTGGTTTTCTATTCTTTTTTTTTTTTTTGTCAGGAAAAGAAACCTATTCCCCTATCTGGACAAGGAAGATTGTTGAGGAAAAGAGAAAGAATAAGACAAGAAACAGTTTTAAGTTAGATAGGCATTCAGTGTTTGAATGCATGATTGTATTTTATTATGCATATTCACAATTCTTAATTTCCTCAGTCATCAGATGTTGCTAGATTTGTGAAATTTTCAGTTTTTTCTTATCAAAATTATTGAATCATGCTTCTGTACCTATAGTGCTGAGATTCTGGTCTAGTTTAACAAACCCAACTGCAGATCTGAAGGTTGTCCGTTCAAATCCTGTTGGGGCAAAGGATTTTCCATGACATTCCCAGGTGCAGAGTACTGGTCCAACCCAGGAACCATTCAGTGGGATTAATTTAAGTTGTAAGAACTTGTTTCCCAATCAACACTAAGACTTTACCCAACCAGTTTTGAGAATGAAGATGAAGATGATTCCCTATGATGCTTGCTTAACCCTAAACCTGCTGAGTTTCTCAAATGGACTGAGCCGGCATCTTTTATGGAATTGTCCATTATCAATTTTAGGGATAACAGATGAAAACTTGTAGTTGGTCAGCCAACAGTAAAGAGCCAGGCCAGCCTGCAGGGATGTGCAGGCTGGCCTGGCTCTTTACTGGTGGCAAAGGTTAGCACTTACAGTTTCAGCAGGGTAGGGTTAAGGATAGATATTCTCTTTTTCTGATGTTTTTAACTCACCTGAGGGTGAGATATTAGGATGACTTGTTGACCAGCATCTGTTTTCTTTTAACTTCTTCTCCCAAACCGCTGAATGGATTTAGACTAAACTTTACAGAATTGATTCTTATAAAGCCTTCAATTAAAATTGTTCAAATTGTTCAAAAGAGTTAAAAATAGATTACAAAAATGTAAACTTAAAATATCATCCTCTCCAAAACTGCAAGGCCTAGAGCTATTTAGATATTTAACCAGGTTTTCCAAAGGAAAACTCTGGTTATTAGATTGGGGTATGTCGGCGGGTGGGCGGATGGGCGGGCAGACGTAAACAATTTCTTCTGTGCGCAACCCCTCCTACATTTTTCAACGGATTTGGCCCAAACTTTTACAGAAGCATAATTACATAGTGGCCTGGTGCATATTGTCAGGGTTTTGTGCTTCGACTATTTTTGATGCAGTTATGGCCCTTTGTTATTTTTTCACATACGTGTATGTAATATATAGGGAAATATTTTTCTGTGCGCAAATCCTCCTACATTTTTCAATGGATTTGGCCCAAACTTTTACAGAAGCATTATAACATAGTGGCCTGGCGCATATTGTCAGAGTTTTGTGCTTTGACTATTTTTGATGCAGTTATGGCCCTTTGTTAACATGTAATATAAGGGAAATATTCTTCGTGCCAACTCTCACATTTTTCAACGGATTTGGCCCAAACTTTTACAGAAGCATTATTACATAGTGACCCGGCGCATATTGTCAGGGGTTCGACTATTTTTGATGCAGTTATGGCCCTTTGCCCCTTAACGGATGTAATATGAAGGGAAATATTCTTTCGTGCACAACTTCTACATTTCTTAATAAATTTTGTCCATACTTTAACAGAATACCTTCACAAAGTCACCATGGAAAATATTACCTGTGTTTTGCAGTTTGACCATTTTTGATGGAGTTATGCCCCTTTGATAAAATTCCTTGTCCAGAGCATAACTCCTACATTATAAGAGGTATTGACTTGAAATTTTATAGGTGCATACATCTCATTGAGGCGGAATGCAGTGCATAGGAACCTCACTCTGTGGTTCATAATTTTGGAGTTACATGTTTGCCCCTTCGTAAAAATTCCTGATATGGGGCATTATTAAACTCCTTAATTTTAAAATATATAGTAATGATTGGTTTTGCAGTTTGACCATTTTTGATGGAGCTATGGCCCTTAGTTATTTTTCAATAACACATGTGTAAGTTATTGAGAAATATTCTTGTGTGCAGCTCCCCCTACATTTCTCAATAAATTTTGTCCAAACATTTGCAGGGTCATCATCATTTAGTGCTCTGGCACATATTGTCAGTATTTCGTGATTTGACAATTTTTGGAGGAATAATTGACCTCAACAGATTTTGTCGAAACTTTTGCAGAGGCACCATCAGTAAGTGCCAGTGCGCTTTTATTTTCTCAGAAAACCTGGTTTTGTGACAATTCCTGTCACTTGTTGTGTAATATGGCCTAATGGACCTCTACCAATTAGTTCAATTCATGACCCTTGGGTCAAAATGGCCCCAGCCCAAGGGTCACTTGATTTTAAATAAATAAGAAAAACTTGAAAACCTCTCTTATCAGAAACATCAAGGCCTGAAGTTTAGATGCTTTATGTGTAACATGGCCAAGTGGATCTCTACGAAGTTCAAATCATGGCCCTGTGGTCAAAATTGGCCTGCCCCAGGGGTCTTTTGATTTTATACAGACTTACACAGGGTTATGTTCTTTAAAATTTTGACAACACAAATACAGTTTTTGTGTGGTATCAAAATGATCTTGAATTCAGTCCAACTTTGCTATGATATAGTAACTTGTACAGGGAATGAAGGCAATTCTTCTCAGGTGAACAATTTCAGGGCCATCTTGGCCCTCTTGTTTCAGCTCTCCTGAGCACAATATGCTCAATTTCAGCTGATGTTTGTCATCCTTCTTCACCAATTGAGGGGCCTCCATGGCCGAGAGGGTAAAGTCGCTGACTTTAACACTCACTCAGCCCCTCACCACGTGGGTTCGAATCCCGGCAGGGTCATTCAGATTTTCATGTGAGGAAGCCTTCCAGCTGGCTTGCGGTAGGTCAGTGGTTCTACCCGGATGCCTCCGTGCATTCGGGGTCTTCCTCCACCTGTAATTAGCTGGACGTCACTAAATGACTGAAATACTGTCAAAGCTACGGTTAACTCAAATAGTCAAGTCAATAGTCAAATAACATCTTCACCTATCTTACTGGGGATGTTCCTTGGATAGTCCCCTTTCAAAGATTTGAATTCCATGGTAACTGAAAGGAAAAAGTCATGAGAACATAAAGACCTTCTTTTTTTTCAAAACTACTGGCTGGATTTCAAAGTATTTTGGCACAGATATGCCTTTGCTCAGTATCCTACTATAATTGTTCTAATTATTTGGATCCATAACAAAAAATCATGGCTGCCATTTCCATATATGTACATAGTAAAAATTATTAAAATCTTCTTGTCCAAAAGTACTGACTATATTTTCAAACCAGTTTGGCACATTTGTTCATGAAACAAGGCCAACCAGTCCTGAAACTACCCTTATATTCTGAGTGCCATAATTATATACAATAACATATATATCAGTAATTTTTTTTATTAATGACTTTGGTATGTCAATCCATGACCTCCCCGTTAAGGGGAGGATGCATTAACCACTTGGCAACTGGGACCAGTCCTTTTTTCTGATGGCTACAAGTTTTCAATATTCCCATCCCAATATGTTTACTATCTTCCAAATAAAGATATTTGAAATAAATCACTACAATATGAACCTACCAGATTGAAATGGATCCTACACATACCAAAACCCATAAACAGATCCTATATAGAACATTTTGACAATATTACTTGCAAAACAAATAGATCGAATATACAACGTTTAGGATTTCATCTCAATCATCTACACATACAATATACTTAAGTCTGATGTAGAAAATAAAGCTGTATGAAAGTTGAATTGTTTCAATTAATGATCATTTTCTGTGACACATTTTCTTCCTAGGAAGTCAATAAAAAACATAGATAAAGCAAAGATAAAAACTCTGTATTAAAGCGACCCCCCACCCTCCCTATTGCAAGTGGTGGAGTAGTCATCATTGTAAGAAAGTGCAACATCATTCATTCATACAGAGACAGTTAAATAGACTGTAACAAACTCGACCCAGCCCAGGATCTAACCCTGTCCGCCGGCGTGCAAGTCCATTGCTCTAACTACTGAGCCAAAGAGTCGATTCCCTGATGCAGTTGTCAGAGATTGTATTTATACCTGTGACGATGCATCGTCACATTACTTTCCCCTCCGAGACCCAGGACTTGCGGCCTTGGAAACATATGGGTAAGGCAACTCTGGTCTGGCAGTTGACATAATCCCACTGCTTCCACTAATATAACAAACTCAACCCGGTCCAGGATCAAACCTAGTCCACCGGCGTGCAAGTCCAATGCTCTAACCACTGAGCCAAAGAGTCTACTACCTGACGCAGTTGTCAGAGATTGTATTTATACCTGTGACAACGCATCGTCACAAGACTATAATAATCCAATGCAGGTTTGTATAATTATCATTCATAATGTGTATCAAAAAGAAGTCTTTCGATAAAATAATATATATATATATATATATATGTATATCAAACTAATTCAGTCAGAATATTTCATCAAAATTTTGTGAATTACTGAAGCACATGTTTCAGCTAGTTGTCAGCTAAATAAACAAACAATGACACGTAACTTTTTTTGCATGAGTGTAGGAAAATCTACCAATGCAAATCGTTAAAATACTCATTTGGCTTTGTCTTATGTCATCACCCTTAAGCAGCTCTAAAGTAAGATTAGACAGTTATGCTGAAAAAAAAAAGGATATGCAGCATTAATAGGGATTTAAGTAATGAAGAAGAATTATATGGTGTACATGTTAACAACTAAACAATTATCAAACAAACTGTAATTTGGTCACAAAACTTCATTTAAATTTTGTGAATAAGAACAGGGTTTGTTTGTTTTTTGCCCATTTTGACGACCAATATTTGGTTGTGTTCCCAATCTCACAATCTCAAAAAGTATGTTTGTTGTTTTTTGTTAATTTCAAGGAGAAAATTCCCAATTAAAAAAAAAAAAAATATTGCCATTTTTACGACAGGTTTGGAGTCGAAAGTAATAAGTCTACAAGATAAATGGTTAATTGAACCAAATATTTGATTTTTTTTGTGTTTTATATGATATAAACAATTTTGTTTAAAATAACGTGAAAATTTCCAATTCTGTGGGTCAGGTAATGGTCCCAAAATGGTGAGTAAAAAGCCTGAAGAAGCATCTATTTCACTTTTTTCCCAAAGTATAGGCTTTTTGTACCAATGAAAATATTTTAATCATTCATATGGCCTTATCTTGCGTCATCATCCTTTAATGGATCAAAAGTGAGGTTTCACAGCTATGCCGAAAAAATGAAATCATTCAGGGTTTGAAGTACATATATGCAAAGATAAAAAATGTCTTAACTAATATTTGAAATGCTGTCTGCTTGGCCCAGGCAATAGATGGAACTTAATACCAGTCCTGGGGCTGTCATACTGGTTCTGGGGCCGTATTCTTATTGTTGATAAGATTTCTGTCCTGTATTTTCTTAGATACAATCCAGACTACAGCTTTCGTTTGGTTATCTCAAAGGTTCAGTTTTTGTCAAAAGTTTGAATTGAATGTATATGCAGAACTATATAACGGACACTGGCATGACCCAAACACAGCAAATATTTTGTCATTATAAATCTATTATTAATTGAAATATATAAGATGTGCGACTTTTAAAATAATAAAGGTACATTGATAAGAATCCATCTATAGTCCCTGGATGTTTCGGGGCAGACAGGCTTTAGAAATGTTTCTTTCCTGTTGAACACATCTATTGATGGTCATTAAACCCTTACCCTTAAGTGTTTGTCTATATGCAGAATACAAGGAACAATAATTAGCACCTTAGAAAACAACATTGCTCCAGGTGGTTGCAGGTGTTCGATATTGTCAGAGTATTCATTTACTAGCTCAAAAGTGTTAATTCCTCAACAAAGAAGCACATGTACATTGTCTTTAGGATGTTGCTAGATTCAAAGATTAAAGGTCATATCTGTTTGGCTTGTAAACAGAGTTATAGTGCAAGTCATATTTCTTTTACTTTTTAAAATGGCAGACAGCCTTCTTTAGTAGCTGGAAATTGAAAACAGACCTTGCTGATTTGCATATTTTTCTTGGCAAATTTAACTGTACCTCTCCGCGCTTAGTGCATATCCATGCAATTCAATTCCACACCAACAAATGCAAGTGGAATAAGTTACACAGATGTTTATATCATAACCGAAAGTGCTTATAATGTATTATTGTTTGTTAACATGTTTTCTTTTACCATTAGTTTGCACTTGAAACATCCGTTTTAAGGGTGAACAAAACATACGTGATGTTTATTAATCAGAACAGCAACCCATTTTTCATACATGAAGATCTACTCCTGTAAAAAGAAAAAAGTAGTGCTCTGTTTTAGAAACTCCAATGTATGTAATTAATAAAGTAGTTTACATGTAATTTTGCATGATGGCAAGTTTGGTTTCTCCCAGAGCATTTCTTTACTTTAAACATTCAAAAATTTTAAATAATCATTCTACACATGCTGGACAACAGATAGAATGTATACATCAAGTCCATTAGTACTGAAGAAAGGGAATGACCTACTTAGGTATGGAAGTTATGAATGAAATCAAGTTCATGACCATTACTCAAGATTATTATGTAACGAACAGAGAGAGATTTCAACTGACTCTGTAGCAACTATAGTTGCAGGAAAATGTGTGGAGTTTTTGGCGTTATATGACCTTTGCCTCTATTGTTTCAATCACTACTGAAACGCTTGGTTTAGAATTAAAGTTATTTCATGTTAATCCTGTCGCCGTCTCTCAGCGCATTAGGCGCTTTGATTATAAGTGGGAAATGGCACACCAAAATTGTTGAAAGTGGTACTGCTACTTTAGTAGACAGGGTGTGACTGGAATTGGAAGCTGTGATTTTAACTGAGTTTTGGACATCTTTTCAACAATAACAATAAAATGGAAAAGTTTTTATTTTTACATCTGAAACATCTCAAACTTAAAGGATTTTGATATTTTTTACTGCACCTGGGGTGGGATAAGACAACAAAATTTCCTGTTTGTCTAATCCCCTGGGTGTGCCCCAACTGTATCACCACATAATAATTGCACAATGATCAATGTACTATTTTCCAATGTTCAAATTTGTAGACATTTGTAACGTCTGTTGAGTGCAGAGTCAGCTAAATCAGTGCTTTTAAAAGAAACCTCAGTAAAACTTGATGGTTAAGTGACTGTGGGTGGACAGTTCAGTAGAATTAGTAACAGTATTGAAACAGACAGCTGATAATTAACCAGTAAAGGTAGCAATAGAGAGCAATTTAGAACAGACATTCAGAAACTACCATGACTGTCTTGAAGGTACTGGTCTGAAATAGTTATGAGACAAACAATTATTTGCTGATATACAAAATCTTATTAGGATAGTTGACAAACAAATATTTTAATTTGGTCTGTATAATGCAAAATAAAGGTGTCTTTATGCTAATTAACTCTAAATAATGCAGAGAAAGGTGTAATTAGACCAAAAAAAAAAGGCATATAACACATACAAATGCAAAACAAAGGCATTATAATGCAAAACAATGGTGCGATAATGAGAAGAGAAGGTGTCATGATGTAAATTTTAAGTCATAATAATGGTATAAACAGGCTTTCATATGCAAAATAAAGGTGTAATAATGCGAATCTTAATCCCGTTATAACACAAAACAAAGACATAATATAGTCCTGGCATATAACATAAAACAAATGCATAATATAGTCCTGGCATATAACATAAAACAAAATGCATAATACAGTCCTGGCATATAATGCAAAACAAAGGCATAATATAGTCCTGGTATATAACATAAAACAAATGCATAATATAGTCCTGGCATATAACATAAAACAAATGCATAATATAGTCCTGGCATATAATGCAAAACAAAGGCATTATATAGTCCTGGCACATAAGGCAAAACAAAGATTTGCATATTGATGCCTTTATAATGCCCCACCAATTGTATTGCAAGGTATATAGATTTTCGGTCTGTATTCTTCTGTTCATTTGTGCAAGCATTCATTCATTCTTTCATTTCTCACGACAGGTTTACCTTTGTGCTTAAGCTTTTATTCTATGAAGTTTACTTCACATCTTCATTAAACTTGGTACACAAGTAAATCATAATTATGAACTATGTATTTTTTTTGGCTTGGACCTTTGAGATGGACATTCATGGTTGAATGAACATGGTAAAATGTTTTGTAATGCCTCAGGTTTACCTGTTTAAGCAGTTTTTCTATGCACATATTTATGAAGCTTGCCAAACATGTACATTCATGATATAAATTTATTAATGTTTATGAAGTTTAATGGCTGTGAGTGTGACCTATATTTCACGGCTGAATGAATATTGTAAAATAGATTTTCCTTCCTCAGGTTTACCTTTGATTTAAACCCTTTCCCTCATAGAGGAAACCATGAAAAGACCTATGCGAACAGCATAAAACCAGATCAGCCTGCGAGTAACTCGCAGGCTGATCAGGTTTTATGCTGTTCGCTGCTCCTCAGTGGTATGGAAATGAGGATTTTGTAATTAAATTTGGTAAGGTTTAACTGTGGTTTTCTGCAGATCAGGCTTTATGTGATACCTATTGAGGGCGTCAAAATGAGTCTATATGAGGGAAAGGGTCAAAATGAGTCTATATGAGGGAAAGGGTCAAAATGAGTCTATATGAGGGAAAGGGTTAAGCTTGTTCATTGGGGATGATTTTACATCATCAGTAAACTTGATACAAATGTACATCAAGATTATAAGCTTTTAAAAATACAAGCAATTATTTGGTTGTGACTTTTGCAATATGACTTCTTTGTTTTACATTATTGTGAGTTTCAACTTCAAAGTACACAAGATTAATTTCGTGCTTTGATTTTAGAATTTCAATCATTTTGGGACTCTGACTACATGAGAAAGATATTATGCTGCCTCACTGCAATATCATGCCATATAGGCAAGTGGCTTTATGCCATGTCCTGACACTTGGCCAACCAGTCTTGGAGCTACCCTTATATTCTGGACACAAAGCAATTAGGAGATTATTGTTATGTCTGTAACTCATTTCACTAGGGGATATCTGGAACTAACATATATGTTATTTTTTATGTAATTACAAACAAGGTGTTCATGTATGTTGATAAAATGAGTATACAGCAGAACAGTAATTCAATTATTATTATTATTATTGTGGATTTTTGTTCATTTCTAACAGAAAAAAAATCTGCTTTTAGTTTTCATTTTTTTACCTTATTTTCTGTATTTAATGTATTGATTTTGGGTAGTATTGCAACTTTAAATATGCAAAGTCTCTCATTTTGTTGCCTTGGCCAACAGAGCAGTAGACCCGGCTCCTTTATGAGCTGTCTGATCAGGGTTTTCTCTGTTCATTCAATGATATAGCTCAGATTCTACACACCTTGCAGGGCGTAGATATATCCATTGTTTCATATACCATTTAAAGTTAATTTCTTTTCAGCAGGTCATAAGTTTTTAAAAGAATATTCCTGAGGTAAAGTGTTAATAAACAGAATTGACATTATTCTAAGCTGAAATTGTTGGCTATGAAAAGAAATCCAAATATGCTTACCCAAAACTAATCAGGTTAAGTCACAGATACAGCTGGTTCAAATGTTTTTGCCATAGATAATTTCATAAGTTTAATGTCTTTGGATGGGTATCAGTCTGATAAATTCCATTGTTTGATGTTCACTGAACAAAAATATGGAGATCGAATCCTCTGCGATCTGCCAGACTTCCTGAGTTCCACACTTCTTGTTATCAACCAGACTTAGATTTGCCTTGAGCTAACAAAAACGTATCACCTCTCTTTCTACTATTTGCATGGCAGACCCTAATATTCAGCACCGCAAGGTATCAGATTGAATTATTAAATACATAGCATTGCTAGTTGCCATGTTTTTGCTGGTAAATTGCTCTTTTCAACACTTTTTGCCAAGAAATACAATTCTGCATTACCAGGTCTGACGTCCTTAGAGACCAATTGTTCCGTAAACCTCTGTCTGGCTTCATTCACGATGATACTATATGTGTCTCTTTGGTACAACATAGAGTTTCAACAAACTTTATTAGTGCATTTCTGGTATATTGTGATGTAGAATGGTTGCCATGGAGACTGGAAGCTGAAGGTGTCAATAATTTTAATTTGTGACAACAAGCCCGGAAGGACAAATGACATGGCGCCACCTACTGGGGAATACTCTTGATATTCAAGTCTTACGTTTTATTATGAAAATTCATGTTGAGACATTAATACAAGGAATTTATTTTAAAATTTAATGCTGACATCTGAATATCTATTGTGACTTTAGCGGCAGTGTTTTCCCTGTCTGGTAAAGGAAGCTACATACTACCAAATTAGAAAAATTGCTTTTTCTCCAAAATCTGATGTGGAAGAATCTTAATTTGATAGAACAGCCTAGATCATTATTTTATTACAATAGAAAAAACATCATGAATGATGATATACCTACAGCATCAGAATACATATACATGTACATTGTATTTTTATATTTAAAGATTTCTAAAATTGTTATTTGTCAAATATTTTCCAAAACAGAGAGAAATTTTCCATTATTTTCCAGAAGAAAGTGAAGCATGGTCCTTCTCCCGAATTGCTGTAAAACAAATTAATTGAAATGTTACATTCTATATTTCAACAATCCATCTAATCAGAATAAATCCAAATCACACATTTTTGTACAAAGTTTACTGCACATAACAATATATTAAGGCAAGTTGTGGGTGCCATCCCAAAGTGTGGCATATCAGTTGTTAAAAATGGCACCAGTATAGCTCCTTTGCTTGATGCTGAGCAAGCAAGCAAGTATATGTCTCATGTAGATGAAGTCCTGAAAGCCTAAAATAAACTCATGCAAACAAATAAAGCATTCAGACATGTAACTTTTCTCAACTGCCTTCATTCTATTTCATTATAATATATGGCTCAGATACAGTTGACAGCTAGCCCTTGCATTGTAATTGATCAAATATTAGTTTCAGGCTGTTGTATGCAAATTTTGAAACCTACCATGCATGTTCAGCAGTTAGTTTTATAGTATAAACTTATTTATTTTATATCATTTGAGAAACAAGTTCGACGGTTTCTGGGTTTGACCAGAACATTGCGCCTGGGAAAATCAGTTTCCAACAGGGTTTGAACTAACATCCTTTGAATCCGCAGCTGGGTATGTTACATCTGGATCATGGGGCTAATATTCAGCAGTTGGTTCTCTAGACTTGGCCTTTCATGTCTTAAAATTTCAATGTAGGATGCTGACTTCTGACTTATATTTCCAATCTCTAGTTTAATTGTAGTCTCAGACTAAAAATTCTATAAGTTGAAGTGCTCAGTAGGCAAAGTCTTCTACATATAATACATGATGAAATAAAAAAAAATCCAATAGTACCTCATATGAATTTGCTTGATTTATTAGGATATATAATAACAGTCATGGATAGTAAACCAGCACTTTGGAAATGTGCACTTTTTCTGTTCAGTCTTAAATATAGTCATACTGATGAAGTAAAGTCCAGAATTTCTGGAGCTTACCTTAAATGTAATTTAGGCATTCAAATCATTCCCAAGTTGAACACAAGTCTTTAGAACTCCATCTTTGTGACACTGTTGGTTTGATTAACATCATGAATACCCCAAAACAGAAAGCAAACACAGTAAAGGAAAAATATCAGTTTAGTTGAAAGTTGATGATACAATCTGAAATAGAAAGAATTATTGTTCTTTCGGATTTTACCACTACTGCAACAGTATTTCAGTCACATAGCATTGTCCAGCAAATGTATCGAAATGAAAGTTTGGGGGGGTTTCTTTTACTGGCTGGTAAGATGTTTATATCATTCAATATATTAAAAGACAACAAATGTCATTGCAGTTTTGTTTCTGTTTTTAACAGCACACGTCTCACCACTGAACAGTTTTTGTAGCCGGCATGAATCCACAAAATTGAATTGTCACAAACATTTACCCAGCCTATGGATTCTTGATAATTATTTGACCATCAGTAAGAAATTTGAAAGCTTTTATAGCCTAAAATTGCCAGCTGTTGGTGAAACGATAAATTGTTTTACAGTATCATTCTTCATGCAGATGGTTTAGCAAAAAAAGACAGCAAAAATGGTCCAGAAATTCCCCCTATAATTTTAATGCAATTCTCTTGACAATTCTGAACTCTGAGAAAACTGAATTAGGACAGGTTAGTGTATAATAAATACTTTGACAATTTGATCGCCTACAATCATCTGGGGCAATGATGTTTACTAAGGTGCTTATATCATGTCATAATTATTACACTTTGTAATTGTGCAGTCAAATTGCATAAAGTCTTCATTAGGCTTTAATGACCATTCATAGATGTGTTCAATAAAAAGCATGAGGAAATGTTGGATAATCTCCATTGGGAAGAAACATTTTTGAAGTATGTCTGCCCTGAAGCATCTGAAACCGACTACGAAGATGAGGTAGAGATGATAACAGTATTTAAATGCAGTGTTCAAACTTAACCAGCAGAGAAGCTCTGAAAATGTTGAATAAACTCACATCTTTTGCAATGGTAATATATGAGTATTTTGATTAATAATAAATGAAAAATGAGAAATATTTGATGTGATGGAGTCATGCCATGAGTGTCTGTTTTACAGTTCTACAGGTTCGATTTGTTTTCTCTATTCAAACTTGAAAAAAAAAAGAAACTCAAAGAAAACCAAACAAAAGCTCTAGTCCACAAGGTGTTCAGTATATATAATTCTCAGAGTGCACTGTCATTAAAAAGTGAATGTATATACAGTCATGAAGTAACTAAACTGCTTTTGTGCATTCACTGGAATGTTCATGGGAATCTTCAGTATCTCTGCAAGTGCAATGTGTGTGACCCATAAATCTCCCACAATGCTTCTTGCATTGGAAGGAAATGACTCAAATGCTTTATAGGGTTCTACAGGTGCATTGCACTTGTTTTTTTTTTTGTCACTTTAGTTGTTTGAAGCCTCATGAGTCATGTGTTCAGGAAAAAAATAGACTGATTTATGGTTTGCAACAGGAAAAACTTGGGTCCTGTGAAGGAAATTAAATAACGATGCCATGATGCCAGCAACAAGATTACATTTGTGGATGACGAGGATGTAGCATTTTTATTATGGCATCACTTTTATTATACTGTCATCAAACAAACTGGAAATGGGCAATATGGGAATGTCTTTGAACAGAATTTTATGTAGGGCCATCACTTAAAATGGCTTTATCAACGTATTGACGATTTTTATTATCCGGTATTGTATCAAAACAGAATTTTAACAAACTGATATTGGAAAAATGTTCAAGTATATCATAATGATAGAGTGAAAACACGCTATTCCCAGTTACTTCTTTTTAATTTTACAGATAAAAAAAATCAAATAAAAGATAAAGTACATGGGTGTATCCAAAACCATTATGTACCATCTCAATAATGTTTATAAAAAATTTATATTTCATGTAATGTTATAAAAGTGTTTGTTTATTATAGTGGTATAAAAGCGTTTGTTTATTATAGTGTTACCCCTATTGAAAGAGACAGCCAGTTTTGACTTATGAGACACCTCTTTGCTTTCACAAGTACCTGCCCAGTTTTCTCCTATATGCTAGGCACGAGGCAGGAAGACAACCAGTAATCATTATTTAACTAGCTGGCGGCTCATCAACCGGCCATATCAGAACAGTCCTCTGCTGGATCGAACCTTTGACCTCCTGCTCCCAAAGCGGAGGCCTTAACCACTAGGCCACATCATATTTAATATCTTCTATTTCAAGGAACAAGTTAGCATCATGGTAAAATTTCATTTTGTCTGAAAAATACATTTTGTTATATTCTGCAGTGAATAACATTGTTCAACTGTAGGTCTCAAGTAATAGGGGTTACTAGTATTAGAACCACATGATTTGTCATGTAGGAACAATTTTCATTTGACTATGTCTACGTAAGACCCTAATTGATAAAATGTATCCAAGGAATTGTGTTGTTTTATTTTTTTAAATCACCCCTCCTATGTATTAAAACATGGTAAGAATGCTAAATTTTAATATATAGGGGAAAAGGAGGGGGCTTAAGTATATCCCAATGACATATGGTCCATACAGCTAAATTATGTTTTTCTAATGCAGGGCTATGACATTAGATATTACTCTTTCTTTATGTATTTTAAAATGATTTTTCATAAAAATCTTTTCTAGTATTCACAGTTATATTCATATTTATTTATCAGAATATCCAATTCCATTTGATCAATTCCATTTGATAAATGGTTGACCTAATTTACACAAAAAAGCACATGGGTTTGATTGAGCAGTTGATCTAGTGTCATGGATAGAAAATGATCCCTTAATACTAGGTAATGGCAATGTTTAAAACTGGAATCAATGGTCGAATGTCAATTGAAATGTATTAATCAAATAAACCCCCTGCCTAAGACATTCCCAGTCCCATCCCTCTCCTTTAGAGCAGTTTCCTTCACCTGCTGATTAGTCCAAGTGGCTGTGTGTTATCACCCACTAAAGAGGTGTCAATCATCACCCAATGTTAACAGCTTTTATCTCTGCTTCTGTTTCATTCCAGGTTCTAACAAGATGAAATATGCTGGTGCGACTCTAACACTCCATTAAACAGGCCGCCACCATAGGTAGCTTGTTTTTCCTACCACTGCATGTTTATTTTCCCACCTGTGCTGTCTGTGGGTGTTTACAACTTGTGCCTTGTTTATTCTACAGCTACAGGATAGTGCCATTTTAACAAGAAATTATTGGGGAGCTGATTCGTTGAAAGCAATCATAGTTTAATAACTGGCAGAGGGACAACTCTCATTTAGTTATATATCTACGCACCTATGAATATATTGCCCAAGAGAGAATGCAGCATTTTTCCTTTTTTGGAGTATAAATCACTGCTCTTGATCAATGGTTATTTGTCAAAATTCCTATAGTGGAAGATCCTTTGCTGGGATATAAATTTCAGCTAGTGTCTATTTCTCAGGACTTAAGACCACTTTGTCTGTCAAATTCCAGCCTTCCGTCTAAAGTCCCTTGTATGATTTATAGGTCCATAAGCATTTTTCTAAACTTATCCGCATAATCATGAAATTCCTCTGCAAACTGTTTCTAGTGGTTTAGAGGTATTATAACTAGGTGTGGTATCATGCTACTTATCAGCAGTATGATATTGCAGTTCTACAGACTGCACTGTTTCATGAAGAAATGAGTTGGACCTTTAATCCAAAGAAACATTTGTCTGTAAAAGGTTTCTTGTTGTATGCTTCATAATTACTCTGACAATTACATGTACCTTATATTGGTTCCTTTCATCTTTGGTATGTCGGTTTTCATCTTATTGTGTTAACAAGATGTAATCCATTTTGAAGACTTCTTTTAAATTTGGTCTGTCAGTTAATCCTGCATTTTCTGCTAACCAAACACAAAATAATTGACAGTTATATTTCAATTTAAAAATCTGATAAACATAGAATTTAAATTTGCTTAACAAATTTAAGAGACTTCAATAAGATGGAAGTAAAGAGGCAGAGCTATGGTCTGCTTAAAAGTTTGCTTTCAATAGACTTACTCTTGAATGACAAATACTGTGGTTTTTCCCAGTTCTGTGGAGATACAAACACAATTTTACTGTTAGAAATAAGTAACAGTCTGCAAGGAATTATAAAAAAAGAATTACTATTGTGCCAAATGCTTTTTGGGAACATTGCATGGACACCATGTTCGTACCTACATGGAAACTCCATCCATTTACCTGAGTTCTAGATATCGTCTATTGATACTTGTAAAGAATGAATTGTCAATGTTACCCTTGCATAATTATGAGCATCATGTAATGCAAAATATGATGATACTACATGTACATTCCGGCTGGTCAAAGTGGGAAGAGTCCACTGACAGGCTATCAAAATTTGCAGTTCAATCCTTACATCATATCATTCATTAATTTTCATTATCATGATGAACATGAAAATATTCAAAAAGTCATATTCAATGTCTTTGCTGATTTTTCATTATTCTCTACTTGTACGAGATAGGATTTTAAAGGAACAGTAGCACTAGTTACTCCAGCCATAATTTTATGCTCCTGCATCTAAATGTAGAGCTTGTACGAGATAGGATTTTAAAGGAACAGTAGCACTAGTTACTCCGTCCATAATTTTATGCTCCTGCATCTAAATGTAGAGATATCTGACTTAATTACCCCCCCCCCCCCACCCCTAAAAAAAAATAAAAAATGAAAACTCTACAGTCCTTTTCCAAATAAAATTTGAACATTTCAAGAAAAAAAAACATAAATCTAAAAGCACAAACAAAATGATATGTTTTTTAATCATGTGACGTTTCATTGTACCTTTTGCAGTTCATTGATTATATGTTTACATTGCCTGTTACATTATATCGAAATGAAATAATTAAAATTGAATATTTTGCTATACAGTAACATACACAAACATACATGCATTATGTATCTGAAGATGTTCATGGCTCCTTTTAATCTCATTACAGGTCAATTGTTGCCAAGGGTGATGATCACAAACAAGTTTGAGGCACTTTGCAGTCCATGACAAGTTTAAAAATAAGGTAGGGTTTATCTTTATATGTGTGATTATATATACATGCTACCAACATCTTTTTACAGAAATTTGAACCTTTTGCTTTAAATTGTGTTAGCTGCTTTATTGATTTTAGTTGCAAGATTTGTGATAGAACTTGGCAATAAAATTACAATTAAGAGAAACTGAGTTTTATCGTTAATATTATTAGCTAGCGTGATTTGACCCATGGGAAATTCTTTCATGTCTACGGATCCTTTTTTACGTTTAATGCATTGCAAAGATACCATTAAAGCAGTTAAGACAGAAAAGACGATAAATAATTCAGAGGCTGAATCTAAGGGGAAGATGAAGGCAAACAACAAACAACCCCAAGTGTCTGCTGAATGTGTCAACCAGTTTTCTGCATCCCATCAACTTCCATGACATTTTCTTGTCTTTAGCTTATCTATCCCCTCTATCTTGTCACTTATAACACCATGTTTGAGATATCTGGTTAAAGTTAATGAAACAGACACACAGATGGGATTCTGATTGACACAGACTTGTACCTAATGACCAGATTTCGAAATCCAATTTACTGGGATAAATAGTACTCAAATAGGCTGCATGCATGTTTCATCTAAAAGCTTTCTTATCTTGATCAGGAAGGGCTGTAAATGAAGCAATATAAAACTACTAAATCTGTTTAAGTAGTGATACAATACCAAACAAAAATAGTGGGATCTTGAGAGTCTTTAATTGGTCTTCATTTGCTCTCTATAATCTAGGAGTGATCAAGTCATTTTGCCATTTTTCAGAGAAGAAAAAGTTGAGGTACAAGTTGCTTGCTGTCATATTCATCTTACTCTTACTTATAAAATCTTGGTACAGCTGTTACTGTGAAACTTAGAACACAAAACAGTTGGATGTGGAATGGGTGGGGTTAAGGTTACAAAGGACCAGAAACTGGAATTGATATATTATGGGAATTGGTCCAGCTAAGTTAGACATATATCAGTATGATAGGTTATCAATTACATAAAGTAATGGTATTGAATATTGATTTCATTTTCACCCAAGGCCAAATCCAGTACATTAAGAGCAAAGAAAATATTTAAAAAGTTGAGCCTTCATGGACATTGTTGAAGCAATAAGAATCATCTGAAAACCTTCCTAATGAAACATTCTTATTAATTTAATGTATGATGAACTGATTAGAAATGGTTCCTTAAATTTAAACAAGATGTTATAGATAAAGATATTTGGACACTAGATTAATTTATCGCATTGCATCTCTAGTTTCTCTCTGTGTACGGCTGATAATGCGATTTAATTATTCAGTGAGTGTGCTGTCTGTAATAGATTGTGGAACCATTGTAAAAGACATACAAAGTTGGATCTGGTAATATCACTCCCTGGTGATTCCTCAATACAGTATTATCTGTAATTAAGTTTGTATACGTTCCTTTTCTGGTATGAAAAATATTGGTGGATTTGTTTCCAAACTGCTGGATTCTTGTTGTGTTAACGCACTGTAAAAAGTTGCAGTCTATTGTCAGAGGTTTTAGTCTGCAATGATTGTCCATTAACCAAGGCTCTTGGGAGCAGTTCTGATGGCACATATCAGTGTATTTCCATTTACTAAAGTAAGTTGATTTGTTCGACTACATCTCAGCAAACTTCGCAATGCATATTTCAGAAGAAAAAAATCCTGAATATGTAAAATTGAGTGGTCCTCATAAGAGCTTTTTCTTACAAGTTTAGATTTCATTTACAACACCAAGTTTTGTTTATGGATTCGTTATTATGAAATGCTTACATGGAAGACTTTCTGAGCAGAAGAAAGGCAGACTGGGAAAGAAGTAACAGAGTATTTTGTTATTCTCAATTTATTCAATCTCTGTGATTTCTGTAATTTACATAAAGAAGTCATTTAGATTCATCAACCTGTACTTCAATAGCACATCTGTGTTTCTGCCAATCTTGCAAACCTGACAAAACATTGTGCTTATGGGTGACAGAAGACTCCCCCCCATTACCAATGTCACTTGGGGCATACTCATGAAAACATTGTCAGAACTTTCTTTTTTTTCTCAAAATTTGTTACAGACATCAATATCAAAAGTTGGGAATGGTAAGCCAAAACACTCTCTATTTTAAATATATAAACAGTGAAAAAATGACTTGGAGTTTTTATTTATTAAGCCTCAGGTCTGCCTTTTAAAAAAAACTCAAATTGAACTTATGATTTTGGCAATCTTGCCTTTTGTATTGACACTGGGAATAGAAATTGTGCATACATACCCATTTGGTAAATGGTCGTCAATTTCTTAAAAACTTCAAATTCTAGAAACACAGAACTGAGACTTTTAGTGAAGCTGAATCTGAATTGGAACAGGCCTGTTGGTTACGTTGTACTGCTAACTTTATTGAGGAATATTAGAACTTTGAATTTTTTTAGTTATATGAACCTCAATTTTCTCTTGAACAGAGATATTTTATTCAACAGAATGATCAACTTCATCATTTACTGAATATCATCATGAAAAAAAGGTTCTTCTTTTTATTTTGTTGAAAGGCATTTGATATTGCTGATGAAATTCTCTTTTGAATGAAAAGTCGTCCATGCTTTGAGTCATTCCTTTGTACCATATGATCGGCATTACATTGTATTTCCTGTTGATGGCAGCCTTTTTCCATCAAGTTGATCAACAAGATGGCCGAACTTTTCATAGTGTGCATTAGATGGCTGGTTCAAGTTAGTCTGGGTAATTGAGTCGCTGATAGAGTGGATTTCAATTTCCTCCCTCCACCATATTTCCCAGTGGCTGTGTATAGAATTGGAGATGAGCATTAAAGAATAACCCATATACAACAGGGAAATACATATTGATATTGGTGATAGATTGATTCCCATGCCCTTTCACCTGTTAAATACTCTCTCCCAGCCAGTCTGCCTGCAAGCTCAGCATCTGCAGTCAGTCACATGATCAGTGTTGATCAAATATTCCTCTTGCATATCAAGCATCTTGTAATGAAATTCTTTTTTTACCAATTGTTCTTAGATCTGATTCCTTGATAAATATTTAAGTAAAGTAAATAGTATATGTATATTTTTTATATGTCTAAATCTCCTTAGTACATGTTTATTTTTAGATGTTCCTTTGCATCTTTTCTTTATTTTTAGTTTACCGGAACACAAAATGCTCAAGGTGAGCTATTAGGATCACCCTGTATCCGTTGTCGTGCGACATGCATTGATCAACAATTTGCTTTAAACAACATTTCCTCCAAAACTGCAGAAAAGAATTTGATAAAACTTGGCAGGGATGATCCTAAGATGATACTTCACAAAAGTTGCTAAAATAAACTTGATCCATGTAGAACACTGGTTGGCAACGGAAAGAAAAAAAAAATGAAAACTTTAAAAATCATCTCCTCTGAAACCAATGGCCAGAATTTAATTTCCTTTGCCACAAATGGTCACTTCAAGAATGTCTACTATAATTGCTAAAAAAAGTTGATCTCTTGAAAAATGAGGTCCCCTTAGGGATTGCCTATAATTTCCTTATATACTGTATATATAAAAAAAAAAATCTTCTATGAAGGCAATGGTCAGAATTTAATTTCCTTTGGCAAAAGATGGTCACCTTATAAATGTTTACCAAATTTGCTAAAATAAAGTTGATCCCTTAAAAAAAGAGGCCCATAAGGGGGTTGCCTTAGTTCCTTATATACTGTATAATAATGGAAAATTTCAAATTTCTTCTTCTATGAAGCCAATGGTCAAATTTAATTTCCTTTGGCACAAATGGTCACCTTATGAATGTTTACCATAATTGCTAAAATAATGTTGATCCCTTGAAAAATGAGGCCTCTAGGGGGTTGCCAAATTTCCTTATATACTTTATATAGAAATTTCAAAATTATTCTTCTATGAAGCCAATGGTCAGAATTTCCTTTCGCACAAATGGTCACCTTATGAATGTTTACCATAATTGCTAAAATAAAGTTGATTCCTAGAAAAATGAGGCCCCTTATAGAAACGACTTGAATCGTTTTAAATAAGATGATGTACTCTGGTTAGCGATCTAGGGCCATATGGCTCTTTTGTTTTAGAATCTGATTCTACTCTTCATTTGCATGTGATACTTGAACCAGTAGCCTTCATTTGCATGTGATACTTGAACTTGTAGCCTTCATTTGCATGTGATACTTGCACCTGTAGACTTCATTAAATTTATATTTAATGACTTTTCATTTGTATGTGATATATGAACTTGTAGCCTCCATTTGTATGTATTTGTGATATATGAACTTGTAGCCTCCATTTATATGTATTTGTGATATATGAACCTGTAGCCTCCATTTGTATGTATTTGTGATATATGAACCTGTAGCCTTCATATGTATGTATTTGTGATATATGAACTTGTAGCCTCCATTTATATGTATTTGTGATATACAAACCTGTAGCCTCCATTTGTATGTATTTGTGATATATGAACCTGTAGCCTCCATTTGTATGTATTTGTGATATATGAACCTGTAGCCTCCATTTATATGTATTTGTGATATATGAACCTGTAGCCTCCATTTGTATGTATTTGTGATATTGAACCTGTAGCCATCCATTTGTATGTATTTGTGATATATGAACCTGTAGCCTCCATTTATATGTATTTGTGATATATGAACCTGTAGCCTCCATTTGTATGTATTTGTGATATATGAACCTGTAGCCTCCTTTTGTATGTATTTGTGATATATGAACCTGTAGCCTCCGTTTGTATGTATTTGTGATATATGAACTTGTAGCCTCCATTTGTATGTATTTGTGATATATGAACCTGTAGCCTCCATTTGTATGTATTTGTAATATATGAACCTGTAGCCTCCATTTGTATGTAATATTAGAAGCTGTAACCTTCATTTAATTTTATTTGTTACTGTAAATTTTCATTTTTTTAAACTGTACCTTACCTGTACCTTTCATCTGTATGTAATGAATTACAAGCGTACCCTTTATTTGTATGATATAAATTTACCTATGCGAACAGTATAAAACCAGATCAGCCTGCGAGTAACTCACAGGCTGATCAGGTTTTATGCTGTTCTCTGCTCCTCAGTGGTCTTGTAATGAGGATTTTATAATTAAATTTAGTAAGGTTTGAGTTTGGCTTTCTGCAGATCAGGCTTTATGTGGTACCTATTGAGTGCGTCAAAATGAGTCTGTATGAGGGAAAGGGTTAACTTGAATCAGTGTTTGCACTTAATTTTTTTTCTGGATCCTTTTAATACAGTGACAGATTTAAAGTTTATTTGCTCCGATAGGTGCCAGAGGAATTAAAATACAGTAATTAACCCTTTCCCTCATATAGACTCATTTTGACACACTCAATAGGTATCACATAAAGCCTGATCTGCAGAAAACCACAGTTAAACCTTACCAAATTTAATTACAAAATCCTCATTACCAGACCACTGAGACCAGACCACTGAGGAGCAGAGAACAGCATAAAACCTGATCAGCCTGTGAGTGGTTTTATGCTGTTCGCATAAGTTTTTCATGGTGTCCTCTATGAGGGAAAGGGTTAAAAACTGTATATGCTGTCCAAAGCAATATCAATGTTGTAACCAAGTTATAAATTTCCTTATTAACCAACATTTAAAAAAAAAAATTTTTAATTCATGATTAACACTTATTCTGACAATTCAACTGCTTGTGTCAATGTTACCAGCTTCTTCCTGTATCCATGCAGCAAGCTGGGTTTTGCTACATTTCTGTAAAGCAATTTTCAATGAGTTGCTAATTGCTACCTGTCAAGACAAGTGCTCTAGTGCTGTTATGACACCATTCTGTATACTTTCAAAAATCATTATACCTTCGTCAGACTGAAAGATGTTTTTGATCCAATTCCCTTTCATTACTTTTATGCCAATTGGGAGGTTTTTACAACTTTTTAATAGGCTCTACAAAAACATGATTATCAATTAATTGTTCACAAGCATTAAACATCCCAATGATGTAGTTCACAAATATTTTGTCCAAGTTCATTTTGTACTGGTATATTTGATATACATACCAGTATGCCATAAATCCAATCACAGTTGATAACTATATTCTCTCTGAATGTAAAAGAAATAGTTAACTACGGAGATTTATTTTATGATAACATGAAAAAACGATACAAATAGTCAGACTTTTTATCTTTGTGGGCCTTAAAAATTCTAGTTGCCATTAAACGTGTCTAGATATACAACATGATGTGGATATGAAAACCACTCATTCTTAAAAGAAGGAAAGCCACTGCTGGATTGTAAACTATATATTTATGATACATATTCATCGCTAATTTGATCTTGTAATGTTAGTTCATGGGTCTAAAAACTACAGACAACTCACATCAGAAGAAAAAAAAGGGAATCTTTTGGTACAAACTATAACCATGCTCCGGAGTTTTGTTGGATCATTTTGTATAAACAAACTGATTGAAACTGAAATGCACTTGAAATGCACTTGAAATAGTTGTCAGACATGATAGATTGTTTTGACTAGATTAGCAGTTATGCATATCAATAAGGAAGCGTTTCTGCATTTTGTCATTTAAATAATGGTCTCTCTTCCACAGCAACTTTACCAAGGTCTCTGTTTGCTCTCAGATTCTACACAGTCTGCATTGAGCAAAGAAAAAATTATTTTTTTATCTAACATCCAAAGTTTGTAAAGTAATATTCAATGGGCAATTAATATCACATGAATATTCATGAGGTAAAGGGTTAATATTATTCATGGTAAGCTTGAATATACACTTTTTTTTTTGAGTCTTGGATTTCTCATCTAATGTTTTTGCAATTAGGTCTTCAAACAGTGTTAGATACATCCTGATTTATGTGAGAATTTAACATCAACAATGCAAACAGTATCTTATGTATTTTACCCTGTTCAAATACACCCACATACATTCACGGAATTAAGTTCCCAACCACTCCTTTACTATTTCGTAGAGAAAAATCAGTACGTATCCATTAGTTTTGTTCATGAAGTTAGTTAATAAAGGAAAGTTGCAAAGTCATTGCCAAGAGATGATAATTATGATGTTTTTGTGCACTTTTTTAACAGTGATGGATATTTTTTTGTGGGGGGGGGAATTTTTTGTCTGACAGTATAGCAAATTGAAATCTGCATACAAAATCTAGTTTACTCTTGTCAAAAGTTTTCTTGTGTATTACATACAGTAAAGGGTTGCAAATGCAACCTGCACGTAAAAACTAGGATGTTTGAAATAAAATAGTAATATATAGCAATAAAATAGAAATATATAGTATAAATATTGCAATATGACATTAAGTATTGTGGTTTATTGCAGAATTTCTTGATACACTAATTATCCATAGCATCAGGGTATACAAAGTGAAAGAGAGTATTTAATTATTTCGCTTGTTTTATGTTTTCTTTATACTCTTTTATGACTTTCAGTTATTATTTTACAAGGACTGACTAGTGTTATGTTCATTATCCTTCACTTTAGGACTTTTGACATATAAAAGGTTTATACAGATAGATCAGAAGTACAAACACATTTTCAGGAGTGTGATAACGTCATCGGGCATGGTTATTCCCTGCAGAATTATCCTATTCAAAATCAAATATCTACCATTTTTGTTTTCCACCATAGGTTTTATAAGAAAGGTCAAATGAGCCCTTGGTATTCAGATACAGACATATTTTGAAATAAAGAAACACCGGGTAAACTTTTGTGTCAGTTTTAAATAGGAATTATTCAATGGTATTACAGTTTAAATCATTTTGATAAAGATTTTTTTTTCCCAACAAAATAAATGCTTTAGATTTAGTTTAAGACTGATTTATCTTACATCGATTGGGAAACAAGTTCTTACAACTTATACTAATCCCTCTCGACAGTTCCTGGGTTGAACCAGGACTATGGGCCAGGGATGGTCTTGAAGAGTTCTTGCCTCCAATGAGGTTTGAACCCACAACCTTCGGATCCATAATTGGATATGTTACCATTGGACCACGGCGCCCTCTGCTTTTGAATGAGATGGGGTCTATCATAATCAGGTTTATTGCAAGGTTAGGAGGTAAAACTTGAGTCTGGCTACTTCAGATTCTAGTTACCCTATGTTTCTTTTTCCTTTGAGTATATATGGGATCGTGAAGACAATTTAAGAGTAAAATGGGCATAAAAATTGACATGTCAACTAAAACCCACTCATTCAACTATATTTGAAAAAAAAGAGAATGAGGTGTTGGCTTTTCTTTTCTCTAAAAAGGTTGTTAATGTGACAATGGAGACTTCTCTCAGTGTTGTAGGAACTTGGGATGGGCTGGTGATTGTACAGTGGTAAGTCTGGCACCTGGGTTAGCTTTGCTGGAGATGGTGTCTGGTTACCCATGGACAGGAAGCCATCATGGAAAAGTGTTGGCCTCCTAAAGCAGTCAAAGGAAAATATTGTGTTGGCTACCTTGGGATAATCTGTCAATTTATCTTACTTGTCAATTAAGTAAGGTAAGGGAATCAAGGGGTAAGAGTGTTCCCTTTAGGAGTGCGAGGTTTTGCGTTTCAACCCCGACTTCAAGATACCATCGAATATCAGGATAATGTGACTGAGTATGGTATCATGCCACATGACTATGGTGTGATACTGTTAAATAACACATTTGCATTATAATACTTTATTGTTTCTCCTCCTCCCTTGGCTAAGTAATTGTATTGTAGCTGTATATTGTTCATTAATGAAAAGCCTTGGTTATGTATAACAAAGGTAAAAAAGGTTGTATTTGTAACATTTTGGAGTAATCTTGGTAGCCAGTTGGTTAAAGCATCTGTCCTATAATTGTAAGGTCTAGGTTTCAAGCCAAGATGGCTGCTCACCTAAGCTCTTGGTGGTCTCCCTTGTGCTAGGCACTCAGCACATAATGGAGTTCCAGGACAGGATGTCTGAGTGTCAGGATAATGTGACTAAGTGTGGTTATACAGGTACTGAGTGTCAGGATAATGTGACTGAGTGTGGTTATACAGGTACTGAGTGTCAGGATAATGTGACTGAGTGTGGTTATACAGGTACTGGGTGTCAAGATAATGTGACTGAGTGTGGTTATACAGGTACTGATTGTCAGGATAATGTGACTGAGTTTGGTTATACAGGTACTGAGTGACAGTATAATGTGACTTAGTGTGGTTATACAGGTACTGAGTGTCAGGATAATGTGACTGAGTTTGGTTATACAGGTACTGAGTGTCAGGATAATGTAACTGAGTGTGGTTATACAGGTACTGAGTGTCAGGATATTGTGACCGAGTGTGGTTATACAGGTACTGAGTGTCAGGATATTGTGACTGAGTTTGGTTATACAGGTACTGAGTGTCAGGATAATGTGACTGAGTGTGGTTATACAGGTACTGAGTGTCAGGATATTGTGACCGAGTGTGGTTATACAGGTACTGAGTGTCAGGATAATGTGACTGAGTTTGGTTATACAGGTACTGAGTGTCAGTATAATGTGACTGAGTTTGGTTATACAGGTACTGAGTGTCAGTATAATGTGACTGAGTTTGGTTATACAGGTACTGAGTGTCAGTATAATGTGACTGAGTTTGGTTATACAGGTACTGAGTGTCAGGATAATGTGACTGAGTTTGGTTATACAGGTACTGAGTGTCAGGATAATGTGACTGAGTGTGGTTATACAGGTACTGAGTGTCAGGATAATGTGACTGAGTTTGGTTATACAGGTACTGAGTGTCAGGATAATGTAACTGAGTGTCGTTATACAGGTACTGAGTGTCAGGATAATGTGACTGAGTTTGGTTATACAGGTACTGAGTGTCAGGATAATGGTAACTGAGTGTCGTTATAATACGAGGTACTGAGTGTCAGGATAATGTGACTGTGTGTGGTTATACAGGTACTGAGTGACAGTATAATGTGACTGAGTGTGGTTATACAGGTACTGAGTGTCAGGATAATGTGACTGAGTGTGGTTATACAGGTACTGAGTGTCAGTATAATGTGACTGAGTGTGGTTATACAGGTACTGAGTGTCAGGATAATGTGACTGAGTTTGGTTATACAGGTACTGAGTGTCAGGATAATGTGACTGAGTGTGGTTATACAGGTACTGAGTGTCAGGATAATGTGACTGAGTGTGGTTATACAGGTACTGAGTGTCAGGATAATGTGACTGAGTTTGGTTATACAGGTACTGAGTGACAGTATAATGTGACTGTGTGTGGTTATACAGGTACTGAGTGTCAGGATAATGTGACTGAGTGTGGTTATACAGGTACTGAGTGTCAGGATAATGTGACTGAGTGTGGTTATACAGGTACTGAGTGTCAGGATAATGTGATTGGTGTGGTATCATGCCACTCATCTACTGAGTGGTTACAGAAACAAAATAATTTTGAAAAAATATAAATTGAAAAACTGAATGACCCAATAGCACTAATTATAGAAGAACGGTCATAATTAACCCTTTCCCTCATATAGACTCATTTTGACGCACTCAGTAGGTACCACATAAAACCTGATCTGCATAAAACCACAGTTAAACCTTACAAATTTAATTATAAAATCCTCATTTCCATACCACTGAGGAGCAGCGAACAGCATAAAACCTGATCAGCCTGCGAGTTACTCGCAGGCTGATCTGTTTTATGTTGTTCGCATAGGTCTTTTCAAGGTTTCCTCTATGAGGGAAAGGGTTAATGCACTGAATTCTGTACTCTGCCTAGCATTTTTTTTAATGTTAATTTTGTTTGCCTGTGTTTGGAAGAATCATGATGTGGCATTGTAAAATTTGGTCAAGTTTTGGAACCCTTGGGAGACAATCAAATTAAATATTTCTTGATTGAATTTTATGCATTTATGTCCCTTATACTCAGTGTGGAAAATTTGATTGAAGTCTTTACGAAGCAGTGTATCATAAACAATTATTACAGGTTTTATGTATGCTCTGCTTTTTTTGTCAGAAAGATGTTATGAATCACATATGATTGACAGAAGAGCCAAGAATGGTCCTTGTTTTCTGGGTGTTTCCTCTTAACCTCATGAATATTCATGTACAAATTTATGACTTGATGAATATTAATTGACTGAACTGAAACTGTTGTAGTTAACCATGCAGACTATGCAGGATCAGATCTACAATATTGTATCCCTATTCATGTTAACTTCCACTTATAGTTTTTTTGTTTTTTGTTTGTTTTTTTTGTCATTTTGAGACAATGTCTTCTTTAAACAGAAAAAGTGCTACCACACTGCTGTATGACACCTTAGACATGTGGCATGATACCACACCCAGTCACATTATCCTAATACTGGGCTATTCACTCCTGGAACTACCCTCATATGCTGAATGTCAAGCAAGGGAGCTACACATGACAATATTGTATGAGCATACAGAGGAAACCGTGACCAGGCGGGTCCTGAAGGAGAGCTGTCTGATCTGGGTCTGCTCTGTTTGCTAATGTTTCAAGTTGAGTCTATAATTACAAAGTTAAGGGTTTACTTTTATTCCATTTACTTAATATTGTAAATATTCATTCATAGTAATAGCATGATAAAAAATAAACATAAAGGCTTAGTAAGACATTGTTATCATATATATTCTCTCTTCACAAAATCAAAGCGCTCAATGTGCTGAGAGACAGCAGCTGGATTAACAGGAAAAAAGCTGTGATTCTTAATTATTGATACAATAGAGGCAAAAAGCCACATGACGCAATTCGCACTCTGTTTGTTACAAAACAATCCGGAATTAGGGTCATGAACCTGACTGTATGAACTTCAGAAGTAGGTCATTCCCTAGGACCCGATTTATATACACTAAGTGTAGAACTTGACAAGGTACTTGTTTGTTTTAGATACTTGAATGTTTGTTTCTATTTCAAAGTTAAGAAATGCTCTGAGAGTAACCTAACTTGCTTTCATGCAAAATTACGTGTGAACTACTTTAGGTGAATTACAGACATTCGAAGTGCACTTTTTTTCTTTTTACAGGAGTAGATCTTCAAGTATGTAAAATGGTTTGCTGTTCTGATTTATAAGTGTCACAGATATATTGTTCACGCTTAAAATGGATGTTTACAGAGCAAAGTAACACGTTTACAAACAACAGCACATGAATAGTGGTTATGGTTATGAACAAAAGGTCTGCGTAACATATTCCATTCGTATTCGTAAGTGCAAAATCGCATTGCGTGGATCCGCACTAAGTGCGGAGAGGTACAGTTAAACTTGTCATGGAAAAAATGCAAATTAGCAAGGTCAGCGATGCCAGGTAAGCGTTAGTAGCTTATATTTAAAAAACAAAATATGGCAGCTATAATTATAGTAATAAGAAAATTAATGTTGTCTCTTTGTTGTTTTTTTAAAACAGTTCAGTATGCTTATATACTCTAGTTACAATGATAAACTACATTTATCTTTATTATCATGTCTAAACTGTCCCCATTGCCAAGTGGTTTGAGCATCTGCCTCTGGAATGGGAGGTCTCAGGTTTGATCTCGGCCCGCAACATAATGATATTGGTAGCTGCCTTCTTGGACATAAAGAACTGGTTTGCCCAATGTCAGGATTATGTGACTTCTCTCAAATGCCATCAGCCATACTTAGAGCAAAGTCATACATGTACATCTTTGTTATGTACACAAATATTTTGTACAACAGGCATGTTGGAGTGCATTTTAACTAAATTTAAGCATAAATTAGCGCTAAAAATTGTTGGTAGATTTACAGCTTGGTGTGATATCAGGCCATATGATATTAGGTCATATATTATCAGACCATATGATATCTGGTCATATAGTATCAAGCAGTATGACATCAGGCCACATATTATCAGGATGTATGATATCTGGTCATATAGCATCAGGTGGTATGATATCAGGCCACATATTATCAGGACATATGATATCTGGTTATATAGCATCAGGTGGTATGATATCAGGCCACATATTATCAGGCCATATGATATCAGGTCATATAATATCAGGCATTAGAGCAGCTGCTAGTCTGATACCTGGATTGTCTTTTTTTTCTCTCACTGGACGCTGGAATATTGGGCCCAGACTGGCCACAGAAATGTCACATATTTTTTTCTTTATCTAGTTACTTTTTCTGAGGCTAGTGGCTTAGCTAGGCATATATTGTATTGTATTGTATCAGCACTTTATCCATCTCAAGTCCCCTGTCTGGGCACTGTGATTCATTCCTCTGGCCATTTGATCTGATAATACAGTTAAATATTCTGTAGCTTATTAATAGTGAATATCGAGGGATGACCACAAAACTGTTCTAAGTACATAGAGAAAAAGAAGAAGATGAAATAGTTTAACAGTCAGCCCTCAAATTTACCTAATCTTGTCTATAGTCTGGTGAGATGAATTTCTTTCCACTTAACCTTTACCTCATGAATATTCATGTACAAATCTGTGACCTTGTGAATATTAATTATCTTAGCTTTAGATGTATATGAAACAGCTTTCTTAGCTCTGCAGACTGTAGAATCTGAGCTACAATATTATATAAGCAAACAGAGGAGACCCTGATCAGACAGCTTCTATATAATTATAGGAGCTGTCTGATCTGGGTCTGCTCTGTTTTCCAATGTATCAAAATGAGCCTATATGAAGTAAAGAGTCAATGTTAGTATTTTCCTACACTTCTGCTTATGTCATTATGACAAAATTAAATACCTAACAAGTTTCATGGTGAGTGGAAAAGATAATTAAACATTTCACAGTCTATAGGTTAATGTCAGTCAGACTTGTATCAGTGGATCAGAGTTTGTCTTTGATTTTACAGTGTTGTAACATTTAACAGTCACACCTATTAGTTCTTGGTTAAATTATTTAAGATATGCATAATGTTGTATTAACTTAACTCTTAAATTACTTTGGTGTATGCATTTTAAAGAGAAATCAACACATTTTAGAATATTACACCAGATTATAAAGTCAGTTAACATGCAAGATTTTCTTTGTAAAGAAAGATGAAGACATCTGACAGTGTTCAAGAACAGAACAATAAAACCACTTTGTATAGCTGTTAGCGTTTTTTTTTTCATAAATAATAGATAAAACAAGTTCCACCTCAGTGAGCAGGCTGTCACTTCTGCAGGTCTTTTATGATCTTCTTTTATCTGTTTCCAGGCTGTTGGCATTTGGTCTGGGTAATGTCTTCACTTCCATTTCATTGATTTCTTTCCTGCAGCAACAAATGATTCATTCAAGTATATCATATGAATTTTGTCAATTATTTAAGTTCGCTGATATTTTTTAAAGTGAAATCAAAGGGTTGGTTAATTAAATGTAATCTTTAAACGTCTGATTTATTATTCATTATTTTCCAAGCAAATTAGCTGCCATTCAGGGTAGAGTTTGGTTCGTGACTGTAATTAGGCGTCTCGGTATTCGTTACAGGTATCTGTCTGGTGTGTGTTACATGCCCACAATGTTCCGAAACATTTCAATGCATTTTCTTAAGCAATGATATGAAAGAAATTATTATGTTTAGGTGCTTTGAGATACTAAAAGGCACAGTGCCACTCCACAACGCTGCCTTGTGTACTGACACATGGTAGAGTTGGTAAACAAACATGGCCGTCAAGGTGTTTGCTATTCAGTTTTGAAACAGCTATTTCTTCAGTTGTTTATTATGTGAAGAAAAACAACAGTCTTTGATGGCGGTATGGCAGTTAGTACACATGTGCTTGGTACATGCTTGGATCATATGCTAACACTTGCAGAATTTGTTAGGGATGTCATTGTATTAATTTAAAACTGGATTGTTTTATGTTTAATTTTGGGAAATAAGATCTTATAACTCACTTTAATCAATGTTGACAGTTCTTTGGTTGAACCAGTACTTTACCACTTGGAAGACCATGAAAAATCCTTGCCACCAATGGGGTTTGGCCCAAAAACCTTCAGATCTACATTCATATTTGACATCCTTATGACCATGAAGCCATAGGACGCAATCATGTAAAAAAGCTTCTCTTAACTGTTTTGTTTCCTACAACAAAGGAAGCAACAGGCCCATGTTTTCATTTTTTAACCCTTTCCCTCATACAGACTCATTTTGACGCACTCAATAGGTACCACAGAAAGCCTGTTCTGCAGAAAACCACAGTTAAACCTTACCAAATTTAATTATAAAGTCCTCATTTCCAGACCACTGAGGAGCAGCGAACAGCATAAAACCTGATCAGCCTGCGAGTAACTCGCAGGCTGATCTGGTTTTATGCTGTACGCATAGGTCTTTTCATGGTTTCCTCTATGAGGGAAAGGGTTAATGTGCCTAACTACTGTACAATCTCACCTGCAAGAACAAATAAATGAGTTATGATATAATTGTATACAGAATAACAGGCTTAAATTCAACAAACAATACTTAGCACTAAGTAATTCTTACAGTCTTAAACTAGGTAGAAATGCATTATACCATTTCTGATTTAGGGCATAAATTATTACCATAATAACTGACAGCAGTGTTCTGCCCAGCCTTCAAAAACTTTGGGCCACATGGCTCATTGAGCCAAGAAAATGTGGGCCATTCTCAAATTTTATGGGCCATATCAACCAAGGGCCTTTTTTTATAACTTTTTTTTTCTTGTTTTCCAATTTCTACACACAAGTGTAGTCATAGAGAGACAGTTTACATACCATAGAGTTTGATATTTCACAGTATCCTAACCATGTAAATTCATTAACCACCTTTTTCAAAAGGATCTGTTTCCTTTTTCTTCCTTTTATCACCAATTACTGGGACTGTGGCCGTTTTCATTTCGTCTGTATCAGATGCAGTTGATGTGAGGTGGGTGGGGGACTTTTGCATTTTGGGGGAAGAATTTACCTCACTACTAACACTGGTTGTTCCGCGCTCACATCCTGTGTACACGATGCATTGTTTTCATTAGACTGGTTAGTTTATTTTGTACTTATGTAGTCGGTGATTAAGAGAACTAATAAGAATACATTTTTCTTTTGCCGTCTGCCATTTTGGAAACATGCACCGAAGCCAAGCGCCACAGGATACTGACTGGCTATAAAACACCACCGGAATTCTCTAGAAAGGAGATTACGCTTTGAGGTTGCTTAGACGCTTGGTTGGTATGAAAATAGACACTTTGTATAACAAAATGTAAACAAAATAACGGACAAGTGGCGATGCAAGTTTATGAATTCAAATGTTTTATTTCGCGATGGGATCGGCTCACAATTTTAGCGCGCCGAATGGCCCATCTGTGGGGATATTTATGCGCCATTTGCATTTATTAAGGGTGTGGCCTGGGCAGAACACTGTGACAGTGTTTGTTACCGTCCCTGGTGGCTGATTGTTAGAGTGTCTGCCTCAGGAGCGGGAGATCATGGGTTCGATCCCCGGCCGCAACATACCAAAGTCATAAAAATGATACTGATATAGCTCCCTTGCTTGGCACTCAGCATATAAGGGTAGTTGCAAGACTGGTTGGCCCGGTGTCAAGATAATGTGACTGGGTGTGGTATCATTCCAAATGTCTACGGCGTGATATTGCAGTGTGGCGGCACTAAATCTGTCTCAAGTAGACATCGTCTCCAAATGACTGAAAAACTGTTAAACCCAACAAACAAACAGACAGTATTTGTTAAGAAATAATATGTTTGGGTATTTTTGTTAGAGAAATAAGAATGATGAAAATTGCCCTTAGATATATAAGCATTACATGGCAATAATCATGGTTTGGAAATTTCAGAGATTTTAGGTTTTTGTTTCATTATTATGAAGGTCAACCTTGAAATAATAATAAAACAGCAAAATTTTATTAAATCTCAATTTATTACAATGCCCTTCTATTATAAGGCATTATTACTTAGTGATTCAATGTATACCCTTGAAAACAACAATATAAATTTGGGTTCCAATATTGGACAGTATAAGGATGGATTTTTCTTTATGATAAAGTATGTTATATTGGAGAAAGTAAGATAGATTAAATAAGTAACTTGAAGCAGGGAGACAGATATCGAACTAGTAAAGGTTACTCACCTCTGTTAGTTTTTTCATATAGAAGACCCAGATATGTCCCCTCTGTTTAAAGTTTGTTGTACAGGCTGACATTGATTCTCTCTCTCTCTCTCGACAGTTTGAAATCTGCAAAAAGAAGTGCAAGAATGACCAATTAATATAAATCATGATCCCAGTAAGGCTAGAAGGTAGAAAAATTGTTACAGAGGCATTCAAAATGGTCGCTGGCTGCTGGAAAAACTACCATTGTATACATTGATTTACAGGAAATGTCTCAGATTGAGCCTGACTAGATCAGGTCTTGTTCATACAGACCCTAAGTATAGGTCAGTAGAAGACTGTAATTAGATGCTGCCATTGATGGTCACACTTTAGCTAAGAAGTCTTAATCAATTGTTTTCCATCCAGATCTCTAATTGAGGGTTAGCCGGGTGGAGGATGAAGGAGCTGTGATCAACCAGACCTCCCACAGTGCGTGGACTTAGTATGGATGGCAGGCTGTCTTAATGTAGATATTGGTTTTAGTGTTGTTTTGTGACTGGGCACAGTGAACTGTGCCACCAGTTTTATTGATACTATAGTGCATGGTTTGTAGATTTTGTACTCCTTGCCAAACAAGGTTTTGGGGTAGGCTAGTACAGTTGCATCTTGTCATGCCCCTCCCTTATACTCACCCTGTCTTGTATGGGGTATTAGTTTTTTCTCATAAGGGGATCATAGGGCTTTGTCACCAGCAATATGTGAGTTTCTGTGTTGTTCTCATCCTCACATTTGATCATGTCTACAGTGTCAGAATAATCTTCAGATATCTATACTCCATAAATATTGGTAATAAGTGGAAATTCAAGGTCCTAAATTTGAGAACAAAGTATGTTTATTTTCTCCTAACCAAAAATTACAGGCCTGTTTGTGTGACATTTTTTGTTTTTACACAGATCCTATTTTTATTTCTAAAAAATCTCATCGTCAGTGTGTGTAAGTATGTGTGTGTGTGTGGGGGGGGGTCAAATGAAAATATGATATAATGGTAACTTAATAAATAATGAATTAGATTTCCATCATCTTTATCAATCGTAAACTCAACGCTGGAATCCATGATTTTTAACCAGGTTTTCAATGAAATCCTGGGTATTAGAATGGGATAAGTCGTTGATGGGCAGGTGGGTGTCAGACATTTTATTTCCATTGAATATCTCTCGTTAGAATAAAAATACAGTAGATAGATACCTTATTGGGATTGAGTTTTAGGTCAGTAGGGTCAAGGTCAAGGTCCATGTCCTATGACTAAGTTGAATCCTGACTGTCTGTAAAACAAAGAAAAAAATGGCCCTTGTAATATTTAAATCATAAGAATCCATCAGTGTTTCAGAGAGTTTGATTACATTTCTTAAAATAAACAGGGAACGATCACCAGCTGTCATTTGAGTTTTTAGCTCACCTGAGCACAACGTGCTCAAGGTGACCTTTTGTGACCACCCTTTGTCCGGCGTGCGTTGTGCGTCGTTCGTCATCAACAATTTGGCTTGTTAACTCTCTAGAGGCCATATTTTTTTGCCAATCTTCATGAAACTTGGTCAGAATGTTTGTCTCCATAAAATCTTGGACAAGTTCGAAATTGGGTCATGTGGGGTCAAAAAGTAGGTCAGAAGGTCAAATCTTAGTAAAACCTTGTTAACACTCTAGAGGCCACATTTTTGGCCCAATCTTCATGAAACTTGGTCAGAATGTTTCTCTCCATAAAATTTTGGACAAGTTTGAGTTTGCGTCATGTGGGGTCAAAAAGTAGGTCATGAGGTCAAATCTTAGAAAAACCTTAACACTCTAGAGGCCACATTTTTGGCCCAATCTTTATGACACCTGGTCAGAATGTTTGTTTCCATACAATCTTGGACAGGTCCGAAATTGGGTCATGTGGGGTCAAAAAGTAGGTCATGAGGTCAAATCTTTGAAAAACCTTGTTAACACTCTAGAGGCCACATTTTTGGCCCAATCTTCATGAAAATTGGTCAGAATGTCTGTTTCCATAAATCTTGGTCAAGCTCAAAAGTGGGTCATGTGATGTCAAAAAGTAGGTCAATATGAAAATTCCAACATATGTTGCTCATTTATAATCAGGTGAGCGATTCAGGGCCATCACGGCCCTCTTGTTGTTTATTCAGTTATTTTGAAAGATGATAATTATACTTTTAATTTGACACTTCTGAGCCTGAGGCTTAGATTAAGCTTCAGTAATTTATGATTGGTTGACCATGCCTTTAGTTCCCCAATGTATGTTAGTGGGATGTCAGGCTCTGAGACTCATCATATTGGCCTGAACTTGAAAATCATACTTGACATACATTTGAGAACATCGACCCAGGTGTCACCTTCCAGCTGGCTTGCGGTAAGTTGGTGGTTCTACCCGGATGCCTCCATACATTCGGGGTCTTCCTCCACCTGTAATTAGCTGGATGTCGCTATATGAGTGGAATACTGTTGAAGCGACAGTAAACTCGAATAGTCAAGTCAAGTCTGACCCAGGTGTCAAGGTGTTTCTCGTTTATAACATTATACATGACTAGCAGCACTATATCTGACTGAATATTATTAGTGGGATGTTAAACCCAAGTAAATTGATTGAAACTTTATTTTTGATCAAAGTAGGTCAGACAGCACTGGTAGCTGCTAACTTGACCTTTACAGTTCTTATTGACCTATTTCTAGGTCAACTGGTCACAAACAGCAATAAAAACAAAACTGGTTAGAGCTGAAAGGTCATGGGTTCAAGCCCAGGCTGCAACATACATAGGTTGTAAATCAAAGTGCTGATAGCACTGAGAGAATAGGGTTTTTAATGGGATGATGTCACATTTCTTTTGTTCATCAAAGTAATTTTGATATACAAGGATCAAATTTTCAAGTAATGCCATTAAACCCAATGTTATAAATCTGCTTTAACCTTGCTTGAACACAGGTGTTACAAGAAAAGATAAACACACCATTTGTTTCAATGGACTGCTAACAATAAGCATATCACCTCTCTTACTCACACTGTTTCTCATGCCTACAGTTTATAAGAATGATATATGAATAATAATAATAATTATATGGAAGCAAATCTAAAACGACAAACTTTTATTTTATTTTATTTTTTTATTTCACTTTATATGTACACAATCATGTACTTAATAAAGGTAAATTGGTGATATTCTTTATAACAAAAATTTATGAATCTTATATTGAAAAAGAATATTAAAATAGACTTTAAAAATGCTCTCCAACAATGACCTGAATCTACATCGCTCCATGACATCGCCATTCAGGCAATCCTAACTATTTTACCCACTGGACCAATGGGCCATCAGCTTTATTCAGGAGATTTTTATTGGATGTATTTAATACCTGATGCTAGAAATTCCAGCCAGTTATGGTTAAAAATATCTCCAAATAAGGTGCGATTTTTTTTGCTTGCATACTTTCTTTTTTCATTACAGTTCATTAAAATGTTTTCTCCAGATAGTATCAATACATTTGAATTTAGTTTCGACTTCCATAATGCATTCATACAGAAAAAATATGAACATTATCACCACTTAGTTATATATCAGAAAACAAAATTTGGAGCTTTTTCTCTGCATAGTGAAAAAGAGGGAAATCTAAATATAGATCTGGAAATATAGCCCCAAAATGATTTGCAATGCAGAAATGCGTGCTACTACAGAACAGCATTGTGACCTAATCTATTCAAAAATGATACTGATATAGCTCCCTTGCTTGGCGCTCATCATGTAAGGGTATTTCCAGGATTGGCTTGCCCGATGATGTCTGGAAAATGTGACTGGGTGGGGTATCATGCCACATGTCAGTGCGCAATCTCCAAGCAGAGTTGTCGTTCATTCCTCACATAACATCTCTGCAATGGGCTCAATGACAAGAATCTTGTCAAAACAGAAAACACTTATTAAATGTGGATTTAAGTGTATTTTAAGGATCAAAAGTAAAGAAACATTGAATAAATACTTTTTGAATCTCCATAAAACGTGTGTACAATTAATTATAAATTTTTTTATGGGAACTATTTCATGCCTTATTTTGCAGATGGGAAAATTCTGCAAATGCTCTTCTGCAAATGTAAATATTTATAGATTTAGCCAGATATCGTAATTTAAGACCAGCTTTTTATTTTCATAATTTGTAATTCTAATGACCATTCTGATAAGGTTCAGTAGTGCTGTTTATATATATTTCACAGTTTATGGAGCCTGTCTAGTCGTCCTTCAAATTAAATATTTTAACAATGTTCTGGATGACGTCATTTATTTGGAACTACTTTCTGAGCCCACCACAGAGGTGAATGTAATGTAGACTATGTGTAAGAGAGTGGTCAGTGTGGTAGCACTTTATCTGAAGAACTGACATTCATTTCAGTAAACAAACAATCAATCAAACAAACAAAACCAAGTGTTCTCTTGTGTAAACCAGGTCAACTGTTGACTACCTGTCATTTCCTTGTAGCTATTTGATAGCCTGTGTGTCAGTTTGAATACATCTGTAAACACTTGAAAGGATGGATTTTTCTTTATGATAAAGTATGTTATATTGGAGAAAGTAAGATAGATTAAATAAGTAACTTGAAGCAGGGAGACAGATATCGAACTAGTAAAGGTTACTCACCTCTGTTAGTTTTTTCATATAGAAGACCCAGATATGTCCCCTCTGTTTAAAGTTTGTTGTACAGGCTGACATTGATTCTCTCTCTCTCTCTCGACAGTTTGAAATCTGCAAAAAGAAGTGCAAGAATGACCAATTAATATAAATCATGATCCCAGTAAGGCTAGAAGGTAGAAAAATTGTTACAGAGGCATTCAAAATGGTCGCTGGCTGCTGGAAAAACTACCATTGTATACATTGATTTACAGGAAATGTCTCAGATTGAGCCTGACTAGATCAGGTCTTGTTCATACAGACCCTAAGTATAGGTCAGTAGAAGACTGTAATTAGATGCTGCCATTGATGGTCACACTTTAGCTAAGAAGTCTTAATCAATTGTTTTCCATCCAGATCTCTAATTGAGGGTTAGCCGGGTGGAGGATGAAGGAGCTGTGATCAACCAGACCTCCCACAGTGCGTGGATTTAGTATGGATGGCAGGCTGTCTTAATGTAGATATTGGTTTTAGTGTTGTTTTGTGACTGGGCACAGTGAACTGTGCCACCAGTTTTATTGATACTATAGTGCATGGTTTGTAGATTTTGTACTCCTTGCCAAACAAGGTTTTGGGGTAGGCTAGTACAGTTGCATCTTGTCATGCCCCTCCCTTATACTCACCCTGTCTTGTATGGGGTATTAGTTTTTTCTCATAAGGGGATCATAGGGCTTTGTCACCAGCAATATGTGAGTTTCTGTGTTGTTCTCATCCTCACATTTGATCATGTATACAGTGTCAGAATAATCTTCAGATATCTATACTACATAAATATTGGTAATAAGTGGAAATTCAAGGTCCTAAATTTGAGAACAAAGTATGTTTATTTTCTCCTAACCAAAAATTACAGGCCTGTTTGTGAGATTGAGTGTGTGACATTTTTTTTTTTTTTACACAGATCCTTTTATTATTTAAAAAAAATTCTCATCGTCAGTGTGTGTATGTATGTGTGTTTGTGGGGAAGGGGGATCAAATGAAAATATGATATAATGGTAACTACTTAAATAATGAATTAGTTTTCCATCATCTTTATCAATCATAAACTCAACGCTGGAATCCATGATTTTTAACAAGGTTTTCAATGAAATCCTGGGTATTAGAATGGGATAAGTCGTTTGCGGGCAGGCGGGTGTCAGACATTTTATTTCCATTGAATATCTCTCGTTAGAATAAAGATACAGTAGATAGATACCTTATTGGGATTGAGTTTTAGGTCAGTAGGGTCAAGGTCAAGGTCCATGTCATATGACTAAGTTGAATCCTTACTGTCTGTAAAACAAAGAAAAAAATGGCCCTTGTAATATTTAAATCATAAGAATCCATCGGTGTTTCAGAGAGTTTGATTACATTTCTTAAAATAAACAGGGAACGATCACCAGCTGTCATTTGAGTTTTTAGCTCACCTGAGCACAACGTGCTCAAGGTGACCTTTTGTGACCACCCTTTGTCCGGCGTGCGTTGTGCGTCGTTCGTCATCAACAATTTGGCTTGTTAACTCTCTAGAGGCCATATTTTTTTGCCAATCTTCATGAAACTTGGTCAGAATGTTTGTCTCCATAAAATCTTGGACAAGTTCGAAATTGGGTCATGTGGGGTCAAAAAGTAGGTCAGAAGGTCAAATCTTAGTAAAACCTTGTTAACACTCTAGAGGCCACATTTTTGGCCCAATCTTCATGAAACTTGGTCAGAATGTCTGTTTCCATAAATCTTGGTCAAGCTCAAAAGTGGGTCATGTGATGTCAAAAAGTAGGTCAATATGAAAAATCCAACATATGTTGCTCATTTATAATCAGGTGAGCGATTCAGGGCCATCACGGCCCTCTTGTTGTTTATTCAGTTATTTTGAAAGATGATAATTATACTTTTAATTTGACACTTCTGAGCCTGAGGCTTAGATTAAGCTTCAGTAATTTATGATTGGTTGACCATGCCTTTAGTTCCCCAATGTATGTTAGTGGGATGTCAGGCTCTGAGACTCATCATATTGGCCTGAACTTGAAAATCATACTTGACATACATTTGAGAACATCGACCCAGGTGTCACCTTCCAGCTGGCTTGCGGTAAGTTGGTGGTTCTACCCGGATGCCTCCATACATTCGGGGTCTTCCTCCACCTGTAATTAGCTGGATGTCGCTATATGAGTGGAATACTGTTGAAGCGACAGTAAACTCGAATAGTCAAGTCAAGTCTGACCCAGGTGTCAAGGTGTTTCTCGTTTATAACATTATACATGACTAGCAGCACTATATCTGACTGAATATTATTAGTGGGATGTTAAACCCAAGTAAATTGATTGAAACTTTATTTTTGATCAAAGTAGGTCAGACAGCACTGGTAGCTGCTAACTTGACCTTTACAGTTCTTATTGACCTATTTCTAGGTCAACTGGTCACAAACAGCAATAAAAACAAAACTGGTTAGAGCTGAAAGGTCATGGGTTCAAGCCCAGGCTGCAACATACATAGGTTGTAAATCAAAGTGCTGATAGCACTGAGAGAATAGGGTTTTTAATGGGATGATGTCACATTTCTTTTGTTCATCAAAGTAATTTTGATATACAAGGATCAAATTTTCAAGTAATGCCATTAAACCCAATGTTATAAATCTGCTTTAACCTTGCTTGAACACAGGTTAAGAAAAGATAAACACACCATTTGTTTCAATGGACTGCTAACAATAAGCATATCACCTCTCTTACTCACACTGTTTCTCATGCCTACAGTTTATAAGAATGATATATGAATAATAATAATAATTATATGGAAGCAAATCTAAAACGACAAACTTTTATTTTATTTTATTTTTTTATTTCACTTTATATGTACACAATCATGTACTTAATAAAGGTAAATTGGTGATATTCTTTATAACAAAAATTTATGAATCTTATATTGAAAAAAGAATATTAAAATAGACTTTAAAAATGCTCTCCGACCATGACCTGAATCTACATCGCTCCATGACATCGCCATTCAGGCAATCCTAACTATTTTACCCACTGGACCAATGGGCCATCAGCTTTATTCAGGAGATTTTTATTGGATGTATTTAATACCTGATGCTAGAAATTCCAGCCAGTTATGGTTAAAAATATCTCCAAATAAGGTGCGATTTTTTTTGCTTGCATACTTTCTTTTTTCATTACAGTTCATTTAAATGTTTTCTCCAGATAGTATCAATACATTTGAATTTAGTTTCGACTTCCATAATGCATTCATACAGAAAAAATATGAACATTATCACCACTTAGTTATATATCAGAAAACAAAACTTGGAGCTTTTTCTCTGCATAGTGAAAAAGAGGGAAATCTAAATATAGATATGGAAATATAGCCCCAAAATGAATTGCGATGCAGAAATGCGTGCTACTACAGAACAGCATTGTGACCTAATCTATTCAAAAATGATACTGATATAGCTCCCTTGCTTGGCGCTCATCATGTAAGGGTATTTCCAGGATTGGCTTGCCCGATGATGTCTGGAAAATGTGACTGGGTGGGGTATCATGCCACATGTCAGTGCGCAATCTCCAAGCAGAGTTGTCGTTCATTCCTCACATAACATCTCTGCAATGGGCTCAATGACAAGAATCTTGTCAAAACAGAAAACACTTATTTAAACGCGGATTTAAGTGTACTTTAAGGATCAAAAGTATAGAAACATTGAATAAATACTTTTTG
>CM037782.1:41244081-41294081 GCA_021229015.1 Solen grandis | reverse complement strand
TGCTTCTTGTGATCCTTCATCTTTGTTTTCACTTGTGGAGAAGACTTCGACAGAAGTCAATTAAGGAACCAGACTGCATGGGAACCCTTTGAGCATGCAGTTCTCATCTAATTACATGCGCACTCTGCCGAAAACTCCTTTCTCCGAGCGCCAAAACAATGCATATACAAAACTGGAATTACAACAGATACAATTGAATTTCAACACATTTTGACATGCTCCCATGGTACAGCGGTGAAACAACAAGATTAAGGGTGATTTAAATTGGAGAAAGGGTCCAGGGACCTTGTTGGGCTCAACTAGTATTGACTGTTTGGTGCTGAACGCCATCATATATGGAACAGGGGAACTATCCTCAGTAATTTTGGGAAAAAGCCCTCTTAACGAACTTAAGGAATTCATAATGCCACAGGGAATGAAACATGATTGATTAGGATTCAGAGATTTGCAAACATAAATGATGGTTTTCTGGGACGAAGTGAAAAAAAATTCTATAACTACAGACCACTCAATCAAACCATCTGTATCACTGGAAACACTAGTCTAGGCTTCATGAGTGCTGAATTACAGTCACTTATAATCTACGGAGAGCTCCTACTATTTAGCCTAGATAGAGAAAAAAAATGCTGCATTTAAAAAAATGTTTGTTTAATCAGGGTCTCTATATATACACAATTAGTATTAAAGAGACCCTGGTTTAATTGAAGTCTTTTTTTTTTTTAAATGAAAAAAAAAATGTTTGAACAATAAAAACAAAGTGATCATAATTAAAACATTTAAACAACAACTTGATTATCAAAATCAGGGTCTCTATATATACACAATTAGTATTTAAGAGCTTTGCAGCAAAAAATTGTACTGTGTCTCATTAAAAGGACATCCCTCATTAATATATTGATCAATATTCTCGAAGAGTTATGCCTTAAGCATATTGACTATAAAACACATCAATAGTTACGACTAATAAAAACTTTATAAAAGGGTGAATAATTATTCTGAAAACTGTCTAACATTTGATTTAATTTTTATACCCCAACACATTTAAAATTTAAAATATCGTTACCTACTTAAAGTATCAAGGCCCAGACTACAGAAATATTTTCTCAATAAATACAAAAGCAAAATCATATTTTTGAAGACCCACAATTTACAGCATCAGGTCACGAGTATGAACTCAATATAAAATTAACTTTATTGTTCAATTTGACGAAATCACATTTCTCATATAAAACTGTAGAAATACAGATACGCATACCTGAAAGAATTGATCAAGTCTTTACACCCCCCTTGACAACATAAACCAAACAAATTGAATATGATCAACAATCAATATGAAGAATCCCACCATGAGCTCTTGTATTCATTGTTCAATTGTGGAGAAACTTACGAAGATCATAAGAACCAGAGCATGGGAAAGCCTTTGGCAGCAGTTCTCATCTATAGCCATCGGAAATTTCTATCCTGAGCGGCCAATAACAATCATATACAAACTGAATTACAACAGATAATGAATTTCAACATTTTGACATCTCCCTCATGAAACCGATTATTTAAATTGGGACAGGTCCAGGACCTGCTGATTAACTATATGACTGTTTGTGCTGCGCTTCCATATTCGGGCTATCTCATATTTTTGGATAAATTTCTTACGCTTAAGAATTTAATCCACAATGAAACATGATGATAGGATCAAGATTTGCAAACATTAAAATTTCTACGAAGTATGATACTAAATTCTATATCTTCAGACCACTGAATAACCATTGTTATATGAAACTATAGCTTCATGTGCTGAATTACAGTCCTTATAACTACGATAGTTCCTCTAATTTAGCCTATAATAGAGAAAAAATGTGATTAAAAAAATGTTTGTTTAATCAGGTTTATATATACACAATTTATTAAGACCCTTTTAATTGAAGTTTTTTTTTTTTTATGAAAATGTTTAACTACAATAAACATTAACACATTGATTATAATATTGCTATACAAGTAAAATGTTAGTATATTTTCATCTGGCAATCCTCTTAAAATTCATAATTTAAAAGAGTTATGAATAAATAGATATAGTATAAATAATAATTTTAAGAATTACTAAAGTTATTTCTGAAAACTTTTATTCATAATGAATTTCTAACACTTATATTCTGTATATCATGCGTCACTACGGAAAATATTCTAATAATACAAACATACATTTTTTTCTGGAACATATGGAAGAAGGTATCATCAAATAAATTAATGTATTAGCAGTTTATCTTCTCTTAATATGAGCTACGGTAATAATTCAGTCCCTTGAACAATAATGAATGTTGAATAAAATAAGACTAGTGTGTTTTCCCTTTATAGATCAGAATATCTTATATGAATTATGATGCATTAAAGTCATATATATATATATATCAAATTATCTGCTTTCTACCAAGACCTGGTTAAAACATGGGTTAAAATTAAATAAGGCTTTGTCAGGAGTCCCCACCCTTAAAAATTCCCCATAGATAGAAACAAGGAAATAATTAAGTGGATTATGATAACCTGAACTGCACTGACCTTTCAAGCCTGCATATGGTTGATGCACACAACGCACCTTTGTGTTATGACAAACTCTTTTGTAAAATTTCATTAAAATTATAGTTCATGATTGGTATTTGTTATCTGTGTGGTAAAGTCCATTCATGACTGGTATTTGTTACCTGTGTTGTATATTAGTTCATATGTATTTGTTACTGTGTGTAAGTCTTCATGACTGTATTTGTTACCTTGTTGTCTAGTCTGTTCATGACTGATATTTGTTACCCATGTTGTATAGTCTGTTCATGACTGATATTTGTTACCCTTTGTATAGTCTGTTCATGACTGATATTTGTTACCCATGTTGTATAGTCTGTTCATAACTGATATTTGTTACCCATGTTGTATAGTCTGTTCATGACTGGTATTTGTTACCCATGTTGTATAGTCTGTTCATGACTGGTATTTGTTACCCATGTTGTATAGTCTGTTCATGACTGATATTTGTTACCCATGTTGTATAGTCTGTTCATGACTGATATTTGTTACCTGTGTTGTATAGTCTGTTCATGACTGGTATTTGTTACCCATGTTGTATAGTCTGTTCATGACTGGTATTTGTTACCCATGTTGTATAGTCTGTTCATGACTGGTATTTGTTACCCATGTTGTATAGTCTGTTCATGACTGTTATTTGTTACCCATGTTGTGTAGTCTGTTCATAACTGGTATTTGTTACCCATGTTGTATAGTCTGTTCATGACTGGTATTTGTTACCCATGTTGTATAGTCTGTTCATGACTGGTATTTGTTACCCATGTTGTATAGTCTGTTCATGACTGGTATTTGTTACCCATGTTGTGTAGTCTGTTCATAACTGGTATTTGTTACCCATGTTGTATAGTCTGTTCATGACTGGTATTTGTTACCCATGTGGTATAATCTGTTCATGACTGATATTTGTTACCCATGTTGTATAATCTGTTCATGACTGATATTTGTTACCCATATTGAATAGTCTGTTCATGACTGATATTTGTTACCTGTGTTGTATTGTTTGTTCATGACTGTTATTTGTTACCCATGTTATATAGTCTGTTCATGACTGGTATTTGTTACCCGTGTTGTAAAGTCTGTTCATGACTGGTATTTATTACCCGTGTTGTATTGTCCATTCATGACTAGTATTTGTTACCTGTGTTGTATAGTCTGTTCATGACTGATATTTGTTACCCATTGTATAGTCTGTTCATGACTGATATTTGTTACCCGTTGAAGTCTGTTCATGACTGATATTTTTACCCATGTTGTATAGTCTGTTCATGACTGGTATTTGTTACCCGTTGTATAGTCTGTTCATGACTGGTATTTGTTACCCGTGTTGTATAGTCTGTTCATGACTGATATTTGTTACCCATGTTGTATAGTCTGTTCATGACTGGTATTTGTTACCCGTTGTATAGTTTGTTCATGACTAGTATTTGTTACCCATGTTGTATAGTCTGTTCATGACTGATATTTGTTACCTGTGTTGTATAGTCTGTTCATGACTGATATTTGTTACCCATGTTGTATAGTCTGTTTATGACTGATATTTGTTACCCATGTTGTAGAGTCTTTTCATGACTGATATTTGTTACCAGTGTGGTATAGTCTGTTCATGACTGGTATTTGTTACCAATGTTGTATAATCTGTTCATGACTGGTATTTCTTACCCGTGTTGTATAGTCTGTTCATGACTGATATTTGTTACCCGTGTTGTATAGTCTGTTCATGACTTGTATTTGTTACCCATGTTGTATAGTCTGTTCATGACTGGTATTTGTTACCCATGTTGTATAGTCTGTTCATGACTGGTATTTGTTACCCATGTTGTATAGTCTGTTCATGACTGGTATTTGTTACCCATGTTGTATATAGTCTGTTCATAACTGGTATTTGTTACCTGTGTGGTATAGTCTGTTCATGACTGGTATTTGTTACCCATGTGGTATAGTCTGTTCATGACTGATATTTGTAACCCATGTTGTATAGTCTGTTCATGACTGATATTTGTTACCCATGTTGTATAGTCTGTTCATGACTGATATTTGTTACCTGTGTTGTATAGTCTGTTCATGACTGATATTTGTTACCTGTGTTGTATAGTCTGTTCATGACTGATATTTGTTACCCATGTTGTATAGTCTGTTCATGACTGATATTTGTTACCTGTGTTGTATAGTCTGTTCATGACTGATATTTGTTACCTGTGTTGTATAGTCTGTTCATGACTGGTATTTGTTACCCATGTTGTATAGTCTGTTCATGACTAGTATTTGTTACCCATGTGGTATAATCTGTTCATGACTGGTATTTGTTACCCATATTGAATAGTCTGTTCATGACTGATATTTGTTACCTGTGTTGTATTGTTTGTTCATGACTGTTATTTGTTACCCATGTTGTATAGTCTGTTCATGACTGGTATTTGTTACACGTGTTGTAAAGTCTGTTCATGACTGATATTTATTACCCGTGTTGTATTGTCCATTCATGACTAGTATTTGTTACCTGTGTTGTATAGTCTGTTCATGACTGTATTTGTTACCCATGTTGTATAGTCTGTTCATGACTAGTATTTCTTACCCGTGTTGTATAGTCTGTTCATGACTGATATTTGTTACCCGTGTTGTATAGTCCATTCATGACTAGTATTTGTTACCTGTGTTGTATAGTCTGTTCATGACTAGTATTTCTTACCCGTGTTGTATAGTCTGTTCATGACTGATATTTGTTACCCGTGTTGTATAGTCTGTTCATGACTAGTATTTGTTACCTGTGTTGTATAGTCTGTTCATGACTGATATTTGTTACCCATGTTGTATTGTTCATGACTGATATTTGTTACCTGTGTTGTATAGTCTGTTCATGACTGATATTTGTTACCCATGTTGTATAGTCTGTTCATGACTGATATTTGTTACCCATGTTGTATAGTCTGTTCATGACTGATATTTGTTACCCATGTTGTATAGTCCGTTTAAGACTGATATTTGTTACCCATGTTGTATAGTCTGTTCATGACTGATATTTGTTACCTGTGTTGTATAGTATTTTCATGACTGGTATTTGTTACCCATGTTGTATAGTCCGTTTATGACTGATATTTGTTACCCGTTGTATAGTCTGTTCATGACTGGTATTTCTTACCCGTGTTTTAAAGTCTTTTCATGACTGATATTTGTTACCAGTGTGGTATAGTCTGTTATGACTGGTATTTGTTACCAATGTTGTATAATCTGTTCATGACTGGTATTTGTTACCAATGTTGTATAATCTGTTCAGGACTGGTATTTCTTACCCGTGTTGTAGAGTCTGTTCATGACTGGTATTTGGAGTTATTGTCATGATCCTCTCATTTGCATCAGCATCAGCATTGCAATGGTTAATGTTTTCATTCAGGTCCGTTTCTCCATAACCATTAAAAAAAATAATTTCAAACTTGGTATACTTGTTCACTTTTAAAAAAGAACCCATTTCAAATGGTCAAGTACATGTAACTCTAAAAAATTTTTGGCAAAGTTCAAAATGGCCCTTTTTCAGCATAGTTTTTTCATGGCTGTAACACTGTAGTTTTTAAGGTTATTTTCTCATAAAGTGTCAGTCATTTTCCCTTTGAACTTGGATTACATGTTCATTTTCAAATAGGAACCCATTTCAAAGAAGCAGGTAACCCATAAAATGATTTTAGCTTTGTCTTTGCTCTTTTCTGAATTATAAATTTCTGTATTTGTTAAGGTTTTCCCTAAAACTATCAAATATATCCTCTTCAAACTTGGAAAACGTGTTTCCTATATAAATTCAAAGGGGTGTTCAAAAAGTTTGCAGAAAAGTGTTCCCATTTCTTTTATTTTAGATGGCAGATTTATCATACTACACTATGATGTTGATCGATATAGTCATTTTAGTGTGTAAAAAGTAGATCAGTGCCCCTCTTACCGACCCAAATTTAAGTTGTTTTGATGAAAATTGTCTAAAAAATTATAGCATTTCAAATGTACAATTTTTACCATATGCCTTTCAAAATACATAGTGCACGGACATTTCAAATGTCGTTCATGGCATAATTTTTATTTCTGATGCCAGAAATATAAACAAACGATGCATTATCTGCTCATGCAAAAATGAGAGTTAGGTAAAAACAGCCATCAAATGTTGTTTTCTGAATGAAATTTCCAAGACCAAAACCATTAAAATGATACTAATGCCTTAGTGAAACTGCTGCGAGAAAACAGTGATCAAGTGGTTAAGTAGGACAGGAACATCATTGATGACAAGCACAGCAGCCATCAAGTGATCAAGACATTGTCGCATGATGCTGCTGTCTAAGAGTTGCTTGGCAGATATCAGAGCATTGCGATCCTTCAATGGGACAATGTAGTAATGGGACGGTCTTCAACAGAATTCATGACCAGCTGAATATATACGCAACATGTATGTGCCTGTTTGTTTATTTTGAATAAGTTTAAGTGGTGTTCTTCATACAATGTTGTTGTGTATATGAATGTTGACTTTGATCGTTTTGAGTTGGGCCGGGCTTTGTTTGATGACGTTACTATTGTTATAGCTGTATGATGTGTATGCAAGCGATTCATATGAAATTTTGTAATTCAACTGCTATTGTATTATATTTTACTGGTCAGAATTTTCAGATATTGCATTAATGTAATAAAGAAATGTTAGCATTTTTCCGTTAACTTTGTGAACACCCCTCGTAAGGGAAATCCATTTCAAAATAGCAGGTAACCCTAAAAAGTGAGTTTTAGAGCAAAAATGTAGGTTAATATAAATTGTTGAATTCAGTTTAAAAAATGTGAGTTTTACGTTGATTCAGTAACAAATTCTTACAACACTCTTGACAATTCCTGGGTTGGACCAGTATATCATTCATTGGAAGGTCATGAAAAGTTTGAACTTGGGGTTCGAACCCACAGTCTTGGATTCACAGTCAGGTGTGTTACTTCTGGAACACGGCTCCATATTAATGGTTTAAATGAAGTATAAACAATAAATATCAGGGGCGTACCTGAGCTGTTTTTGAGTATACGCGAGGACAGGGCATGAGTCAACGAGTGTAGTTGGGTTATGGTATTCTGGAGATTTTACTGAAGATGGTGTTAAAAGAGCGTTTTTGTGCATACAATGTATTTGGGATAGTTAATTCAATCAAAATATTATTAAGTACCGTATATCATGTTTAAAATAGGCTTGTAAAGTCATGTGCTCTATATGTTAAACAAATTGAAATATTTCCACATGAATTTTAAAAATAATTAATGTGAATGTTGAAAAGTTATATTCACTTGGGTCCCACTCCTCTGAAAACATGGAAAGTTTGTCTGATTGCGAGAGGCTGAGCGACTCTTCTTTATGGACAAAATATCCCAGGACAGATGACATGATAAATCAAAGGTCCGATAGTTCTGAGAGCTGCCAAATGAAAAATAATTTCATGTGGGAACGCACTTTGGGGTCCAATGCAGTAAATGCACAAATCCAGTGCACTTTGGGAGTCAGATCATTAAACATATGTTTAAAAAATAGCATGCATTTGAATGAAGGCAAGTGAGTTTCGCCAGACTCATCAGTTGGTTTACTAACATAAAAATGAGTGTTATTGGAGGTAATGGTGAGACTTTTTCTTTTGACACCAATAAACAGACATTTGCTTCTCGTTCAGGTGTTATTTTCTTAGACCAAATTGCTATAGATACATAGATATATAAATGCATCACTGAATCTGGCCTTATCTATGCACACCAAGTTTTATTCCACTCTCTAAAAGGTTTTTACCTCATCATTACCATCATCATCATCATCTTGATCATCATAATCATACTGAAGAACTGTTTCAATCTCTTAAGTAGCAGAGCCATCTTTTTATATATTTTATTTTGTAGTATTTATACAAAGAACCCCTTCTAACACCTCATTTCAATTTCTGCATTGACCTTGACACTTATGTGAAATTCTGCACATGTGGGCTTGCAGCTTGTGCATCTCATGCAAGGGAGAAACCTGTTCATGGTTGTAAATGGTTTCCTCGTGCTTTATTGTGAGTTCACGGTCAGTTGCCTGGCATTTCTCGTTTAAGAAGGTCTTCGCTGTCTTGGGAAAGAATCTTTAATTTCATAGGTATAATTGTCTTGTGTCATGTTTGTCTCTTTTTAGTACGATTTTAAATACTTCTTGTATTACATACAGTTGTTTAACCATGTTTGCAATAAGTGCATTTATCAGAAAAATTGAATCAGTCTATCATTGTCCCATGGTGTTTTAACATCTCACGTATATTTTTGGTGTTTGGGTTTGCAGCTAACAGCACACAGTTAATACAGGGAAATATGAGAGGCAGCGGAACTTGATCTCACAGATCAGTTTGTAATGTAAAATGTGTGTAAATTGTACGATATCTCAAAAGCATTCGACTCAAATAGTCAAATGAACATTACATCCCTTCAAAATTTTCTCCGCGGGTTGAAATACATAATTTCAATCTCTGAATCCATTTCTGAAATGGGTCACAGTACGCTGATTTAGGTAGACCTCTGAGGCACTGACTGATGGCTGAGCCAAGGGTCTGTCAGAACTTGTATCGATGACCAGATAAGAACTTTTGGGAAAAGGAAAAAGTCGCATGGCTAGATCTGGAGAGTATGGTGGGTGTGGCAAGACGGTAACCTCCTCCGACTTCAATAATTCTTCACAAGCTCAGATGTATGTGATGGAGCATTATCATGAAGAAGATGAACATGCCTAAATCCTGAAACGGGCGTTGTTCTGATAATATTTCTTAAGCTTTTTAAGTATAGCATCTCGGTACCTACACTTTTGCCCTTTTCACCGAAATTTGTACATTTACATGGTTACTGCATTTTGCCATGTTACCGCTTAGCATATTCCAAATTTTGGCCATTTTTTGTTTTGCAAAATTTATAGGAGAGTGGCTAAAGTTCATTGTAGTGTGATATTGTAAGAAGTGAGATTGTGATGCACCTCACTGGTGTAGGCTGAAATTGCATGAATCATTTAATATCAAATCACTTTACCTTTTAAATATCTAATTTAAAATACCTATTTACATCTTAGAACATATACACTTTTTGCATCATAATAATATTGATAATTTTACAAACATTTAGGTTACAAACATTTTGTAGAAGCCATCTATACTGAGCTTACCTTAAAAGCCTTTCAAGATAGACAGCAGCTTTAATGTAATAAATGTACTACTGTAATACTGAATAAGAAATAGATGAAGTTCTTAATGTGTACTTTTTGTTCGTTGTTTAAATGTCAGTCAACTTTTTTCCCAATTAGATACACAAGAGGGCCATGATGGCCCTGAATTACTCACCTCAGAATCATTGCCCTCATTGCCAATTATTGTATTACGAGTCATAGTAAGTATATAATCTATTCAGAACTATAGCAAGATCATCTAAATTCAACACAAAAACTGTACCTGCCATCCAAACTTTGCAGGTCGTTGCTCTAAAAAGTCTAAATAAAATCAAGTGACCCCTAAGATGGGGCCAATTTTGACCCCAGGGCCATGATTTGATCAAAATTGGTAGATGTTCACTAGGCCATGTTACCCACCAAATATCTCTAACTCTAGGCCTTGTGGTTTCTGATAAGAAGATTTGTTTAGTTTTTCCCAAATAAGTCTATGTAAAATCAAGTGACCCCTGGGGTGGGGCCCAATTTTGTCCCCAGGGCCATGGTTTGAACAAACTTGATTGAGGTCTAGTAGACCATGTTACACACCAAATATCTAAACTCCTGGCCTTGTGGAAAAAAAATTTTTTTAAAAACCCCGGGCGGGGCCAATTTTAACCTCAGGGTCATGATTTGAACAAACTTGGTAATGATCCAGAAGACAATGCCACACACCAAATATCTTAACTCCAGGCCTTGTGGTTTCTGACAAAAAGATTTTTCTAATTTTCTTTATACAAGTCTATGTAAAATCAAGTGACCCCTGGGGCTGGCCAATTTCAACCCCAGGGTCATGATTTGAACAAAATTGGTAATAGTCCATAAGACAATGCCACACATCTTGCAGATTTGCGGTTTCAGAGAAGATTTTTAAAGATTTCACTTTAAAAATCTATTTTTAGCTCCTGTGACCCAGATATGCAATGGATCGGAACCATTTGAACTTCATGCAAGGAACATCACAAGCAATTTTCATCAAATTTGGCCCAGTGGTTTTGGAGGAGATGTCATTTGAAATAATTGTGGACGCCAGACAGCCATTGATCATAAAAGCTCACATGAGCACTACATGGTCAGGTGAGCTAAAGTTGCGCTTGATTTTCCCAAAATGAATGGCTAAGGCCTCTTCCCAATTTCTAGAAAAAAAATGCCCTGCTATGTGTCACCTTTGCTTACAGCAGGTGACACAAAAACCGTATTTTTTCTCTGGTACCTCAGAGGTTCAGTTTTCCTTTGTTCTATTGTGCAAGTTACACAGTCTGGACTGGCTACTGCTTTCTCTTATACAACATTATCATTTCTATTGACCATGATAACTTCAATTATAATTTGATGGTATCAAAAAGCAAGACAGCTTCTGTCTCATAGACCATTTATTTTGCAACTCTCTGTCAAGTCTCATTTAGGCATAATTATCTTGTACATTCATGCAATTGCATGGTCATATTTACCTATACTTTTTAGGACACCTTTTTATCTTCATAGGATAATATTTGCTTAAATTCACTTTCGTAGGTGTGTGCTGGTGAGTAAGACTTATATTATTTTCAAAAGGGTCTGTGACAGGTCCACTAGAAGAACGTTGCGATGACATCGTCACATTTGTTTTAAACATACTTAAGATGACATTCCCTATCTTCTCATGGAAAGTTGATTTGTACTTTTTGATATAAGCTTCAAGTTCACAAGTAAACAGCTTGTAGTTCAACGTCAGCCACAGGACAAGTGCTGGTATATGGATTCTGTTTCCTTCATACAGATCTATCACACTACTACAAATCAGCACATCTTCTATACTATCGTAAAAAATAACCATCAATTTTTCTGCACTGATGTTTTAGCTTGAAGAAACGAGAACACTATTGTCTGTGCCATTATCTGCCTTTTATCTTGAGCAGAAAATGCTTCTGTTCTCTTCACTTCCACATTGGTATCTTCTTCAATTTCAGATGCAGCTTGAACAGCAATTGGAATTACTTCAGAATTATCAGTGAGGTCCTTCACAATCAAATCTGTTTGCCCATGCCATAACTCTGGACATCCTGAAAATAAAGCGATAATTTATAATAACAAATACAGCAGAATCGGATTACAGTGATGCTAAAAGCATTGTGTGAGAAATTTGTAAGAGGCATGGACTTGTTTATAACATTTATACTTATAGAAAGATTTAATTTGAAGTAGACTGGGACCTAAACTTCATATCAGAAATATAATTAGTAAAACAAAACAGTTTATATTGGCAAAACATGGCTGATGTAATCTGAAGATCTTCAATGAAAACAAGATTTCCTATATCACTCACCTGCGAAACATTGCCTTCAGTGCTTATACAAGTTACAATATTATAATTGTATTGAATATATAATCCATACAACTTTTTAGAAGACCTCTAGATGGTGTCTTAGGCCAAAGTCTTACAGTGTTTCACCATATACATAGTAAACAAGTAAAGGAAATAGGTAACCAACAGGGTGGGCCAATTATGACTCCATGGAACATGAGACATTTAATCTTAGTAAAGGATCATTATGATGCCACTTGAAGAATATCAAAGCTTAAGACATTAAGGTTTCAGACATGAAGATTTTCTATGTAAGTCTATGTAAAATCAAGTGACCCCAGGGGCTCCCCAGGGTCATGATTTAAACAAAAGTGATGAGGTCCACTAGATGACACTACACACCAAATATGTTAGCTCAAAGGACTTGTGGTTCAAAAAGATTTTTCGGCGTAGCTGTATAATTTCGATTTCAACTCGCATCTTAAACCAATCAAATGTACGCTAACAGCGGTAAATAATTCTAAGCTGAATAAAAGGACTCCTGTTATTGGTTAACGCATCATTATGGACTATAAAATTACTGTAAATAAGGGGTGCAGCTTGTATATATCATTCAGCTTGGTGTTATTACTTTTCTTTTTGATGTAAACATGAAAGTGATTTCAGTAAATTAAATACAATCCTTTTCCATCAATTGAGGAATGCTACTTTGTGAAAATTAATTTGCCAAAACCAAAACAACTAATAACGCTTTTATATCATGATTGTCATATGCAATAATGATATGAACAAATATCAAACAAGCCTATTTACAGATATAATTTTTTGTATTACCGTCTATAAATAAGTATATTTCATAAAAAAAAAATACTGAACTATTTCTAGAGCGTACTAAATTTGTTGTGCGTCGGTCTTTCGCGCGCTTTTCCTCGGAATGTTCTAGAAGACTGGAAATCTCGTTTTTCTTTCATCCTACGCCGAATATCTTTTTTAAAAGATATTTCTTGTTTTTTCTAATATATACCTTTGTATAATCATGTACCCGTGGGGCAGGGCTAGTTGTGACCCCAGGTCTTGATTTCAACAAACTTGGTAGAGGTCCACCTGATAGTACTACACATCAAATGTCTAAGCTATGGGTCTTGCTGTTTTGGAGAAGGTTTTTTAAAGTTTGCATTTGTAAAAAGGTCTCATAGGAATCAATCCTGTTGTTGTTGTTGTATTGGGGTTTACCGTCGCTGCGATAGTATTTCAATCATATAGCGACGTCCAGCTAATTACAGGTGGAAGAAGACCCCGAGTACACAAAGGTACCCGGGTAGAACCACCAACCTACCGCAAGCCAGCTGGAAGGCTTCCTCACATGAAAAATCCGAAGTCCCTACTGGGATTTGAACCCACAGCAGTGAGGGGCTGAGAGATTTGTAGTCCACGACTGAAACCGCTCGGCCACGGCAGCCCCAGAATCAATCTTGTAAAGTTTGGTCAAAATCCATTTAAGTGTTAAGGATGACATGCTGTTTAAAGAAAATTTCTGATGACGGACGACAGAAGCCGGGCCATTCTTATAGCTCACGATGAGCATGTTGTGCTTGAATAAGCTAAAAAGGATATATATATATATATATATATATATATATATATATATATATGCTAAAAAGGATATATATATATACACAGCCTGGCTGTTAAAACTTGTCAAAATTATACAAATTTTCTGAGTAAGGTTCCTTTAAATTCAAGATTTGACATGGAGTTTAATAGATACAAAATCAGGTTAGTTCCATAAAATTAATGAGTCTCAGAATCTAGACTACCCTTTGGGTAAAACTAATAATGTTAACTATCAACTATCTCACATTATATGTTTCTATCAATTAATGCCAAAATGTCCATTTGAAAATGTATGTTTAAGCTGTAAGTGTTTAATGTTATGTATTTTATTGTCGATAAATAGCTATTCATAGCTAATGTTTCGTTAAATATGTCTAGACAATAAATAAAATTTGAACTGAATTAAGTCTACATTGTTCCTTATCAAAATCCATGTAAATGTATTTTTTATTATCAATTGAAAGTATGAACAAGACTCTTGTCCAATATGACCGTTAATTTCTCATCTGAGAAACATTGCCTTCAATGCCAATAAAAATGAATATATTCTAGCACAGTCATACTGAATACACAATCCATTCATACATCAAGCAAGATCATTTATACATTTATTTTAAATCCAATTTTGAGATGTTAAATCATATGCAGTAAAATTCAACAAACTAAATTGTACCTAGGATCCAAATTTGAAGGCTACTGATTGAGCAAGAGCAACCCGTTTGGATTTTAAAAAAAAAGGAGATATGGTGAAAATGGACCAAAGAGTTATGGCCCTTGATGAGAATGTAGCCCTTGAGATTGTAAACAAGAATGTGAAGTTTGATGATAGATGGTTTAATAGTTTAGAAATTATGGCCTAGTTTATTCACTGTATTTTTAATTTTTTAAAATGGGAGATAAATTTGGTCAAAAAGGACCAAGAGTTATGGCCTTGGTGGGAATGTAGCCCACATAGTAGTGAACAAGTGAGTAAAGTTTGATGACAGAAGCTATAATAATTTAGAAGTTATGGCCATTGTTAATTTTTTTCACCACCACCACGATGCAAACGACACTGACACCAGAGTGATGATGTTACCTCATTTTTTTTTCTTTGAAAGAACAGACAAGCTCAAAATTGGTCACTGGTCAGTCATGGTCAAAGTCATCAAATGCCACCAAAACACTGTACAAAATTGAAGGGTTGTAGCTTTTAAGTTCAAAAGTAGGTCACTGGGTCATGCCCAGATCATATAAGTCAAAGTTCAGTAACACACACAAAAAAACAACAACAAAAAAACAGTGCCTTTGGTCCAAGTTGAAAGTGTAATTTATACAAGAGGGTTAGAGTGACCCTACTCATGTAGAAATTATTCCTAGGTAAAACAAGAAGGCCAAAGTGGCCCTGGATAGTTCACCAGAGTACATAAGCTTGAGTAAAACCATTCAAGCAGAAACCAGATTTAAATTTCAGATACAAAGAAATCAGAAAATTAGTTAACAATCTTGGAACCTTATTTTTTCAAATAGTAGAAATAAGGCCTAAAATAAAATTATTATTGTTTCACCCAAGAAATTGACCCAACCCCTCAAAAAATATTGCTTGAACCAATACTTTTTTTTTTTAAACAATTCAAATAGTCAAAAGTTCTAAATACAATGATCACTAAACAAATCGCCCATTATTTCTTTGGAATACTCTGTTTTTACGTTGCTCATCCTAGAGGGTGCTTCCAACAAAGCCGTTGCCCACCTGTGTGAAATTAAGACTGATGTCAAGATCAAAGCAAAATCAAAGTCGCAATTTTTTCAGTCATTTCAATACCATGCATGGTATCTGTGGTTGAGGCAATAAATCTCCCACTGAGCAGTCACCCAGTTAGTTACAGCCTGTCAATAGATGCAGTACACAGCTAGGAACATCACCTGGTGAAAGAAAAATGTAAACAAATTTGTTTTATAACTTATTGATGATTAACTGAAACTGATATGATTGACCAATCAAATTAAAGATAAGATCCAGGTTCATGTTTAACAAGAACTATCATTGAAGATGATAAATACCCCCTCACACGATATCGCTTTGTCACAGTAACTATGACAGAGAAAGTCTTGACACAGTTGAAGTATAAAATAAAAACACACAAGCTTTGATTTATATTCTGAAGTTAAATCAAAATCAGACTTGTGTAATGTTCGTCCGAGCGTCTTAATTTATTATATATAATTTTCCTCTTGACTACTTGTCTTTTGATTAGCAAATATGTTAAAATATATAAAAAAAAAATGACAAACTTTCCGTGCGACTACTTGTCTAATAATTTATGTATAACAATGATTCAAAAGTATTAACATGTAGCTTAAATCACAGGAATCAATTATAATAGCGTATTTACAAAACCCACTGACTCAATGAGGCTTGTCCTTAAATGTCCCTAACACAGCCTCAATGAAACTGGCACTCTGAAGCAATGAAACCCAACCCATAAGCCACACACAGAGCTTAAATACCCGCTTAACAGTGCCTTCAATGTCTAACCTAACACAGTACCACTGCAACCCGAGCAGCACGGACTATAGGACGTAATCTGTATCTCAATAAAACCAGGCTTCCTCGAGACACCTTAGAAATATCCTATCCCTTATTTACTCAAAGTCCCAGTAAACGCTGTAATTGTTTTGGTTAGATGTGGACCGTTCGATAGTCGAGACAAGACTGACTGAATAACTGAAAATCTCGCGCTTATATAGGCCACTAACAGAAACGCCATCAAGCGGAATCCCGACGACCACCGAGAGACCACGGACTTTGCCGAACATGTTTAATATTACCACAAGGGGTTTAATTAAAGATAACATTAACAATGATACAAGTAAACGGCATGCTGGGTAATATAGATATGAATAATAGATTATAATCTCTCCTGATGGTTAAAAACACTAAATGGAATTTATTTTAGTTGATATACTAATCGTTGAAGCGATTTGGTATCTTCCGTTACAAATGACGGAAATGTAAACAAGGGGCATAACTTTTGTAATTCTCATATCTTCAAACGAATTTCACTACACTACCCACGCCTCCGTGTTCCATGCGTCTCACATGTTAAAGTACCAAATTCTGGCAACCAAAAACAACATGGTAATATAACTGGGTCTTTAACAATATTTTACTCTTCCTGAGATATGATAAACGAAACATTAGAAATCAACAAAAAAATAGACATTTAGCAACCGTCATCCTTGAAACTGAAATCTTAAAAGTCAAGCATATTTGAAGCTTACAACTACAGCCCCGTCTGAGTTCAGATTAACCACAACACTCGCAGCATCAATGTTTCCAGCAGGAAGAACGTCCCCAATGCAGAACTCAGTGTCACGCTGCTTTGTGGCGCGTCTTGAGGTGTTGGAACTGAAAAGTTCGCCCTCCTGGTCGTCCTCGACATACACACTCTGCTTTTTCAAAGCACACCTCATTCTGCACCTGGCAGACCAATTTCACTTTCCTACCAAACTTGTCGCCGTCCTGATTTGCAGAGACGTTGGCACTTGTCTCAACTTCAACCATTTCCACCAAAATGCTGTCTGACGCCGTACTTTCAGGGGACTTCATGCTCTCCTGAAGACTGGCTGTGGACTCGGCAGGCTTCTGCTTCCTGGGAGCTGGCACCGGAAGAGGTGATGTCCTCTTACTGATGGTACGCCCAACCAGCAGATCTTCTTCTGGCTTTCTGACCTCATCCAGAAGTTCGTAGTCAGACTGACTCTCCCAGTCACTGGCATCTGCTTCACTCACATCCTCCTTTCTCATCTCACTTCCGTGCTTCCTCTTTACGTGTTGAGCATAGGACTTCTTGGAACTGAAGGTCTTCTTGCAGCTCACGCACCCTACCGCCTTCATTACACACATGTCAACATTGAAACGTAAGTCCTCAGCAGAGGGCAACGTCTCCTGGCATTTGCTGCATATCAGCTTTGCCTTTCTCTCAGTTGTCTTAGTATTCGGCATCTCTGTTTCACTGAAAAGAGAGAATACATAATCACTCATCCATGCAGGTTTACGTCTTTCTCTCTTAGGCTTAAAATCTACCTCATAATCGGGAAAGAGAGGGTCTGACTCGGGAGTATGCAATGGTACTAGTTCCATGAACTCTTCACCAGCCAGCAGCTGCTGTTTGCATCTGCGAAGCCTGTCACAATGAATGACCTGAATATTCCCAGAACGACCGCAGTTAACCCTATACAAGACATCTGAGACTTTTTCGCATACTACGTATGGCCCTCTCCAGTACGATGTTAATTTAGAAGAGCAACCTATTTTCTTTACGGGAAAGAATACATAAACCTTATCTCCTGTCTCAAAAGTCTCGTAAGACAGTCTACTGTCATAGTATCGCTTTTGTCTCTTCATGGCCTCTCCAGTGTTCTGTCGAACAATTTTATGAGCCTTTTCCAATCTTTCCTGGAGCTCCCATACCCACTGGTTAGCAGGTACCAGTCTGATTGATGATGGCATCTCATACATTATGTCCAAAGGGCATGACGTCTCACGACCTAACATACAAAGGTTAGGTGAAAAGCCCGTTGTCTCGTGGTCAGTGGATCTGTAAGCCATCATAACCATTTGGAGATGTTCATCCCAGTCGGTATGGTTATCATTGACAAAAGCACTCAGCATCGCAACCAAAGTCTTATTAAAACGCTCCACCATCCCATCCGACATTGCATGGTAAGCGGTCGTTCCTGTTTTCTCAATTTGTAGTATCTTACACATCTCTGCGAACAGCTGGCTCTCAAACTGACGTCCTTGGTCTGAGTGGATACATCCTGGGACACCAAATCTGGAAATAACCTGGTCGATCAAGATGGTGGTTATTGTCTTAGTCTCCATGCTGGGCATGGCATGACATTCTGTCCATTTAGTGAAGTAGTCGCCAATAACGAGTATGTACCTATTGCCTCTGTCAGTTTGTGGAAAGTCACCGAGAATATCAACTGCAATTCTTTCCATTGGGAAACCACTTCTCACTATTTCCATGGGAGCCCTTTTCGTTTTATTCAGTTCTTTCCGTCTAGTACAAGCATCACAACCGCTTATATAGGTTTTGACGTCATTCTGCATCCCAGGCCAATAGTACCCCTGTCGGATACAGCTCAGTGTTTTCTTGGTACCGAGGTGTCCGGATGCTTTGATGTCATGCGAAATCTTTAGCACCTCTCTTCTTTTTGACATTGGTATAACTGCCTGAAAGCTTATATGGTTGGTGTCCTGCGATTCCCAACGCCTTACAACGATATCATCCTTAAGTTCTAGCTTCTCCCACTGACTGAGTAGTGCTTTCAAGAAATAACTTTCACATCCTGTGGTCTTTCGGTCAGGCTTTTCACCAGATTCCATCCATTTTCTGAGCGTGGATATGTCTCGGTCTCCCTCTTGAGCATTTTTAATATTGAAGACATCGCAGCATTTGTTTTCTGCAACCTGACTCACTTGTTGATGGTTCTTAAATTCTGTGTCCAACATACCACACTGTCTACACGGCTTTCTGCTTAACCCATCGGCATTGTGATGCTTTCGGCCGGGTCGGTGTTCTATCTTCATGTTGAATGAAGATAAGACCTCGAGCCACCTTGCTAGCTGACCCTCGGGGTTTTTAAACTGCATCAACCATCGAAGTGACCCATGATCAGTCCTCACAGTGAAAGGGCTGCCATAAAGATAGTGTCGAAAGTACTTCACGAAGTGTACAAGGGCATAGAGCTCTTTCCTGGTGACACAGTATCTTCTTTCAGCTTTACTCAAGGTCTTACTTGCATAGGCTATGACCCTCTCTTGACCATCAAACACCTGGGATAAGACCGCACCAATACCAAAGTCACTAGCATCTGTGTCCAAAATAAAGTCTTTGGTAAAGTCAGGATGTGCAAGGATGGGAGCCTCACATAGCTTCCCCTTGAGATTTGCAAAGGCCTCTTTATATCTATCACTCCACTCATACTTGACTCCTTTTTCTGTGAGCTTGTGCAGGGGTTTCGCTATTGATGCAAATCCCTGTATGAACCTACGATAGTAGCTGCACAGTCCAAGGAAGGATCTGACTTCAGTAACATTTTCTGGTTCCGTCCAGTCACGAATGGTTTGGGTCTTCCGGGGATCGGTTTTCACGCCATCAGTTGACACCACATGTCCAAGATAGAAGACTTCCTTACAGAAAAGCTGATACTTCCTTGGCTTCAGCTTTAAATCAGCTTCTTGAAGTCTACCTAGAACTTTGTCCAGATTGGATATCATTCCCTCAAATGTCCGGCCATGAACAATAATATCATCCAGATATATAAGGCACACTTGCCAATTTAAACCTGCCAAAACAGTTTCCATCAACCTCTCAAAGGTTGCGGGGGCGTTACACAGCCCAAAAGGCATAACCCTGAATTCAAAAAGACCTCGCCTGGAATTGAAAGCTGTCTTTGGCATGTCGGCTTCCTCCACTTCGACCTGCCAGTACCCTGCATTTAGATCTAGGCAGGAGAACCACTGTGCTCCGGCAAGCTGTTCCAAGGAATCATCTATTCGCGGTAGTGGATATGAGTCCTTAATTGTAACATCATTGAGCTTCCGGTAATCAACACAGAAGCGCTTGGTTCCGTCCTTCTTTGAAACAAGCACAATGCCACTACTCCAAGGGCTCGAAGACGGCTGGATGACATTTTTGCTTAGCATATCATCAATCTGCTTTTCTATCTCTGGATTCATATATACCGGGTGTCCCGTAATGGTTGTTTAATTGGGTGTGCATTGCCAGTGTCTATTCTGTGCCTCACAATTCCTGTCCTCCCTATATCTGCATTGGACTCTGAAAATATGGAGGCATACTTCAACAGCAACTTCTTGACATCTGCACTTTGCTGTTGTGTCATGCCAGTCACCGTCCGTTTGTAAAGATCTTTCAAGTGTTCCGGTATATCATTGAAACCAGGCAGTAAAGGTCCTTTCTTGATCTCCGACACAGGACTCATTTTGCCCACATGAGTACCCTTATACAACGTTTGGTCGACGTCTGAAACATTCATAATCCTCAGAGGGATTTTTGGTTTGCCTTTAACCAAAGACCTTGCCAATAGTCCTTTTCCAGACTGAGCCAAGCGTTCAGATGCCTCTATCATAAACATCTCATGACTTCCTTTCGCTATGCCCGGTACGTCACCTTGAATCACAGTCTCAGACCTTACAGGTATTATGACATCCTCCGCGACAGTGACTCGGTAACATCCAATTGAGCCTTGACTGTTGAGTTCTACATTCGTATTGTGAATGGTTAACACATTCTTTGAGATGGTCCAAACCCATCATTAGGTCGTTTTCTACATCAGCAACTACAACATCTGCCTCATAGCTTTTACCATCTATGCATAACGCAACAGAAGCTCTTCCTTTCACATTTAAGGGGGTTCCTGATGCCGAAATCAAAGTTCTGTCATAATTACTGAGTTGACTACTCTGGCAACTGTCTGAGGCATCCCAAATACGTGTGGACAGTATTGTTAAAGTTGCACCGGTGTCCACCAAGCAATCAAGAATCTGATCATTAAATACAACAGGAATGAACAGACCTGCGCCAACGGAGTTTGCAGCTGGAATGGTATCCTTCTTTTCTTTAGTTTTCTGAGGCTTACAAGGGTTTCCATTTGATGCTGGCTTCGTTTGATCCGGCTTTGGACACTTAGCTTGTAAGTGGAATTTTGAGCCACACCTATAGCAGCGCCTTGTATGGTAACTATTCCCAGATCTACCATCTGCTTTATTGGGCTGACGGGACTTGTCATCTTGCAGACTTTTCAACTGTCTTTCAAGCCTATCAACAGTATCCTGCAAACGCTTCATTTGGTCTGAGGCTTGGGACTTCTCTGGTACTGCATTTGTTAAGCCAATTATTCCCTGACCCTCATGCTTGGCTCTCTCTGCCCTGTTGAATGCCTCTAATTCTACTGCATGGCGCACGGCATCATTTAGACTGACTGGCCGTGCTTGCTTAACTCTCAACCGCATATCTATGCTAGCAAGGGAGTCGATAAACTGTTCCTTTGCCAGTGTCTCCTTGAGGTCACCTGGAGCTGAGGGGTAGGCGAGATTTGTTAAGCGCCTCACGTCTTGCCCCAATTCTGAGAGAGTTTCTGAAGCTCTTTGTCTCCTCTCCCTAAGCTGCACTCTGTATAATTCAGTTTGATTTGGGGGCGCAAAACGCTCCCCCAAAGCTTCTACGAGAGCCTTATAGTCTTTGGCATTAGAAGTCAAATTACCAAAAACACCTTGAGCTTTTCCTCGCAATGCTACCGCCAAGTATTGACCTTTCTCAATGTCATCCCAGCCATTAATCTCAGCACATGTATCAAAGTGGGCCTTATAATCCAGCCAAGAGCTAGTGCCATCATATGTCGCAGCCTTGACCATCGCACCTGATTTTGTTTTGCGATGCCTGTCCGTAGTGATGTTTGCCCCCGTGAGACTTGGCAAATCTGTTACAAGTCTTCCTGATCCCACTGTTGGATATCGGGGAGTGCTGGTGCTATATATCCGGTCGCCACTGCCGGCTTCATCATGAGTCTGTCCTAAATCTGGCTGGGTTTGCCAACCACTTATCTGCTGCTCCATTTCCGATATTTCACACCGAATTCTTAAACGAGCATTTTCATTTTCAAGCCTCTGTATACGATCCATAAGCTCTTGTTGATTTGGTGGTGAGGACATGATTCAGTGACGGGTCTGACGATGGAGATTTCGTCAATGTATCCCACAGCTGCCACCAGTTGTAACGTTCGTCCGAGCGTCTTTATTTATTATATATAATTTTCCTCTTGACTACTTGTCTTTTGATTAGCAAATATGTTAAAATATATACAATGAAAGGAAGAAACTGTAATGACAAACTTTCCGTGCGACTACTTGTCTAATAATTTATGTATAACAATGATTCAAAAGAATTAACATGTAGCTTAAATCACAGGAATCAATTATAATAGTGTATTTACAAAACCCACTGACTCAATGAGGCTTGTCCTTAAATGTCCCTAACATAGCCTCAATGAAACTGGCACTCTGAAGCTGGCACCAAGATGCTGGCACTACGATGCTTACACTTTTAAGGTTACACAAGGATGCCGGCACCACGATGCTGGCACTACGATGCTGGCACTTTGAAGCTGGCACTAGGATGCCGGCACTACAATGCAAAGCCCTAACCTCAGTAAGCCACACACAGAGCTTCTAAATGCTACCGCGCTTAACAGTGCCTTCAATGTCTAACCTAACACAGTACCACTGCAACCCGAGCAGCACGGACTATAGGACGTTATCTGTATCTCAATAAAGCCAGGCTTCCTCGAGACACCTTAGAAATATCCTATCCCTTATTTACTCAAAGTCCCAGTAAACGCTGCAATTGTTTTGGTTAGATGTGGACCGTTCGATAGTCGAGACAAGACTGACTGAATAACTGAAAATCTCGCGCTTATATAGGCCACTAACACTACTGCCACCTAGCGGAATCCCGACGACCACCGAGAGACCACGGACTTTGCCGAACATGTTTAATATTACCACAAGGGGTTTAATTAAAGATAACATTAACAATGATACAAGTAAACGGCATGCTGGGTAATATAGATATGAATAATAGATTATAATCTCTCCTGATGGTTAATAACACTAAATGGAATTTATTTTAGTTGATATACTAAACGTTGAAGCGATTTGGTATCTTCCGTTACAAATGACGGAAATGTAAACAAGGGGCATAACTTTTGTAATTCTCATATCTTCAAACGAATTTCACTACACTCCCCACGCCTCCGTGTTCCATGCGTCTCGCATGTTAAAGTACCAAATTCTGGCAACCAAAAACAACATGGTAATATAACTGGGTCTTTAACAATATTTTACTCTTCCTGAGATATGATAAACGAAACATTAGAAATCAACAAAAAAATAGACATTTAGCAACCGTCATCCTTGAAACTGAAATCTTAAAAGTCAAGCATATTTGAAGCTTACAACTACAGCCCCGTCTGAGTTCAGATTAACCACAACACTCGCAGCATCAATGTTTCCAGCAGGAAGAACGTCCCCAATGCAGAACTCAGTGTCACGCTGCTTTGTGGCGCGTCTTGAGGTGTTGGAACTGAAAAGTTCGCCCTCCTGGTCGTCCTCGACATACACACTCTGCTTTTTCAAAGCACCCTCATTCTGCACCTGGCAGACCAATTTCACTTTCCTACCAAACTTGTCGCCGTCCTGATTTGCAGAGACGTTGGCACTTGTCTCAACTTCAACCATTTCCACCAAAATGCTGTCTGACGCCGTACTTTCAGGGGACTTCATGCTCTCCTGAAGACTGGCTGTGGACTCGGCAGGCTTCTGCTTCCTGGGAGCTGGCACCGGAAGAGGTGATGTCCTCTTACTGATGGTACGCCCAACCAGCAGATCTTCTTCTGGCTTTCTGACCTCATCCAGAAGTTCGTAGTCAGACTGACTCTCCCAGTCACTGGCATCTGCTTCACTCACATCCTCCTTTCTCATCTCACTTCCGTGCTTCCTCTTTACGTGTTGAGCATAGGACTTCTTGGAACTGAAGGTCTTCTTGCAGTTCACGCACCCTACCGCCTTCATTACACACATGTCAACATTGAAACGTAAGTCCTCAGCAGAGGGCAACGTCTCCTGGCAGTTGCTGCATATCAGCTTTGCCTTTCTCTCAGTTGTCTTAGTATTCGGCATCTCTGTTTCACTGAAAAGAGAGAATACATAATCACTCATCCATGCAGGTTTACGTCTTTCTCTCTTAGGCTTAAAATCTACCTCATAATCGGGAAAGAGAGGGTCTGACTCGGGAGTATGCAATGGTACTAGTTCCATGAACTCTTCACCAGCCAGCAGCTGCTGTTTGCATCTGCGAAGCCTGTCACAATGAATGACCTGAATATTCCCAGAACGACCGCAGTTAACCCTATACAAGACATCTGAGACTTTTTCGCATACTACGTATGGCCCTCTCCAGTACGATGTTAATTTAGAAGAGCAACCTATTTTCTTTACGGGAAAGAATACATAAACCTTATCTCCTGTCTCAAAAGTCTCGTAAGACAGTCTACTGTCATAGTATCGCTTTTGTCTCTTCATGGCCTCTCCAGTGTTCTGTCGAACAATTTTATGAGCCTTTTCCAATCTTTCCTGGAGCTCCCATACCCACTGGTTAGCAGGTACCTGTCTGATTGATGATGGCATCTCATACATTATGTCCAAAGGGCATGACGTCTCACGACCTAACATACAAAGGTTAGGTGAAAAGCCCGTTGTCTCGTGGTCAGTGGATCTGTAAGCCATCATAACCATTTGGAGATGTTCATCCCAGTCGGTATGGTTATCATTGACAAAAGCACTCAGCATCGCAACCAAAGTCTTATTAAAACGCTCCACCATCCCATCCGACATTGCATGGTAAGCGGTCGTTCCTGTTTTCTCAATTTGTAGTATCTTACACATCTCTGCGAACAGCTGGCTCTCAAACTGACGTCCTTGGTCTGAGTGGATACGTCCTGGGACACCAAATCTGGAAATAACCTGGTCGATCAAGATGGTGGTTATTGTCTTAGTCTCCATGCTGGGCATGGCATGACATTCTGTCCATTTAGTGAAGTAGTCGCCAATAACGAGTATGTACCTATTGCCTCTGTCATTTTGTGGAAAGTCACCGAGAATATCAACTGCAATTCTTTCCATTGGGAAACCACTTCTCACTATTTCCATGGGAGCCCTTTTCGTTTTATTCAGTTCTTTCCGTCTAGTACAAGCATCACAACCGCTTATATAGGTTTTGACGTCATTCTGCATCCCAGGCCAATAGTACCCCTGTCGGATACGGCTCAGTGTTTTCTTGGTACCGAGGTGTCCGGATGCTTTGATGTCATGCGAAATCTTTAGCACCTCTCTTCTTTTTGACATTGGTATAACTGCCTGAAAGCTTATACGGTTGGTGTCCTGAGATTCCCAACGCCTTACAACGATATCATCCTTAAGTTCTAGCTTCTCCCAATAACTTTCACATCCTGTGGTCTTTCGGTCAGGCTTTTCACCAGATTCCATCCATTTTCTGAGCGTGAATATGTCTCGGTCTCCCTCTTGAGCATTTTTAATATTGAAGACATCGCAGCATTTGTTTTCTGCAACCTGACTCACTTGTTGATGGTTCTTAAATTCTGTGTCCAACATACCACACTGTCTACACGGCTTTCTGCTTAACCCATCGGCATTGCGATGCTTTCGGCCGGGTCGGTGTTCTATCTTCATGTTGAATGAAGATAAGACCTCGAGCCACCTTGCTAGCTGACCCTCGGGTTTTTAAACTGCATCAACCATCGAAGTGACCCATGATCAGTCCTCACAGTGAAAGGGCTGCCATAAAGATAGTGTCGAAAGTACTTCACGAAGTGTACAAGGGCATAGAGCTCTTTCCTGGTGACACAATATCTTCTTTCAGCTTTACTCAAGGTCTTACTTGCATAGGCTATGACCCTCTCTTGACCATCAAACACCTGGGATAAGACCGCACCAATACCAAAGTCACTAGCATCTGTGTCCAAAATAAAGTCTTTGGTAAAGTCAGGATGTGCAAGGATGGGAGCCTCACATAGCTTCCCCTTGAGATTTGCAAAGGCCTCTTTACATCTATCACTCCACTCATACTTGACTCCTTTTTCTGTGAGCTTGTGCAGGGGTTTCGCTATTGATGCAAATCCCTGTATGAACCTACGATAGTAGCTGCACAGTCCAAGGAAGGATCTGACTTCAGTAACATTTTCTGGTTCCGTCCAGTCACGAATGGTTTGGGTCTTCCGGGGATCGGTTTTCACGCCATCAGTTGACACCACATGTCCAAGATAGAAGACTTCCTTACAGAAAAGCTGATACTTCCTTGGCTTCAGCTTTAAATCAGCTTCTTGAAGTCTACCTAGAACTTTGTCCAGATTGGATATCATTCCCTCAAATGTCCGGCCATGAACAATAATATCATCCAGATATATAAGGCACACTTGCCAATTTAAACCTGCCAAAACAGTTTCCATCAACCTCTCAAAGGTTGCGGGGGCGTTACACAGCCCAAAAGGCATAACCCTGAATTCAAAAAGACCTCGCCTGGAATTGAAAGCTGTCTTTGGCATGTCGGCTTCCTCCACTTCGACCTGCCAGTACCCTGCATTTAGATCTAGGCAGGAGAACCACTGTGCTCCGGCAAGCTGTTCCAAGGAATCATCTATTCGCGGTAGTGGATATGAGTCCTTAATTGTAACATCATTGAGCTTCCGGTAATCAACACAGAAGCGCTTGGTTCCGTCCTTCTTTGAAACAAGCACAATGCCACTACTCCAAGGGCTCGAAGACGGCTGGATGACATTTTTGCTTAGCATATCATCAATCTGCTTTTCTATCTCTGGATTCATATATACCGGGTGTCTCTGTAATGGTTGTTTAATTGGGTGTGCATTGCCAGTGTCTATTCTGTGCCTCACAATTCCTGTCCTCCCTATATCTGCATTGGACTCTGAAAATATGGAGGCATACTTCAACAGCAACTTCTTGACATCTGCACTTTGCTGTTGTGTCATGCCAGTCACCGTCCGTTTGTAAAGATCTTTCAAGTGTTCCGGTATATCATTGAAACCAGGCAGTAAAGGTCCTTTCTTGATCTCCGACACAGGACTCATTTTGCCCACATGAGTACCCTTATACAACGTTTGGTCGACGTCTGAAACATTCATAATCCTCAGAGGGATTTTTGGTTTGCCTTTAACCAAAGACCTTGCCAATAGTCCTTTTCCAGACTGAGCCAAGCGTTCAGATGCCTCTATCATAAACATCTCATGACTTCCTTTCGCTATGCCCGGTACGTCACCTTGAATCACAGTCTCAGACCTTACAGGTATTATGACATCCTCCGCGACAGTGACTCGGTAACATCCAATTGAGCCTTGACTGTTGAGTTCTACATTCGTATTGTGAATGGTTAACACATTCTTTGAGATGTCCAAACCCATCATTAGGTCGTTTTCTACATCAGCAACTACAACATCTGCCTCATAGCTTTTACCATCTATGCATAACGCAACAGAAGCTCTTCCTTTCACATTTAAGGGGGTTCCTGATGCCGAAATCAAAGTTCTGTCATAATTACTGAGTTGACTACTCTGGCAACTGTCTGAGGCATCCCAAATACGTGTGGACAGTATTGTTAAAGTTGCACCGGTGTCCACCAAGCAATCAAGAATCTGATCATTAAATACAACAGGAATGAACAGACCTGCGCCAACGGAGTTTGCAGCTGGAATGGTATCCTTCTTTTCTTTAGTTTTCTGAGGCTTACAAGGGTTTCCATTTGATGCTGGCTTCGTTTGATCCGGCTTTGGACACTTAGCTTGTAAGTGGAATTTTGAGCCACACCTATAGCAGCGCCTTGTATGGTAACTATTCCCAGATCTACCATCTGCTTTATTGGGCTGAGGGGGGACTTGTTTTTTTTTTAAGCCTATCACAGTATCCTGCAAACGCTTCATTTGGTCTGAGGCTTGGGACTTCTCTGGTACTGCATTTGTTAAGCCAATTATTCCCTGACCCTCATGCTTGGCTCTCTCTGCCCTGTTGAATGCCTCTAATTCTACTGCATGGCGCACGGCATCATTTAGACTGACTGGCCGTGCTTGCTTAACTCTCAACCGCATATCTATGCTAGCAAGGGAGTCGATAAACTGTTCCTTTGCCAGTGTCTCCTTGAGGTCACCTGGAGCTGAGGGGTAGGCGAGATTTGTTAAGCGCCTCACGTCTTGCCCCAATTCTGAGAGAGTTTCTGAAGCTCTTTGTCTCCTCTCCCTAAGCTGCACTCTGTATAATTCAGTTTGATTTGGGGGCGCAAAACGCTCCCCCAAAGCTTCTACGAGAGCCTTATAGTCTTTGGCATTAGAAGTCAAATTACCAAAAACACCTTGAGCTTTTCCTCGCAATGCTACCGCCAAGTATTGACCTTTCTCAATGTCATCCCAGCCATTAATCTCAGCACATGTATCAAAGTGGGCCTTATAATCCAGCCAAGAGCTAGTGCCATCATATGTCGCAGCCTTGACCATCGCACCTGATTTTGTTTTGCGATGCCTGTCCGTAGTGATGTTTGCCCCCGTGAGACTTGGCATATCTGTTACAAGTCTTCCTGATCCCACTGTTGGATATCGGGGAGTGCTGGTGCTATATATCCGGTCGCCACTGCCGGCTTCATCATGAGTCTGTCCTAAATCTGGCTGGGTTTGCCAACCACTTATCTGCTGCTCCATTTCCGATATTTCACACCGAATTCTTAAACGAGCATTTTCATTTTCAAGCCTCTGTATACGATCCATAAGCTCTTGTTGATTTGGTGGTGAGGACATGATTCAGTGACGGGTCTGACGATGGAGATTTCGTCAATGTATCCCACAGCTGCCACCAGTTGTAACGTTCGTCCGAGCGTCTTTATTTATTATATATAATTTTCCTCTTGACTACTTGTCTTTTGATTAGCAAATATGTTAAAATATATACAATGAAAGGAAGAAACTGTAATGACAAACTTTCCGTGCGACTACTTGTCTAATAATTTATGTATAACAATGATTCAAAAGAATTAACATGTAGCTTAAATCACAGGAATCAATTATAATAGTGTATTTACAAAACCCACTGACTCAATGAGGCTTGTCCTTAAATGTCCCTAACATAGCCTCAATGAAACTGGCACTCTGAAGCTGGCACCAAGATGCTGGCACTACGATGCTTACACTTTTAAGGTTACACAAGGATGCCGGCACCACGATGCTGGCACTACGATGCTGGCACTTTGAAGCTGGCACTAGGATGCCGGCACTAAACCCTTAACAGTGCCTTCAATGTCTAACCTAACACAGTACCACTGCAACCCGAGCAGCACGGACTATAGGACGTTATCTGTATCTCAATAAAGCCAGGCTTCCTCGAGACACCTTAGAAATATCCTATCCCTTATTTACTCAAAGTCCCAGTAAACGCTGCAATTGTTTTGGTTAGATGTGGACCGTTCGATAGTCGAGACAAGACTGACTGAATAACTGAAAATCTCGCGCTTATATAGGCCACTAACACTACCGCCACCTAGCGGAATCCCGACGACCACCGAGAGACCACGGACTTTGCCGAACATGTTTAATATTACCACAAGGGGTTTAATTAAAGATAACATTAACAATGATACAAGTAAACGGCATGCTGGGTAATATAGATATGAATAATAGATTATAATCTCTCCTGATGGTTAATAACACTAAATGGAATTTATTTTAGTTGATATACTAAACGTTGAAGCGATTTGGTATCTTCCGTTACAAATGACGGAAATGTAAACAAGGGGCATAACTTTTGTAATTCTCATATCTTCAAACGAATTTCACTACACTCCCCACGCCTCCGTGTTCCATGCGTCTTGCATGTTAAAGTACCAAATTCTGGCAACCAAAAACAACATGGTAATATAACTGGGTCTTTAACAATATTTTACTCTTCCTGAGATATGATAAACGAAACATTAGAAATCAACAAAAAAATAGACATTTAGCAACCGTCATCCTTGAAACTGAAATCTTAAAAGTCAAGCATATTTAAAGCTTACAACTACAGCCCCGTCTGAGTTCAGATTAACCACAACACTCGCAGCATCAATGTTTCCAGCAGGAAGAACGTCCCCAATGCAGAACTCAGTGTCACGCTGCTTTGTGGCGCGTCTTAAGGTGTTGGAACTGAAAAGTTCGCCCTCCTGGTCGTCCTCGACATACACACTCTGCTTTTTCAAAGCACCCTCATTCTGCACCTGGCAGACCAATTTCACTTTCCTACCAAACTTGTCGCCGTCCTGATTTGCAGAGACGTTGGCACTTGTCTCAACTTCAACCATTTCCACCAAAATGCTGTCTGACGCCGTACTTTCAGGGGACTTCATGCTCTCCTGAAGACTGGCTGTGGACTCGGCAGGCTTCTGCTTCCTGGGAGCTGGCACCGGAAGAGGTGATGTCCTCTTACTGATGGTACGCCCAACCAGCAGATCTTCTTCTGGCTTTCTGACCTCATCCAGAAGTTCGTAGTCAGACTGACTCTCCCAGTCACTGGCATCTGCTTCACTCACATCCTCCTTTCTCATCTCACTTCCGTGCTTCCTCTTTACGTGTTGAGCATAGGACTTCTTGGAACTGAAGGTCTTCTTGCAGTTCACGCACCCTACTGCCTTCATTACACACATGTCAACATTGAAACGTAAGTCCTCAGCAGAGGGCAACGTCTCCTGGCAGTTGCTGCATATCAGCTTTGCCTTTCTCTCAGTTGTCTTAGTATTCGGCATCTCTGTTTCACTGAAAAGAGAGAATACATAATCACTCATCCATGCAGGTTTACGTCTTTCTCTCTTAGGCTTAAAATCTACCTCATAATCGGGAAAGAGAGGGTCTGACTCGGGAGTATGCAATGGTACTAGTTCCATGAACTCTTCACCAGCCAGCAGCTGCTGTTTGCATCTGCGAAGCCTGTCACAATGAATGACCTGAATATTCCCAGAACGACCGCAGTTAACCCTATACAAGACATCTGAGACTTTTTCGCATACTACGTATGGCCCTCTCCAGTACGATGTTAATTTAGAAGAGCAACCTATTTTCTTTACGGGAAAGAATACATAAACCTTATCTCCTGTCTCAAAAGTCTCGTAAGACAGTCTACTGTCATAGTATCGCTTTTGTCTCTTCATGGCCTCTCCAGTGTTCTGTCGAACAATTTTATGAGCCTTTTCCAATCTTTCCTGGAGCTCCCATACCCACTGGTTAGCAGGTACCTGTCTGATTGATGATGGCATCTCATACATTATGTCCAAAGGGCATGACGTCTCACGACCTAACATACAAAGGTTAGGTGAAAAGCCCGTTGTCTCGTGGTCAGTGGATCTGTAAGCCATCATAACCATTTGGAGATGTTCATCCCAGTCGGTATGGTTATCATTGACAAAAGCACTCAGCATCGCAACCAAAGTCTTATTAAAACGCTCCACCATCCCATCCGACATTGCATGGTAAGCGGTCGTTCCTGTTTTCTCAATTTGTAGTATCTTACACATCTCTGCGAACAGCTGGCTCTCAAACTGACGTCCTTGGTCTGAGTGGATACGTCCTGGGACACCAAATCTGGAAATAACCTGGTCGATCAAGATGGTGGTTATTGTCTTAGTCTCCATGCTGGGCATGGCATGACATTCTGTCCATTTAGTGAAGTAGTCGCCAATAACGAGTATGTACCTATTGCCTCTGTCATTTTGTGGAAAGTCACCGAGAATATCAACTGCAATTCTTTCCATTGGGAAACCACTTCTCACTATTTCCATGGGAGCCCTTTTCGTTTTATTCAGTTCTTTCCGTCTAGTACAAGCATCACAACCGCTTATATAGGTTTTGACGTCATTCTGCATCCCAGGCCAATAGTACCCCTGTCGGATACGGCTCAGTGTTTTCTTGGTACCGAGGTGTCCGGATGCTTTGATGTCATGCGAAATCTTTAGCACCTCTCTTCTTTTTGACATTGGTATAACTGCCTGAAAGCTTATACGGTTGGTGTCCTGAGATTCCCAACGCCTTACAACGATATCATCCTTAAGTTCTAGCTTCTCCCAATAACTTTCACATCCTGTGGTCTTTCGGTCAGGCTTTTCACCAGATTCCATCCATTTTCTGAGCGTGAATATGTCTCGGTCTCCCTCTTGAGCATTTTTAATATTGAAGACATCGCAGCATTTGTTTTCTGCAACCTGACTCACTTGTTGATGGTTCTTAAATTCTGTGTCCAACATACCACACTGTCTACACGGCTTTCTGCTTAACCCATCGGCATTGCGATGCTTTCGGCCGGGTCGGTGTTCTATCTTCATGTTGAATGAAGATAAGACCTCGAGCCACCTTGCTAGCTGACCCTCGGGGTTTTTAAACTGCATCAACCATCGAAGTGACCCATGATCAGTCCTCACAGTGAAAGGGCTGCCATAAAGATAGTGTCGAAAGTACTTCACGAAGTGTACAAGGGCATAGAGCTCTTTCCTGGTGACACAATATCTTCTTTCAGCTTTACTCAAGGTCTTACTTGCATAGGCTATGACCCTCTCTTGACCATCAAACACCTGGGATAAGACCGCACCAATACCAAAGTCACTAGCATCTGTGTCCAAAATAAAGTCTTTGGTAAAGTCAGGATGTGCAAGGATGGGAGCCTCACATAGCTTCCCCTTGAGATTTGCAAAGGCCTCTTTACATCTATCACTCCACTCATACTTGACTCCTTTTTCTGTGAGCTTGTGCAGGGGTTTCGCTATTGATGCAAATCCCTGTATGAACCTACGATAGTAGCTGCACAGTCCAAGGAAGGATCTGACTTCAGTAACATTTTCTGGTTCCGTCCAGTCACGAATGGTTTGGGTCTTCCGGGGATCGGTTTTCACGCCATCAGTTGACACCACATGTCCAAGATAGAAGACTTCCTTACAGAAAAGCTGATACTTCCTTGGCTTCAGCTTTAAATCAGCTTCTTGAAGTCTACCTAGAACTTTGTCCAGATTGGATATCATTCCCTCAAATGTCCGGCCATGAACAATAATATCATCCAGATATATAAGGCACACTTGCCAATTTAAACCTGCCAAAACAGTTTCCATCAACCTCTCAAAGGTTGCGGGGGCGTTACACAGCCCAAAAGGCATAACCCTGAATTCAAAAAGACCTCGCCTGGAATTGAAAGCTGTCTTTGGCATGTCGGCTTCCTCCACTTCGACCTGCCAGTACCCTGCATTTAGATCTAGGCAGGAGAACCACTGTGCTCCGGCAAGCTGTTCCAAGGAATCATCTATTCGCGGTAGTGGATATGAGTCCTTAATTGTAACATCATTGAGCTTCCGGTAATCAACACAGAAGCGCTTGGTTCCGTCCTTCTTTGAAACAAGCACAATGCCACTACTCCAAGGGCTCGAAGACGGCTGGATGACATTTTTGCTTAGCATATCATCAATCTGCTTTTCTATCTCTGGATTCATATATACCGGGTGTCTCTGTAATGGTTGTTTAATTGGGTGTGCATTGCCAGTGTCTATTCTGTGCCTCACAATTCCTGTCCTCCCTATATCTGCATTGGACTCTGAAAATATGGAGGCATACTTCAACAGCAACTTCTTGACATCTGCACTTTGCTGTTGTGTCATGCCAGTCACCGTCCGTTTGTAAAGATCTTTCAAGTGTTCCGGTATATCATTGAAACCAGGCAGTAAAGGTCCTTTCTTGATCTCCGACACAGGACTCATTTTGCCCACATGAGTACCCTTATACAACGTTTGGTCGACGTCTGAAACATTCATAATCCTCAGAGGGATTTTTGGTTTGCCTTTAACCAAAGACCTTGCCAATAGTCCTTTTCCAGACTGAGCCAAGCGTTCAGATGCCTCTATCATAAACATCTCATGACTTCCTTTCGCTATGCCCGGTACGTCACCTTGAATCACAGTCTCAGACCTTACAGGTATTATGACATCCTCCGCGACAGTGACTCGGTAACATCCAATTGAGCCTTGACTGTTGAGTTCTACATTCGTATTGTGAATGGTTAACACATTCTTTGAGATGTCCAAACCCATCATTAGGTCGTTTTCTACATCAGCAACTACAACATCTGCCTCATAGCTTTTACCATCTATGCATAACGCAACAGAAGCTCTTCCTTTCACATTTAAGGGGGTTCCTGATGCCGAAATCAAAGTTCTGTCATAATTACTGAGTTGACTACTCTGGCAACTGTCTGAGGCATCCCAAATACGTGTGGACAGTATTGTTAAAGTTGCACTGGTGTCCACCAAGCAATCAAGAATCTGATCATTAAATACAACGGGAATGAACAGACCTGCGCCAACGGAGTTTGCAGCTGGAATGGTATCCTTCTTTTCTTTAGTTTTCTGAGGCTTACAAGGGTTTCCATTTGATGCTGGCTTCGTTTGATCCGGCTTTGGACACTTAGCTTGTAAGTGGAATTTTGAGCCACACCTATAGCAGCGCCTTGTATGGTAACTATTCCCAGATCTACCATCTGCTTTATTGGGCTGACGGGACTTGTCATCTTGCAGACTTTTCAACTGTCTTTCAAGCCTATCAACAGTATCCTGCAAACGCTTCATTTGGTCTGAGGCTTGGGACTTCTCTGGTACTGCATTTGTTAAGCCAATTATTCCCTGACCCTCATGCTTGGCTCTCTCTGCCCTGTTGAATGCCTCTAATTCTACTGCATGGCGCACGGCATCATTTAGACTGACTGGCCGTGCTTGCTTAACTCTCAACCGCATATCTATGCTAGCAAGGGAGTCGATAAACTGTTCCTTTGCCAGTGTCTCCTTGAGGTCACCTGGAGCTGAGGGGTAGGCGAGATTTGTTAAGCGCCTCACGTCTTGCCCCAATTCTGAGAGAGTTTCTGAAGCTCTTTGTCTCCTCTCCCTAAGCTGCACTCTGTATAATTCAGTTTGATTTGGGGGCGCAAAACGCTCCCCCAAAGCTTCTACGAGAGCCTTATAGTCTTTGGCATTAGAAGTCAAATTACCAAAAACACCTTGAGCTTTTCCTCGCAATGCTACCGCCAAGTATTGACCTTTCTCAATGTCATCCCAGCCATTAATCTCAGCACATGTATCAAAGTGGGCCTTATAATCCAGCCAAGAGCTAGTGCCATCATATGTCGCAGCCTTGACCATCGCACCTGATTTTGTTTTGCGATGCCTGTCCGTAGTGATGTTTGCCCCCGTGAGACTTGGCATATCTGTTACAAGTCTTCCTGATCCCACTGTTGGATATCGGGGAGTGCTGGTGCTATATATCCGGTCGCCACTGCCGGCTTCATCATGAGTCTGTCCTAAATCTGGCTGGGTTTGCCAACCACTTATCTGCTGCTCCATTTCCGATATTTCACACCGAATTCTTAAACGAGCATTTTCATTTTCAAGCCTCTGTATACGATCCATAAGCTCTCGTTGATTTGGTGGTGAGGACATGATTCAGTGACGGGTCTGACGATGGAGATTTCGTCAATGTATCCCACAGCTGCCACCAGTTGTAACGTTCGTCCGAGCGTCTTTATTTATTATATATAATTTTCCTCTTGACTACTTGTCTTTTGATTAGCAAATATGTTAAAATATATACAATGAAAGGAAGAAACTGTAATGACAAACTTTCCGTGCGATTACTTGTCTAATAATTTATGTATAACAATGATTCAAAAGAATTAACATGTAGCTTAAATCACAGGAATCAATTATAATAGTGTATTTACAAAACCCACTGACTCAATGAGGCTTGTCCTTAAATGTCCCTAACACAGCCTCAATGAAACTGGCACTCTGAAGCTGGCACCAAGATGCTGGCACTACGATGCTTACACTTTTAAGGTTACACAAGGATGCCGGCACCACGATGCTGGCACTACGATGCTGGCACTTTGAAGCTGGCACTAGGATGCCGGCACTACAATGCAAAGCCCTAACCTCAGTAAGCCACACACAGAGCTTCTAAATGCTACCGCGCTTAACAGTGCCTTCAATGTCTAACCTAACACAGTACCACTGCAACCCGAGCAGCACGGACTATAGGACGTTATCTGTATCTCAATAAAGCCAGGCTTCCTCGAGACACCTTAGAAAATATCCTATCCCTTATTTACTCAAAGTCCCAGTAAACGCTGTAATTGTTTTGGTTAGATGTGGACCGTTCGATAGTCGAGACAAGACTGACTGAATAACTGAAAATCTCGCGCTTATATAGGCCACTAACACTACCGCCACCTAGCGGAATCCCGACGACCACCGAGAGACCACGGACTTTGCCGAACATGTTTAATATTACCACAAGGGGTTTAATTAAAGATAACATTAACAATGATACAAGTAAACGGCATGCTGGGTAATATAGATACGAATAATAGATTATAATCTCTCCTGATGGTTAATAACACTAAATGGAATTTATTTTAGTTGATATACTAAACGTTGAAGCGATTTGGTATCTTCCGCTACAAATGACGGAAATGTAAACAAGGGGCATAACTTTTGTAATTCTCATATCTTCAAACGAATTTCACTACACTTGCTTCTGACCTAATTGGCCAATACCTGCCAAAATAGTTCTTGGCCGAGAGATTAAGACTAAGAAGGACTTCCAAGTTACTGTCAAGGTTAAAGTTTTGTGACAAACAGACAGACCAAAACATTATGAATTATTGTTATCGATTTATTATCATTTGGATCCAGTTACTTAAAGGACTGAACTCTTTTATGATAATTAAAAAATACAAGAATTTACACCTCTCACTTGTGATTTGGTGTGTTTCTTCTGGGTGTGCCCTGTAATTCCTGCTACCAACAAGAAGTTTGAATCAAGATATGAACACTAACACAGAAAATTATGGGTTATTTCTTTGCACTTTGCTTTACAAGTCCTCACTATATTAGATTCCAGATCTAAATTCTCACCCCTTGTAAAAATAAATCCTGTTTGCTGTATGCCATAGCCTCTCTCTCCCGACCCACCCTCTCTCTCCCGATAAGATGAAGTAAGTAGATGATGTGTGAAAAACAAATTTGCACAATTAGCAGATTATCTTCTGAACAATTATTTTTAAATGATCTCATTTCAATAAATTAATGTTAAACATCTTTTTTTGCTAGCAAACTCTGATGATCAAAGAAAATAAACTAATCTGTGCTATATGATACTGCAAAACTGGAAACGTGAGGGAGACACTTGCTGGATGGATTGATTGTCAGCTCCCATGTTTTGAATAAGTTTTCACGAAAAGTTACTTAACCCTTTCCCTCATATAGACTCATTTTGACGCACTCAATATATAATTAAGGTACCACATAAAGCCTGATCTGCAGAAAAACACAGTTAAACTTACCAAATTTAATTACAAAATCCTCATTACCAGACCACTGAGGAGCAGCAAACAGCATAAAACCTGATCAGCCTGCGAGTTACTCGCAGGCTGATCTGGTTTTATGCTGTGGTTTATGCTGTTCACATAGGTCTTTTCATGGTGTCCTCTATGAGGGAAAGGGTTAAAGTGAAATTCCTCTCTTACAAATACAATGTACTCTAATTATGTCTTAAAATATGTTTTATCATAAACAATATCCTCCAGTAATAAAAATTGAAGTTATTAATTGACGAGCAAGTATGGAAATATGACACTCTATATAAAATAAAAAAATAAAAATGTGGCAAAAATAAAGAGAAGAATTAAGCATCAATGTCAGCTTAAAGTAATCCACCCTCAATACAGGGTTCATTCAAAGAGGTGATGGCAAAAACTTTTTAAGGACATTTTCAAATTAAAGCCAGTAATTACACTAACAAATTGTCACCAATGAAGTTGATCTGGGAGAAGAAAAAATACTTGGTGAACCTCAATTTTTCAGCTTCTGAAGCTGTTTTTCAAGCTTTGCAGAAAGTTCAGCCAGCATAGTTTTCCTTTCCGCTGGCTTCCGAAGGCCATTTATTGTAGAAACTTCCAAGCCAAAAAGTTCCACACACAAAAGTTATCTCTACTGAGATCTACCATGTCCAGCAGAGGCCAATACGAAAAAAATAACCAGAGCAGATCTCAGTAGAGAATAGTTGTGGAGATAAAAGAAGATAGAAACAAGAGCTGTCAGAGGACAGCACGCTCGACTATTCAAAATGCTTGTTGGTAAATCAAATGAAATCTATTTAAATTCTTGCCCTTCACATTCCCTGTACATAATAATAGTCAACAAGAGCTGTCAGTTTTGGAAAAAAAAATTTAAATTCTTCCCTTAAAAAAAATATGACACACTACTATAATTAAAGCTTGAAATCATACCTAGTTACTGAGACATAAGCACAATAACACTGTGCATGCAAAACTTTTACCAAAAATCCAATTTAGAAAAGGGCCATAATTTGTATAAAATTCAGTCCAAAAGTTATCTTCCTTAGTTTTCTGATGCCCCTGAAGACACACCTTAACTTTCTAGTCAATTCCACAAGCAATTTCTGAGATATAAGCTGGATAGTAGCTTGAATGCAAAAATTTAACCATAATTCTAAGTAAAAAGGGGTCATAATTTTTAATTTATTCTATCAAGTGTTATCTTCCTTTATAGTATGATACCCCTAAACATATTAAAGATGTTTCAAATCAATTCCATGCCTGGACTCTGAGATATAAGCATGAAAGTACCTTGCATGCAAAACTTTAACCAAAATTTCTAAGTTAAAAAAGGGGCCATAACTTGTAATATATTCCATCAAAAGTTTCTCCTTATAGTATATACCCTAAACATATTAAAGATTTTCAAATCAATCCCATGCTGGATCTGAGATATAAGCATGAAAGTACTTGCATGCAAAACTTTAACCAAAATTTCTAAGTTAAAAAGGGCAATAATTTGTAACATATTCCATCAAGAGTTGTCTACCATGAAAGTATGATACCCCTAAACATATTAAAGATGTTTCAAATCAATCCCATACCTGGATACTGAGATATAAACATGAAAGTACCTTGCATGCAAAACTTTTGCCAAAATTTCTAAGTTAAAAAAGGGGCAATAATTTGTAACAAATTCTATCAAGAGTTATCTACCATGAAAATATGATACCCCTAAACATATTAAAGATGTTTCAAATCAATCGCATGCTTGATACTGAGATATAAGCATGAGAGTATCTTGCATGCAAAACTTTAACCAAAATTTCTAAGTTAAAAAGGGGCCATAATTTGTAAAATATTCCATCAAGAGTTATCTACCTTGGTTGTATGATGCCCCTAAACATATTCATAAACTTTCAAGTCAATACCATGAATGGTTATTGAGATACAAACTAGATAGTAGCTTACACGCAAATTTTTAACCAAATTTTCTATTGCATGCAAAACTTTAACCAAAATTTCTAAGTTAAAAAGGGGCCATAATTCATATTAAATTCAGTCAAGAGTTATCTACCTTGGTTGTCTGATGCCCCTGAACATATCTATAAACTTTCAAGTCAATACCATAAATGGTTATTGAGATATAAGGTTGATAGTTACTTGCACGCAAAACTTTAACCTAAAGCTGCAACGCTGACGCCGACGCCGACACCGACACAGACGCCAGGGTGACTACAATAGCCCTCATATTCTACGAATAGTCGAGCAAAAAATGATATACCTTGATAGTTTGATACCCCTTAATATATTTATGATGTCTAAAATCAATCCCATGCCTAGATAATGAGACATAAGCACAATAACACTGTGCATGCAAAACTTAAACCAAAAATCGAAGTTAGAAAAGGGCCATAATTTGCATCAGTCCAAAAGTTATCCTCCTGTTTTCTGATGCCCTTGAAGACACTCCTTAACTTTCTAGTCAATTCCACAAGTAATTTCTGAGATAAAAGCTGGATAGTAGCTTGATTGCAAAAATTTAACCAAAATTCTAAGTTAAAAGGGGCCCCAAACATATTAAAGATGTTTCAAATCAATTCCATGCCTGGACTCTGTGATATAAGCATGAAAGTACCTTGCATGCAAAACTTTAACCAAAATTTCTAAGTTAAAAAGGGGCAATAATTTGTAACATATTCTATCAAGAGTTATCTACCATGAAAGAATGATACCCCTAAACATATTAAAGATGTTTCAAATCAATCCCATGCCTGGATACTGAAATATTAGCATGAAAGTACCTTGCATGCAAAACTTTAACCAAAATTTCTAAGTTAAAAAAGGGGCCATAACTTGTAACATATTCTATCAAGAGTTATCTATGATGAAAGTATGATACCCCTAAACATATTAAAGATGTTTCAAATCAATCGCATGCTTGATACCGAGATATAAGCATGAGAGTATCTTGCATGCAAAACTTTAACCAAAATTTCTAAGTTAAAAGGGGGCCATAATTTGTAATATATACCATCAAGAGTTATCTACCTTGGTTGTATGATGCCCCTAAACATATTCATAAACTTTCAAGTCAATACCATGAATGGTTATTGAGATACAAACTAGATAGTAGCTTGCATGCAAAACTTTAACCAAATTTTCTATTGCATGCAAAACTTTAACCAAAATTTCTAATTTAAAAAGGGGCCATAATTCATATTAAATTCAGTCAAGAGTTATCTACCTTGGTTGTCTGATGCCCCTGAACATATTTATAAACTTTCAAGTCAATACCATAAATGGTTATTGAGATATAAGGTTGATAGTAACTTGCACGCAAAACTTTAACCAAAAGCTGCAACGCCAATGCCGACGCCAGAGTGACTACAATAGCTCTCATATTCTTCAAATAGGTGAGCTAAAAACTTGAGTGTTACGCCAACCCCAGGGTGACTAGAATAGCTCTCACTTTTCTTTGAAATTCGAGCTAATAATTCCAGTAAGTCATGTCACACTAACCAAAGTTTACAAACCTGATTTTTTTTTTAGGGATCATTGTAAGTTGTGATGCAAGTTTTAACTATTTTAGGCCCTAGACTCATCTGATATTGGATTTCCACGATAATAGGTACCCCACAATAATAGGGTCTTGCAGTATACTTACCACTTGAAAGAAACTGTAACAGTTTTTTCATTGCTTCATCTTCATTCCTATCTGTTGGAACTCCAACACCGTCAAGGAACAATGTAAGTACCTCAACACCAGGATTGAAAATCGCAGCAAGCGGAATGGTACATGGTCGATTTAACTTTACAGACCATGTACATTACAATTCAGACATACAGATTGAGGTTCACCATGATTAACGCATGTAGGTAAAAAATAATGTGAATTTCCCATCAATAAATCGACTAATATGCTAAATCGGAAAGAACAAAAAAATTATGTTGATGTAATTTACATTAAATGATAAAAGACTCACCATTTGAAGCGGTTAATTGGTAATGTTTGACACATTTTCAAAAGATGAAAAGTTAAAGAAATTATTAGTTTGTATCATTAGGTCGTTTAAAAATATACATTAATACTTAATGATTTGATTCAACACCTTTATGAAAGAACACAACATACACAGGGAAATTGTCTTCAGTCCTAATTTTTTTAACATAATATATCTTAATTTATTCACTGGGGGGGGGGGGAGTCATACATTTCTAGTTATAAGATCCCTTGATTACAAATGTTTGTGCTGTTTGGAGGAAATCCCTATCGTGGGCCCCAATACTGAACCACCCGCATAACCACCTGACCAGCCAGACTCCTATTGTCTTATGACCCCTTGCTGATATCCAAATCAGCAGTCATCCATGACTGTGTGATAAGTAGATGTTTAGGGTACTGTGTAAGCAAATTCAATAACACATAAACTGATTGAAACACATTTATATGTCGTCTGCCGAGGGATCTAACATTTTAAGAAAAAAGGGCAATTACCAGAAGTTTGCCTCAGTTATAACTATAAACTATTCTAGACATATGAAGTTTAACCCTTTCCCTCATATAGACTCATTTTGACGCACTCAATAGGTACCACATAAAGCCTGATCTGCAGTAAACCACAGTTAAACCACACCAAATTTAATTACAAAATCCTCATTACCAGACCACTGAGGAGCAGCGAACAGCATAAAACCTGATCAGCCTGCGAGTTACTCACAGGCTGATCTAGTTTTATGCTGTTCGCATAGGTCTTTTCATGGTTTCCTCTATGAGGGAAAGGGTTAAGAAAAAGCATAAAAAATAGATCAGCATAAAATAAGGTGCTAAAATCAACAAATAAGTTGGACATTAAAATGTAATTTGCTTCCAAACATTTTCACTATAGCCCAAAAGAATTAATAAAAATAAATAGTTTCGGCTAAATCTACTCAACAAATTTTTTAATTCACTATTCTCTACATCTATAAAGTTTTTTAAATCTTGCATTAAAGTGAGCTAATTAACTGTAAGGTTACTGAACTTTCAGGTATTTAAAATCATGTTTATTTTTTTTAAATATTTATGCAAAATATTGATCTATGTACATTTTAAATTTATAAAAAATGAATAAGAATGAAAGAATATTAAAATTTCAATCTGCCATTTTTTGGGATATGTACATTATGATCACTAATTCAAATCAAATCCAGTTAATCAGTCATTGAGCAATGTTACTGATAAGTCATTGAATACGAAAAACCTCCAACCTGGAGAATTGAATTGAAATTCATCATAAGTCCTTAACCTACCTTGAGACAATGAGAAACAAATAGATCTATTCAGGGTTTCTATATATACAAGAGACTCTGATCTATCACATTTAAGATAGGGAGACAGATAAAAAGATATTTGTACACGTTGAAAATGGAACTTATTGAACAAAAACAAAACAATAACGTTATTTGAAGGATTTAATTTTAAGCATATTGAAACAAAATGCTTACTCATATATTTTTATATGATAAAAATGTACCCATCAGCCAATTATGCTACTTCGTATGAAATACGGTCGCCGGAGATCGGCGAAGACAGGGAACCGGCTTTTAGCAGGCCCTGTCCATTCGGATATCTAAGTCCGAAATATTGAGATTTACAATATTATGTAAACATCAATCCTGAGGCTTGCGTAACTGTCCATACCTAAAATGGATATATCGCCAGACATCAGTAGTATTCTTAGTGATTTTATACACGGGAAAACTGCTGCAGATGAGTGTTTTTGTCTTATCCTATCATTACTTGGCTATGATTGTGTGAAACGAAATTTCCTTGCGAAGATCGCAAGATTACGAGGCAGTCACCCAACACATCACACGCAATTAGCGAACGTGTACGATGGTTACTTCGCCACAGTCGACCCTCAGAATGATCTCCCAGACGAGCTTGACTGTGCTGTAGAAAATGGATTCTATGCAAATGACAGCGAGCAACAGGATGTGAACTATGATCGCGATTTAGAACTTGCATTAAGGCTTTCTGAACAAACTATCTCACAATCTCAGGATGCAGTTTTGGGTGGTCACATGCCAGGGAATAATAAGATCACATTTGCTTCGAAACTAAAGGAGAACATTTGTGAATATCACAATGATATTTCTGCCTCAAAGGATCGTTTAAAGGAAGATGTTCAAAAATATGAAGAAGAAACAAAAAATGATTACAAAATATCAGAATCATTGCAAATTCAAATCCAGCCATTAGAAGGACAGAAGAAAAAAAAGAAGAAAAAGAAAAACAATGTTGGCCGACCACTTTCAAATCCACCAGTGGTTTTATGGTTTAGAAGGGATCTACGTCTTTATGACAACCCAGCGGTTGTTGCTGCAGCTGAGTCTGGAGCTGCGGTCATCCCAGTGTTTTTCTGGTCTGACAAAGAGGAAGGTCCAACATCTGCCCTTCGCCACTGGAGGAGCCACAAAATACTGGCTTCATATGGCATTACCAGCTCTCAGCAGGGACATGGTGGAAAAATACAACAATCCTATCGTGTATCGAAAGTCATCAAACTATCTTGAAGATATTCTTGCTATCATAGCAGAAACAGGAGCAAAAACATTGATTGTGAATGATGTTTATGAACCGTATTTGAAAGCTAGGGATGACAAGATATTTTCAAAAATGAAGTCAAGAGGGGTCAAATGTGAAAGATACCATTCGTACCTGCTTCATGAACCAGGGTCCATAAGAACTGAGTCTCTATGCATGAGAGGTATTGGATCTGTTACTCATTTCATGGAATGCTGTCGACAGTCTGCTTCAGAGCCTATTGGTTTTCCTGTAGAACCTCCATCTTGTCTCCCAGCAGGGTTTACTAGGCCATGGTCAGCAACGTTTGAGGAACTTGGATTGGGAAGACTACCCAAGAGAAAAGATGGCTCAGTGGTTAGTAGAAAAGTCAGGATTCTATTTCTTTCACTTCAGCTTGCTCTGGAAAAGTTTAACAATCTCAAAGTGATATACACTAAATCCCAGCCTCTCTGGGTTCATTAATAATGAAGGTTACATCTCAAGGATTTAAAGTTGAGAACAATTTTCAGAAATTTGGTGCATGGATTCACTTTTTTTTAAATCTTTTACATAGCATTCATTTAAAGTCTTATAAAATATTTGAGGATGTAACTTTTTTTTGTGAATGAGAGTCATTACAGACCAATTTATAAAATATAACTGATGTCTGTGTACATGTATTTGGTGCATTTCTTTTAACAGATTGATTGGGCCAGGATTATCAGGGAAAGCTGGGATTTCTCTGAAAATGGGGCATGGGAAGCATTGCAGCTGTTCCTTGGTGAAGGTAAATGTCTTTTTGAGAGTCTCATTGTGCGAAATTGATATACACTTTCTCACTTTCAGGTAAAACTTAGGCCATCAAGACTGCCAGAGTTATGATATTGAAATGGCAAAAGCTTTGATTATTAGCTCGACTATTCGCTGGCGTCACCATAACAGTTGTTTGTACCACCTCACTTTTTACCTGAATCCCTAAAGTTATTGTTTTTTAACTCCGAAAAATTGTATATGACCACCACCCCAACCTGTATGCAAGAGGGATAACTCTGTTATGGATTTTAGCCCCTTTATAGCTCGACTATTTGAAGAATATGAGAGTTATTGTAGTTGCCCTTGCATCAGCATTGCAGCTTTTGGTTAGTTTTGCATGCACGTAACTATCAACCTTATATCTCAATAACCATTCGTGGTATTGACTTGAACGTTTATGAATATGTTTAAGGGCATCAAACAACCAAGGTAGATAACTCTTGATGGAATATATTACAAATTATGGCCCCTTTTTTAACTTAGAAATAAAGTTTTGCATGCAAGGTACTTTCATGCTTATATCTCAGTTTTCAGGCATGGGATGATCCGGATTTATTTGAAACATCTTAAATATGATTAGGGGTATCAACACAAGGAAGAGAACACTTGATGGAATATATTACAATTAGGGCCACTTTTTGGCTTAGACTTTCTGGTTAAAGTTTTGCATGCAAGCTACTGTCCAGGTTATATCTCAGATATTGTTTATAGTATTTACTAGAAAGTTTAGGAGTGTGTTCAGGGGCATCAGAAAAACAAGGAGGTTAACTTCTGGACTGAATTTTATACAATTACGGCCCTTTTCTAACTTGTATAACTGGTTTAAGTTTTGCTTAGTTGAAGTGTTATTATGTTTATGTCTTAATAACTAGCCATGAGATTGATTTTAGACTTCATAAACCTAATTAGGGGTATTAGACTATCAAGATATATCATTTTTGACTATTATTACAGGGTATGTGAAGGGCAGGAATTGAAATAGATTTCATTTGATTTACCAACATGCATTTTGAATAGTCAAGTGTGCTGGTCTCTGACAGCTCTTGTTTGACTTAGACTCTTGTTTAAGTTTTGCCATACCACCTCACTTTTTTTCTCTGAACCCCTTAAAGTATTGTTTTGAAAATTGAAATACTTGTATATGATCACCATTCCAACCTGTAGGCAAGAGGGGATAACTCTGTTATGGAATTGACCAAATTATGCCTTTTTCTTTTTACTTATAATCTTGGTTAAGTTTTCGGTACCACCTCACTTTTTCTCTAAACTCCTTAAGGTATTGTTTTGAAACTTGGAATACTTGTATATGCCTGTATGCAAGAGAGGATAACTCTGTTATGGAATTGACCAAATTATGCCTTTTTCTTTTCACTTATAATCTTGGTTAAGTTTTCCGTACCATCTCACTTTTTCACTAAACCCTTAAGGTATTGTTTTGAAACTTGGAATACTTGTATATGAGCACCATTCCAACTTGTAGGCAAGAGGGGATAACTCATGTCATGTATTTTGACCAAATTATGCCCATATTTTGACATAGTAAGTTTTCTGTACCACCTCACTTTTTCATTGAACCCTTTAAAGTATTGTTTGAAACTTGGAATACTTTTCAACTGAAAATCTTGATCAAATTTTTTGTATCACCTGAGTTTTCCACTGAACCCTTGAAGGTGTCATTTGAATTCTTGTTTATGACCTCTTCCTTCCACATGTAGGGAAGAGTACATAACTCTTTCATTGATTTTGACTAAATAATGCCCCTTTTCTGACTTAGAATCGCAGTTCAGTTTTTTACACATGCTCACTTTCTCACTGAACCCTTTGAGATATTGCCTTAAAACTCAGAATACATGTTAATATTCCTTGTTTATTTTTTGATAATACAGTGATTCTTATTTTACCTTTATGGCAATATTTTTTGATATTGACAAGCATTAGAATAGTCTAGCGTGCTGTCTTATGGACAGCTCTTGTTTTGCAAGTTCTTTGTGAATGTCAGCCTAAAAAGAAATTGATGATACCCAACTAAATGACCTGTAATTTTCATATTTTGTTCTGTAATGTTGATTCTGATTTTGCTATCTTATGTATTTCAGGTGTACGTCGGTATGAGAAGGAGTCTTCTCGAGGTGATCAGCTGAATACATGCCGCATCTCTCCGTACCTGCATTTTGGGCAGATCAGTCCACGGACAGTATTGAATGAAGGGAGGCATATGAAGTCCCCAAAGTTCCTTAGGAAACTTGCATGGAGGGATCTCTCATACTGGCTCCTCTCCATATTCCCAGATCTGCCATCTGAGCCTACAAGACCCCAGTACATGGTAAGTTCTATGTGGTTGTTTTTTTGTTTAATTATTTTGTAAATGTCCCTAAGGGGTTAAAATGGAATCACATTAATTGTCCCTTCCTGTCATATGGCAACCAATATTGTGTAATATCTTTCGAAGATTTAGGAACAACATTGTTTTATCTTTAGGAGACTTTAGGAACAACATTGTTTTATCTTTAGGAGACTTTAGGAACAACATTGTTTTATCTTTAGAAGACTTTAGGAACAATATTGTTTTATCTTTAGGAGACTTTAGGAACAACATTGTTTTATCTTTAGGAGACTTTAGGAACAACATTGTTTTATCTTTAGGAACAACATTGTTTAATCTTTAGGAACAACATTGTTTTATCTTTAGGAACAACATTGTTTAATCTTTAGGAACAACATTGTTTTATCTTTAGGAGACTTTAGGAACAACATTGTTTTATCTTTAGAAGATTTAAGGAACAACATCGTAATATCTGTAGGAGACTTTAGGAACACAATTGGAACTTAAGAGTTCTTAAAAACATAGAAGTTCCATCACCAGCAAAAGGTGCATCTAGCTCCTCTATTTCAGTTTTGTGCATTATGCATCAATTAATTAAGTGCATATAATAGAGGAGCCGCTCTACTTAACTTAGGAACACAGTGTCTTTAGCTCTAGTCAAGTGATTTTTTAAATTTAATTATATTGTGAACTTGGTGCATGAAATAATTACATGAAAGAAGCAGTTTCAGTAGTGTTGCACCAAGCCAGTGAATGATTGATATTTTGTATGAATCATTACTTTTGGAGTTGAGGGTGGGAGAAAAGCAATGACTTATGTAAATTAAAACATTTATATTTTGTATTAAAGTATCAAAGATGGAGTCAGAACAAAGCCCACTTGAAGGCGTGGCAGAAGGGTAATACTGGGTTCCCATTGGTGGATGCTGCCATGCGCCAGTTGTGGTTGACAGGCTGGATGAACAACTACATGCGGCATGTTGTGGCCTCATTCCTGATCTCATACCTACACATCTCCTGGGTAGAGGGATACCTGTGGTTCCAGGTTTGTGTTGCGTGTCTGACTTTGTTTTTTTTTGTACAACTTTGATTCCCCAACAACTGTAACTAAGTGCATAGTTGATATTAAGCAAACTTGACTCTTTGTTTAATTATAATGCGATTACAAATGTAACAAGTTTGTTACATATAATTACCATATGGTCCTACACAATTGTTATAAGGGATTATCACTATGTCACTTTACAATATAAGGGGTAAAAGTTTTCATGATTTTTCCTGAGTTTCAGGATTTAGAGATTGCCAAATGACTTCTGATTCTATATAAAACTATATAAAAAATGCCTAAAATCAGGATTTTGTTTAAATTTTCCAACTTTGACCCATACAGTACAAACTTGTACATGTATTGCTTTTTCTACAGAAAGGCAGACATTGCAAATTACATTGGATTTTCACAATCTTTGTGCATTTATTGCCTTTTAGCATTTAAACTGATTAAATAATAAAAAGTTAAAAATGCTGTTCGCGCGATATAAATTAAGTTTGCTCAAATATATGTTTGGTTCCTTAAAATGGGAAAATGGAAGTATATAAAGGACTCTTCACAGCTGACATGAAGAATAATGCTTGCAGCTCATGTGTTCTACATTCTAATTACTATGACTGTATCATGTGAAGTCACTTCCTTTTTGGCTTTCATTATATGGTATTACCATTTTGTCTAGGACACTTTACTGGATGCAGATGTTGCTATAAATGCCATGATGTGGCAGAATGGTGGAATGAGTGGTCTTGACCAGTGGAACTTTGTCATGCACCCCGTGGACGCTGCCATGACCTGTGACCCCAAGGGTGAATATGTCAGAAAATGGGTTCCAGAGCTCTCCAGAATGCCTGAAGAATTTATCCACATTCCTTGGAAGTGTGCGCCGTCCATTCTTAAGAGAGCTGGTGTTCAGTTAGGTTTGTTAACCCTTTCCCTCATAGAGGAAACCATGAAAAGACCTATGCGAACAACATAAAACCAGATCAGCCTGCGAGTAACTCGCAGGCTGATAAGGTTTTGTGCTGTTCACTGCTCCTCAGTGGTCTGGAAATGAGGATTTTACAATTAAATTTGGTAAGGTTTAACTGTGGTTTTCTGCAGATCAGGCTTTATGTGGTACTTATTGAGTGCGTCAAAATGAGTCTATATGAGGGAGTTTGTTAAGCACTGTGAATGTCACAGTATATAGCTGTATACTTCCACTGTGTAAAATTAAGGATATGGATATCTGTATTTAATGATTTATCAGAACTTTTGTCTTTTTAAGTAGCTCAAGCAGAGAATAAATTTATGCATTCATTATACATGTATTAAGCTTGGGCTATTTAATATGAAGTGCATCAAAGAATTAAAAGCTAATCAGGACAGAGAATTTGACAATGGTTAAAATACATTAATAAAGCTAACTGATACAGGTTTCAAATAACCATTCTCCTTTAATAAAGACAGTGTAAGAATACAATCCTCATGCATCCCATTAGTTGCTTTTGCCAAACAAATAGCAGTAAATTTTTAGACTTTTCAGAAATTGATATCAAAGGAAGTTTAATTGGTATTTTTATTGG
>CM037782.1:41228237-41243981 GCA_021229015.1 Solen grandis | reverse complement strand
GGGGGGGGGGGGGGGGGGGGGGTGCTGCAACTCGTTTTTTTACAAATCATTCGAATAAAATCAATACATTTTCATATGGAATCAATAAGATATACATTTCTCTTTTGAAATATACCAAAATATCGTGAATCTTATCTTCCTATGTCTGCTTTTTCATTTGAAATACTCGCGAATCTGCAAAAAGAACAACAACCTGGAACAGAAGTGAAAGTACACTTTCGGATTTTTAATTTGGGCTGATATGTTTGTTGAATCAACAAACGTCATTTTTACCATCGGTTTACTTTCCATTATTAATGAAACGGTTTACTCTGAGGATATCGTATCTGATTGGTGACTATTATGTGCATGTTACTGGCATGCTTTATCAAATATTCGTTAAAAACTCTCTGTTTTTATTATAAAAAAGCAGTACAGTAGACAGGTTTAATACCAATTTACTTATCTTTATTACTGAACACGATTTTTTTTTTGTATAGCGTCGAAACGAAAACTTAAAACTTTAATGGTAGAAACGCTTTAAATGAAAACAATTGGTTGTTTTAAGCGTTAAACGCTGATAGCATTTTCCACAATAATACATAAATATCTGAATACTCGATTATCCGTTTATCTATCACTATGTTTTGCTTAACAGAAAGAAAAGTTTAAGGTAATCCATCCAATATTAGATTATAAAAAAATATAATCATGGTCCTTCAAATACTTAAAAAGAGCATATGCCAGCATCCATTGACTTGGAGTTACAAGCCCTTTGGCGCAAAGTTTTTAAAAGGCTTGCATTTACTATAGAATTCACACGTTCACTTGATGGACATGATCACAATGTAATGATGGATGGATGAACTTAATGGAATATTTTTGTTCTTCCTTGTCCAATTCAATGACCGTTTTGACCTTTAGCGGTCATGATAGACTTAAAACGGACAAAGAGAAATATACATGTATAAAAAACTCACTTATACATAACCCGCTTAATAAATTGTTTGGACACAGCTTGTTTGAGGCAAATTCTAGAATGAACAGGGGTCATAATTCCATGTGGTAGGTAATGGTACTAAATATTCAAATATGTCGACGTGTTCATGAGTTTATAACACCATACCTACAAACCGATCGGTAGACAGAATGTCAAACTCATAACTCCCATGTGTCCTTTGTGTAATTACTATTAAAGAGATAAACAAGAAATATCTTAAAAAAATATATATTCGGCGTAGCTAAATAGTTGTCAGTTATAACATGTTAAACAGATTAAAACTATTATAAAGTTGGAAACGTTATCAAAATTGTTTATAAATATCAAGATTTTCTTTTTTTTTTGGGGGGGGGGGGGGGGTGTAATGTGAAAACTGTAAAAAAGCTAATGTACCAACTTACATTAAATATTATGCACTTGCTGATTTTTTAAAGTAAAGACAATTCATATGTAACCAATCGAAACGAAAGATCATAAGTCGCGTTTATCTGGTTATTGTTTTCAGATCCGTACAATAAACTGCACAACTTCCCCCCCCTCCCCCCCCCCCCCCCCCCCCCCCCCCCCCCACCGAAGGCCGAGTCCACTTTTTGCAAATTGGGGGAAATTGTGGTCTAAAATTAGACATACGTCTGCTTCTTATTTAGTTGTTTTAAATCATATTGCCAAAGAAGCATTCCTTAACTAGTATGGATGTGTTAGATTTTCGTTACTGTGTTACCTTTCATGTTTCAACAGTTATAACAAGTAAAAAGATATATACGACCTAAACTCCCATTTTAAATTGGAATATTTTAAAATACTCTAAAACAAATTATACAAGCCAATGATAGCATTGCATTTACACTGGCTTCATTTGCATACCAACATTTCATTGGTTGAAGAAGTAGGTCAAAATCAATATACAGGTACGCCGAAAAAAGAAATCATTGTTGATCGTCAAAATAAGAGAGAGAGAGAGAGAGAGAGAGAGTACGAGACAGACGCAGGTATGCGTACTGTAATATGTTTTGGACTGGTAGCCTTTAGATGATAAAGGTATTTTCACCATAATCGTCATTACAGGCAAAAAGAACTATAGTACGCCCAGAGGAACCATCTATTTGTCTGACCAACCCAGCGCATGCCGTCGTGTCAACTATAGATCAGCCCTGTCAAATCTAGACCTGATCTTCAAATGATTTTTCCCCTTTTTCCTAATGGTACGATTCAAACGTGCACATGTGCATCAAATCAGCAAGGTTCCGCAACCGTTTCACTTCTCCTACGTGTTGCTGCTTTTCCTCGCATTTCCCTCAAAAGAGCAATACATTATATAATGTTTAGGAACTTGTTCATCTTTGGTGGACTTGAAGAAATCTATTCTTTAATGGTGATTTTAACTTATTATTATAGGACAGAAAGCTAAAAATATTTTTTTATAATTGAACAAAGCCATAAAATATTTACAACTAACAAAACATTTAATAACAGTGAGATAACTGCTATGATGGCGATATAAAAATAAAGCCATTACAAGCTGTAATCTCCAAAACATCAGTAATTGATTTTAAACCATTTCTGAGGACTTTCTCTCATAAATATCATAGCACAATGTGAATCACCATTTTGTAAACATTGAGTTAAACCACTGAAAAATAAAATAAATAATAACAATAATAATACAAACAGAACCTGATTTACAAACAACCCTTAGGGGCCGCCGTGGCCGAGCTTTTACAGTCGTGGACTACAAATCTCTCAGCCCCTCACCGCTGTGGGTTCGAATCCCGGTAGGGACTTCGGATTTTTCATGTGAGGAAGCCTTCCAGCTGGCTTGCGGTAGATCGGTGGTTCTACCCGGGTACCTCTGTGTACGCGGGGTCTTCCTCCACCTGTAATTAGCTGGACGTCGCTTTATGATTGAAATACTATCGCAGCGACGGTAAACCCCAATACAACAACAAACAACCCTTAATCAACTAGTATGAAAGAAAGTTATTTATAATGAAAGGATTCGAGTTTGTAAGCTTGAATACTTAGGGCTAAGTAATACTTATACAGAAATACTTAGGGGCGAATGTCATCTTTCTTATTTCTATAATAAAATATCGAAAGTTTTAATTTCTTAACAAATATTGTTAGTTATTACTGTTAAGGTAATCATGTAAACCAACTAAGTCACGTACTGAACTAGTTCACAATATTATCAGGAATACTATAGAGTGGGTCTCTACCAAATTTAAGAATTGAAGTATTACACAGCGCTTAGAATTGTTGATGGAATTCGAGCAAGGTCTTATCTTTTGCTTCTCGTATCTGTTAATCAAAAATACCATCTGAAATATGACGTTTCTGATTACATTCAGATTTAATTATTTATTTCTAGGAATAAACTAGATGTGGGTGTTCCTCGGAACACTTGTGTCGCCTGCATTTAAGCATGTTTGATGAAAGAATTGACTAGAAAATCGATCTTTTGACAAATTATTGATAAAGCATAATCTATTTTGTGAGGTACAAAATAACACCAAATCACACACACACACACACACACATATATATATATATATATTTTTTTTTTGGGGGGGGGGGGAATAAAATATTCAAACAGTGCAATATGTAATAATTTTCCCGAGCACTTTCGACTATACAGTCTTCATCAGAGGAGTGTCAGAATGACTATGAATTCAAAACATTAACTGTAAGAAAAATTATGACGTCATTAAGCACTTATGACGTTAATTATATATATGTTGCAAGTTTGTAGTCATCATTATTGAGTTATCATTCTTGTGTACTGCACTCAGACCAATGAGATCTATCTACTATAAATGTTTAAGGCAACACTTCAAATACTTTACAAGTTATGCACCACACAAGAATTAAATCAAAAAAAATAAACAAAGGGAAATAACTCCAAAAATACAACAGTTATCATTCTTGCACAATGCACTCCATGAGATCTTTCCACCTGTGAGGTTTCAAAGTAATACCTCAAATACTTTTCGTGTTATGCTCCAGACAAAAATGAAGTCTGAGTATCAACAAAGGGCAATAACTCAAGGAAAAAGAGAAACAGAGTTATCATTCATGTGCACTGCACTCAGACCATTGAGATCTATGAAGTTTCAAGTCAACACCTCAAATACTTTTTGAGTTATGGTCCGGACAAAAATAAAATCTCAGAATCAACAAAGGGTAATAACTCAGAAAATACGAAAGTCAGAGTTATCATTCTTGTGCACTGCACTCCACCTCGATGTGATCTATCCATGTTTTAAGTTTCAAGGTGATACCTCAAATACTTTTCGAGTTATGCTCCGGACAAGAAAGTGTGACGCCGACGACGCCGACGACGACGCCGACGACGACGACGACGGACAAAGTGATCCCTATGTGTCTGCCATGCTATGCAGGCGACACAATAATAAATCGATATTCATATATTCAATTAACTTTTGACAATACGTATTGTTCATGTTGCGACTGTTGGTATCGTAGTTATGCTGCTATAAATTCAGTGTTCTGATTCTTTACATTAATCAGTCAAAAACAACTCTATTTCATTCTATTCATTTGTTAAATGATACAAGGCAAAACTATATACATTGCAGATAAATTCATTTAAAAATAAAAGGTTTATTTGACATGTATACAAGAATCCTTAGGTTACTCTTCAAGAAATATTTTCAGGCAATTGATAGAAGCCTCGAAAGATTACCCTGGCACACAATGTACAATGCATACATTGTACTTGACATAAAATGTGGGTTAATGTGTCTATTCTGTTTTGAATTATGAACAGATTATGATACTGAGATGTAATACAAGACTGAACAGCTTGTGTGCATGCACGTATCCAGAGGAAGGGTCCGAGAGTCTGGACCTCCTTGCCTAGAAGATCCAAAAAGAAGAAAGGAAAGGTGAAAAGAACCCGCGGACCCAGCACATCTTTATCGCCTACCCCCTTTGATATTTTGATATAAAAGACTGGGTCTGCGAATGTTGTGGACGATTGGTTCGGCTAGGACTTTGCTGCACCTGAAATGCCAAAAAAAAGCACCACGTATCGTTGAGACTCTGGCCAACAACAAATTACGCTTTCAGTGATTGAATTATGAGGATTATACAGCGTTACTCTCCATAATACGCCCCTGGTTCACAGATACGTTGGCCGCCCATCCAAATTCCTTTGTCGAATAATTAAAGATACGCTGCACAGTATAAAAAGCCAACCCGATGCACAGACTTTACATACATACAGCACCGAATGTTACAAAATCAGGTACACAGCATTAGTATTAGTGTTCCGAATCCATAAGGGGATAATGAACTTGAAATGCTAATTGATGCAAAATAAATATCGTTTTACCTATTGCCTTTTAGACATTCTCCTTGGATGCAAGTATAACCATGATCTTCTAGGATACGTGCAAGTATCATTAGAAAGGGAGAGAAAATAGAGACGTCAGTGCTCCATTAATGATAATATATATCAGTACTGCCCGTCACGTGGCTTACTTAAGATTGGTCCCTGTTTGACAAAAAAATAACCTTGCCTTTTAGTAGGACGGCGAATATATTATATCAGTTTTATGATAAGGAATTCATGTAATTATATATTTTCTAATATTATCATTTTGTTGAAATACACGCATGCAGTTCTTCGCATGTCCGTCCTTTTTTACTTTTACTAAGGCTCTTTCTTATGAAAACAGGGCTTGAAAATTGAACTTCTTGAAGAATGACATGTCTCGATTGAAGGATTTGCATACATTTTTGATATTCACCCAAGATTTGTCTCATCCATTAAAAACATTCAAAAGGAGTTGCAAAAAAAAATGTGAGCACTCAGGGTTTCGATATTAGACTCTTACTTCTTTCGGAATGTTATCATGATTGAGCTGAAAACAAACCATTAAATATCATTAACTGAAAATAAAAGAAAATGAACATCATACTGGTCACACCATGCGTGTGCCAAACAATGATACATTTAGGAAAGGAACTACATATTGGCATAAATAAAAGTATAAGAGTACACTTTTTGTAACTGTGTATAAATTCAGAAACATCAGAAGTGCAATTCATCGCGACTTTATCTAGAAAGTAAGATGGTTTAAATATCATTGGCTCGAAGAGAAATATATACTCTCCTCCGACATATTCCATACACACTGCCAAAACAAAACCATATATTTTGCAAAAATATAGCTCATTTATCATTGTCAATTACTTTTTATATAACTAATTATTTCTAAATGCAATAAAAGTGGTTATTAGCGTATTGTTTTTATTGAAACATATTAAAACTGACTAACAAAACATTTTTCTCTGTTGTATTCCTGATCTAGTCGTTTCAGTTCATAACTAATGTAATCTTGCTTTAAAATACATTTCCTAGCTATTTCGTGATGTCAAACAGAGAACGCGGAAATAGAGCTTTGATAGTTTCCATTTGAAAATGCTGAATTCGACAAAATAAATTGAACTGTTTCATTGATTAGAAAAGAGTTTAGAGAAGAGTTTTGTTATAACTTTCTAAGTTGTTTTAGATTGAGATTGATCGTATGAAGATCTGTAGTACTGCGGTACCATTAGATGAGTTGCAAAATAAATCTCATTCTACGTTGAATACAAAAAGACTTAAAAATATTTTTTCTACAGGAAAGAATACCACGCAGTTCTAAAAGTAAATGCATTCATGCAAGCCTTAAAATTATTAACATTTAGTAGAGAGTATTTTAGAAAGAATCAGCCCGGATATATTATTACATAACTAATTTAAATCCAATACTATCAACTTAATACCTACCAGTGACCACTGAAGTTGATATTCCCACCAACGAGGGTGCTATACCAACCAGTTAAGTTGATATACCCACCAATGAGCATGATATACCAACCAATTAAGTTGATATACCCACCAATGAGGTTGATATACCAACCAATTAAGTTGATATACCCACCAATGAGCATGATATACCAACCAATTAAGTTGATATACCCACCAATGAGGTTGATATACCAACCAATTAAGTTGATATACCCACCAATGAGGTTGATACCAACCAATTAAGTTGATATACCCACCAATGAGCATGATATACCAACCAATTAAGTTGATATAACCAACAATGGATAATTAATAAACTTTAATAACCGATGAGCTTAATATACCAACCACTGCAGTTGATATACAAAGGATTGGAGTTTATATACCAATCACAGCGATACTCTTTGATAAAACGATAATCTTCTTCACATCTCTGACGAAGCAGGTTATTCGTTCTGATAATTGTGGGAAGTACAAAGGAAAATTCTCTTAAACCATTAGTAGATACCTCATAAAAATCAGACACTTTTCCCCGGGTATCAGGTACATTCTTACTAAGCATTAGCGCCTCGATTTAGATCTGATCTCTTACTTTGAAGTTCCCCAACAACTTTGTTTTTTCCAGAACTTCACAAAGGTGCATTGAAATTATAACAGCCATAAATGAAGGCCTGACTGGTAATGCGTTTCAGCGGTGAGCCTACCACTTGCAACCGGGGCAGGCATTAAGGCAATATACTACTTGAACACTCGAGCGTTAAAATCATACGGTCTGAAACTTGTGCATCTAAAAAAAAATTAAAAACATTTACTATTTATGATGCCTAGGGACGATCGGTACTAAAAATTAAACCTGTTATCAGAACGTCTGCTCAATAAAGTGTAATGAGCTTAGTTTAACTTATTTATCCATATCAAGATTAAAATGATTCATTCGCATATTAGTACATTTTATTTACTGTCTGATGGAACACTGTTGTTTGATAAGGCGTAACGCCCCGCCGACAATTCTTCATTCATTTGGGACTACGCCTACATAAAGAATATATATATATACCTGCGTCGCTGCGGTGTCACGCCGTCAGTAGTTAAGTTGCATGTCACCACACATCCCCCTGCAACTCAGCAATATTTTTATTTCAATTATACATGCTTAGAATCACAAATATTATGATCGACAAAAGCAAAAACAGAAAAAGTACATGCAAAATACATAAACAGAACATTACTTGCACGTGACACATGAGAAGACGACTTTACGTGCATTAAAAAAAAACATGAATTGTTTTAAAATACGTTTGTAAAACAATCGCAGTTAGTTTTCATCAAACCTTTGTACATTTAAAACATTTAAGGTATAACCCCCTAATTACCAATATTCCACATCTTGCCATTGGATGGAAATACTTCTATGAAACTGTGTCACTTTGAAGACATCAAAAAATAAGAATCTTTCACCGAGAGTTTTTTCAGGTTTTATTTGGGAAGATAATCTGTATTCAAGTTAATATTGAAGTCTATGGGAAATATACAATTTCTGTGAATATTAAAATTTGAATCTAATTTTCGAGGAAAACTCACGGTAGAAAGATGCATTATATGATTCTGATTCAAATTTCATAAACACATCTAAACTTTACCATAGCAAAAAGGAGAAAATTTACTCTCTTTTTTTTGTAGTTTTCAGGGGACATAACTCATGACAACAAAATTATACAGGGGAGGTAATAAAAGACTTTCTGTCCAATGTCATTACATTTCAATTTGCCTTTAAGATTTCCGTGGTTTGACATTTTAAAAGCTTATATTGTAAATTTTTGCATGGCTTCGGTGGTTATTATGTGACATATACCTTTACCGGAAGTGAATTACAGGTAATAAACCTTAAAAACAATTAATGGTGAACAAAGTGAAACATATTTTTGAATCTGGCAGAAATCATAATATATAATCATACATACATATCCAAATTAATATTTAATTTTTAGCCGTTTACAGTGGTGACTAGTTCATGAATTATCATAATGGCTTTCGAAAAAGAAATTTATTCTGTACAATATGTATATTTCACTATTAGACGTTACATATATTGTCACAATATGTATCGGTTTAAATAATTGTGTTCCCATATTTTAGAACAGCAAAAAAAAAAAAAAAAATTTAATGACAATAGATCAAATGGAAAAGTTTCAACTAAAACAATATATGAAATACCGTCAAATATGATACAAGCACTAGCGACCATACCTAAACATATACAAATAATTGAATACTCTTATCATCATATGTCAAATAAAACGTTTATTATAGTTCAAAATAGGCTCACGTCTTGATTGACATATCTCGACTAAGGTGCAAAATAAATGATAAAATGCAATCTCAACCCACATGGCCTTTACATTGTACGTCTCCACGCTTCTCGTAGTTTCTTACTTCCTCTGCATGGGTATCATAGAGACCGCATGCAACTCGGACAAGTCACAACCGCATGTACGCTACACAGGCACGACACAATAACGTTTACGCTACACAGGATAGATATTTGCAAGTCACACAGGCACATGTATGCATGCTACACAGGTAAGTTATATGTAAGATACACAGGCTTTATCATATGCAACCAACACAGGCATTATTGCACAAGTTACAATCATCCTAAGCATATAACTGATAGGCCACACAGGCATTTATGTAAACCACATACTACATAATACACAACGCTAACATGCGTGTCCATATATATCTTGAAACCGCAAAAGCAATAGACAAAATATTTTCAATTGTTACTTAAGAAGTTAATTGTTTAGTATTTTAATTATTTATATCGTTAATAACTTAACATTCTAATTTTGATATCATTAATTAATGGCGTAATTCAATATTTATATAATTGGAATTGATTTTATTTCAGTATTAATATCAGACCTGGGTCGAATTCCACCAACAATTTTAGCGCTATGTAAAACTTAAATACTTAAGGGTTAATTTCATCAGTCAAGTGTCTATAAAAATGTCGAAAAGTTTCATTTCTAATCAATTACTGTTAGTCATTAAGGTAATAATTCATATCAACTTAGTTGTGTACTTGAATTTTTTATAAAATAGTAATGGTGAAATGTGTGTCTACCTTGCTAAGAATTTAAGTATTACTTAGCGCTAAGTATTGTTGGTGGAATTCGAGTCAGTATTGGGAATACTTGTAAACAATTTTCCAAAGCAGCTTAATAAAGAACTAACATTGTATTTTCTGACAGTGTAGAATCACCTTCGCCTTATTTGTACTGAAGCCCAGCAATTATGGGGTATAACACCATCATCAAATATGAAATCATATATCTTTTCATACATAAGTAACATTTTCTGGATAGAAGAGTTTGTTTGTTTGTTTGTTTGTTTATAATATTATCTACTCTTGGGGATTTACAGATTGTTTTCTTTAGAATTTCGGCTTCTGTTATAGGTTCGTTAATGTCTTTGATTTTGTTAATATAAGAAATACTGTTGTTATCATCATATTATATATGACTGCGCCAGGTGTTGGCTGCATTTTTGTGAGCTCTCAAAAACTTGCGTAATTATAGTATATTATGGTATGCACAAAAAAAATAGTGAATGTATATACGACTTTTTCATTTGGAATTTTATTGTGTTTTTCTGGAAATTTTGCTTTTAAATTCATTATTAATAAATCAATAGGAAACGCCGACATTTTATCCCAGTGTGTTTTACCTTTTAAATTTAGTAACGCCGACATTTTACCCCAGTGTGTTTTACCTTGTTCGATTGTCAAGTATCATACAGTACGACAGTGGTACACTACATAATGTCGGCGTGTCTTACACAGCGAAACCTAGCCTGGGGCTGTTAAACAGGTTAAAACATCTAGGTATACAGTCACAGTACAGGGGATCTCGTGCTGGGCGTTCACGAGTATGGCGTGTTTGGGACACTAACAATAGAGTTAATCTTGAAAACATACGAACATTGCCTCAGTTGATTCCCACCACAAATATTTCAAACAAGTCAGTTACTTCTTTCCACAAGAAGCCTAAGACAGTATCTAGGAATTTAATTAGTATAAAATATGAATTGCCTAAATTAACCAAATCACAGAATTTTCTTTCAGTCTGTTGGAGGTGGAGTTGCACTTATATTCAAATCACCTATTGATATCCATTTGATTTCTTCAAGTGCTGATCATGAGTTTTCTACTTTTGAATATCTACTCAATAATTACTCGGTACGTTTTGCAGTCATATACAGACCGCCTCCATCAAAAGCAAATGGTTTTAAGACAAATGAGTTTTTAGAACAAGAATGGCCAACGTTCCTCTCAAGATACGCTACTGATGAAAAAAGTGTCATTATAGTTGGCGACTTAAATTTTCACTTAGACGTCCCAAATAATCGTGACACCTTGCAGTTTAGTAGTATCCTCAAGTCTTGTGGTATGAGGCAGCGCGTAAACCAACCTACACATGTAGGAGGACATACGCTTAATGTAGTAATCACCAGGGATTCAGAAGACATCGTTTCTCAAATTGAAGTAACCGATCCCGGACTATCAGACTCAACCGGGAAGGTTTCTCGTGATCATTACGCTGTGACATTTACAGCAAAGATTTTTAAGCCAGCACCTATAAGAAAAAACCTTTCTTTTAGGAAAGTTAGTACTAATAATATACAATCTTTTAAGGAGGACATTGTATCATCTGGTCTACAAAATTATCAGTCATGGTCTTCAGATGCTGATGAGTTAGTAAATACATACATAAATGAATTATCTTCTCTCCTAGAAAAACATGCTCCATTACGTACTAAGACTATAGTTTTGAGGCCCGGACGTGACTGGTACACAGACGAACTTCACGATGCCAAACACCATTGCCGAAAGCTAGAGCGTAAATGGCGACAGTCAAAACTTATAATAGATCATAGATATACCGTGAACAATGTGCTCTGGTAAATAAATTGCTAAAACAAGCAAGAATCGCTTATTATACGGCCAAAATAAAATCTACAGGACGAGATCAGAAATGTCTTTTCAAAATAACAAATCATCTTCTTGGCTCGACAACTGAAGCGGTTTTACCTTCTACGACATCATCGAAGGAATTAGCGCAGGACTTTAGTGATTTTTTCATTGACAGAATCAAGGGCATTAGAAATGATACAAGGGCAGACATCTCAACAACGAGCGTTCCCGAAGCTGTAGAACCATCTCGGCCATGTTTAATTTCTAATCTGACTGCTTTCTCTTCATTGTCTTAACAGGATATCAAGCAAATAATCGTGAAATCACCAAACAAATCATGTGAACTTGATCCAATACCCACATGGCTGTTGAAATCTTGCATCGATGAACTTTCACCGATATTGACTAGAATCATTAACACATCAACTTCGCCGAATTAGCCACATCAGACAGTATCTTTCCACTGACGCAACAAAATCGCTTGTTAACAGTCTTGTTACATCTCGATAGGACTACTGTAATTCTCTGTTATATGGATTACCAAAAAACACTCTCCAAAAGCTACAGACTGTCCAAAACACAGCGGCTATGATTATTACAAAAACCCCACGTTTCATTCATATAACCCCCATCCTTAAAGCGCTGCATCGGATGCCTGTAGAAGCCAGAATACAGTTTAAGATATTAACTCTTACGTTCAAGGCACTACATGGTCAATCACCGGAGTATATTCAATTAATGTTAGAAATTTACAGACCCAGCCGTGTACTTAGATCCCAAGACGTTTCAGTGACACTAGTCCAACCTAGAATCAAAACAGCGAAATATGGGGACAGATGCTTTACTCTTAGTGCTCCAAAACTCTGGAACTCGTTACCGGTATTAATACGCCAGTCCAGCAGATTCGTCTCATTTAAGAAACTCTTAAAAACATACTTCTTTGTTCGATTCTATAGCGATCATTAAAATGGAAAATTACTCGATTACTGTACTTTTAATAATTATGGATTTTAAACATTTTAATGTTGGTTTTCTACACGTTTATTTAATTTATTTAATGATATTTTCCCAGTTCGCTTCTTAAATTTGATCAGGGAGCCTTTACTTTACTTTAATACTATTTAATAATATGACACTGTTGTTACTTATATTTTAAAACACTCTACGCATGATATTCTTACCTTATTTTAGGTGTATTTCGTTTCAGTGGATGGTTTCATTGCATGTATTTTACATCTCCTATTTTCTTTTTTGTGTTTAAACAGATTGTAAAGCACTTTTGAACGTATAACATATATGAAAAAAGTGCTATATAAATGTAGTGTAATAATAAATAATAATAATAATAATAATAACCGTAATCAATTTCGTTAGTAGAGCTGGAAAAGTAGTTGTAGTAGTATTGGTATAATAGTCATATAATTAAGTGAATTTCCTGGGTATAAATTGTTTTTGTTGATATCATCTCATATACGTTATAAGCTAAAAAATAATAAAATTGATTTATGGAAACATTAACGTCTGTTTTGGGCTAGTTTAGAAAATTCCGGTATTCTTTTAGTTTTGAAGTTTCATTCGTAACGTTTTCTCACAGTTTTGGCATTATACTGCCGGTACTTCTTTTTTATTTGTTTATAATTTTACTTACGTGACACAATTTAAATTTAAAATGATTTTTCTTATATCTGTGATATGCAGTCCTTTTATGGTATATTACTAGCCTTATAACACGACTGATCGAACCACATTTTAGATTTACAATTATAATTTAGTAGTTTGGAATAATGTCCTTTATTTTCCACCATCCTGAATGTCTTGCAATTAAACAGATTACTTATATCATCTATAAAATTGTCGATATCACTTAATTTGGCTTGTTTGATAACATAATTATCTACAGATTTACTAATATAGGCCCTGATACTGTTTTTGAGTACGATGTTATTGGTAATGGAAATGAACATCTGAATACAATAAACGAAAATCATCAATACAAAACACCACAGTATTATGAAATGCCTGCAGTGGAGTAATACATTAATCTGCTGTACTGGACTGTCTACAGGTAAATCTCGGTGGGATGCCATCTGATCCGATTCTCCCGTTTTAAATAAACAAAGAATTAGCTTTAAGGAATTTACAGAATTCAATAAACTGTTTACCATAATTATTTACCGTATCTTCAACATATCTTCGTTCTAGTGGTGTAGGCGGTGTCATATCTCATTTTCTCACCCATCGGACAGACTTATCCCGAAATTTACCAGTGTGAGATAATCTTATCTCGTACAGCGTGTCTCGTACAGCTGACTGTCTTCATGTACACAACATGAGTAAAGCGATACTTAAATGGACTCACAATTGTTACGAATTTATATTTCAGGAATTGGATATATTTTTCTAGTTTGTTTATTATTTAGATGTTAAATAAAATGTGGCATCTTCTGTAATTCAATTATCATTATTATTATTATTTTATTGCATAGAGTCTATAAATAGAAACACCATAATGCGGTCTTGCGCACGAAGAATGCTGAAAATGATCGTTGGTAGGTGAGAAAATAAATCTACCACGCCCATTGAGTTGTGGATAAGGAAATCCCACCCGAGGGTTGAAATACGTCCAGAAAACCTCGGCATGCCTCGGTTTTGTGGACCTCGGCAAACCTCGTTTTTTTTTTTTTGATGTATCTCAACCCTCGGGTGGGATATCCTTATCCACAACTTATAGGCGTGGTAGATTCATTTTATCTTTAATCTTGTAAAAACTGAAGTTCATACAAATCTGTATGTGTATTATCAGTAAAAACAAAATCTATTAAAATGCCACATCTTGGGGTAATATCAATAAAATGTTCTTGTGACTATACCGTTTGGAAGGTCAAACTATTGATTTTCATGTACATGTCGAGAACTGGAGGTTGGTATGTAGACATTTCCACTCGATGGTCTTCGCCGGGACTAAGACAGTAAACTGGTTTGGATATAGCGAAAAGAAAAAATGAACTAAATGTTTTATTATTTTCTACCGTTCTGTACTTTGCTAAATCAGACTGACACTAAGCCAGTTAACCCTATTCTGGACAAGGCAGATCTAATAAGTAATACTCTAATGGTATGTCTCGCCTTGCGACATAAGTTTTAATATGTTATTATCTGGATATATTTACAAGTATCTGGTATGACAGTAGCAGGCGCCATGCAACCGGTGTAATGGGTAAATATTTAATGTTACAACTACGGAGGGTCATATATGCATCAGATTTCAATGTGAAACAGTCAAAGGAAGTTATTTAAACATTTAAACATTGTTTTCTAACAGAGAGCAGTTCAAAACAATAAGAAACTATTTTGACACATCATTGATTACTTTTTGACAGTTAAATTACACTTTATATCATGTTTGCTATGTACAACATGGACGCTAGTACATGTTTTCAGGTGTATCCAGTGACCATATGTATACATCACATTGGACCGAGGTTACTAAATGGATGTAAATACTGTCTGCTGTAAAATCTGGACCCCATTTATAACATACACAACACTTGTACGTATCAGCTATTTCAGACTCTGCATCTTGACAAGAGCCCTCTAAAATGAGTAAAATATGACCATCGGTCATATATGTTTCTAGCGAATTTTGTTTAGGGACAGGCAAAACAGCAGAAGTTATATCAAATATGGGAACTGCTGATAACATTTTTGCATTACATGGTGTTATTAACCATATGATTAATAACAATAAACAGTTGTATTGTGCTTTTATTGATTTTAGCAAAGCTTTTGACTATGTATCAAGAGAGAATCTTTGGATGAAATTAATTAAACTTGGGATTAGAGGGAAAATGTTAAACTTAATCAAATCAATATATAGTGGAGTTAAATCCAGAGTTAAACATATGAATGAACAGTTTTGATTGTCATCTAGGCGTCAGACAGGGTGAATGTCTTTCGCCTTTCCTGTTTGCC
>CM037782.1:41178137-41228137 GCA_021229015.1 Solen grandis | reverse complement strand
ATATTTTTAGCTTGACGTCACATGAGTCATAGGGTGCTGAAGATGCTTTTGTTCAAAAGCGTTACGTTACTGCATAAATCTAAAATTTTCATTTATTCCCAAAAAACTGGCTCATGTCGAAATCTTGCCCTAAAATGAAAAAATTAAGAAGTATGCTTATGAGTCCATGGCACATTTGCGTCACAACTAAAAATATATTGGGGAAATTTGCCCGAAATTTTCAATTGTGTAAGTTTCAACTTTTATCTCAAACCTGAAGCTCTTTAATGCTAAAAAAGAAAATTTTCGGTCCTATGTTCAGTTTATTTCAGCCAAAACTTCGGTTTTTTCGGAAATTCGGTTAGGACAGGATTTGCACACCTTAGTTTCAAGTGTAAAATCTGTGAAAATTTAAAAAAAGAAAAACCGACCATAAATGGCGGTGTGAAGCGCGAAACACCATTTTTCATATTTTTAGTTGACGTCATATGCGCATAGGGGGCAAAAATGCTTTTGTTCAAAAGCGCTTACTTTACTGTCATAACTCTGAAATTTTATTTTCTGAAAAAATTTGGGATCATGTCGAAATCATTGCCCTAAAATAAAAATTAAGAAAGTATGCTTGAGTCAAATGTGTTTTATGGCGTCAGGAATCAAAATATTTGTAGAAAAATTTTGCTGAACTGCAAACTGTGTAAAGTTTCAACTTTTATCTATCCTGAAGCCTTTAATCCTAAAATGAACTTTTCGGTCCTAGGGCCCCAATACTTCGTTTTTTCAGAATTAAGGTTAGTGACAAAATATTCAACCTTAGTTTCAAGATGTACCTCGTAAAAAATTTGTAGAAAATTTGATCATAAAATGAGGGTGAGAGCGCAAACCCATTTTTCACTTTTTTAGCTTGTGAGTCCATGGGGAGTCTTAGGTGTGCAATCATTGAAAAACAAATTTTCCTCCGTGCTAATAACCCATAAAAAAATTTCATGGTCCTAGGACTATTGCAACATATTAAAATAAGCGTTTGTAGGAAGAAGAAAAGAATAAAATAATAAAAAAAGGACGTCACGTGACGTCATTTTGACGTTTATTTTCACTTTAATTGTTAGACACCCAGAGACCTATAACGGGACAAAATTTCAACTTTCTATCTGAAATAGGACATTTTTTATAACCCATTTAAAAATTTGAAAATCCTGGTTCGAATCTTGGATCCGCCATAGATGCTTAAATTTTCAAAATTTGAAAAACGGACCCGGAAATAAACAATAAGAACGTAATTCCCACATTCTGTGAAAATTTGTTTAAAAATTGGCCCTTTAATAATGGCTCTGGACCTGTACAAACTTTTGTAGTAATTTTCAAATGTGACTTTCTATGACTTTAATAGGCTTTGAAAATCATTAAAAATCGAAATTTTCAGTTTTTGAGATGTGTCATTAAATTTTCTTGCCCTTCGACAATTTCAACATATAGAAATACTCTTATTATATTAGAATACATTTTATTTTAATGAGTCAAGTGACGTAATGTGCCGTTTATTTTCAAAAATGTTTAAGACTCCCAGGGGACCTATATTTATGACCAAAAATATCATTTTTTCTATCTCAAAAAAAATCCGTTTTATAAGCTTTAAAAATTTAGGGACCTTGGTTCGAATCTTAAAATTCGCTTTGAACCAGGACTTTTCAAATTTTTGGAAAAACGGACACCTGGATGCCAACTAGAACTTAATTTAAATTACACATTCTGTGAAAATTTGATGAAAATCGGTTCATAAACAATGGCTGTGACCGCGTACAAAATTTTGTTGCATATTTGTGTGACGTCAAGGCTTTGAAAATCATAGAAATCAAAATTTCGCCTTTGAAAAAATGTGTCATTAAATTTTCATTGCCCTTCGACAATTTCAATAATAGAAAATTCTTGTTAATATTAGAAATATTATTATAATGGGACGTCCGTGACGTCATTTGCATTTATTTCCAAAAATGTTTTTTAAAAATTCTAGAGCCCCAAATATGACTAAATACAACTTTCTTTCTGAAATAGGAAAGATTTTATAAGATTTAAAAATTAGAACTTGGTTCGAATCTTGGATTCGCTATTGAACATGGACTTTTCGAATTTTGAAAAAACGGAACAGGGGCACAACTAGAGCCCCAACATACACATTCTGTGAAATTTTGGGTGAAAATCGGCCGAAAATAAAAGGCTGTAGACCGCGTACAAACTTTTTCACCGGGGCGTCGAATCTGACGTTATATGACGTCGTATGAATATAAAATTTATTGCATCCGAAGCTCCCCTGGTTTTAATATATGCCATAAAATTTTCATTGTTTGAGTCAATGGCAAACACCTTTGAAATTAACACAAAATTTAAGAGGAAGAAAAAAGATTAAGAAGAAGAAGAAATAGATTCATTCGTTGAACGAATGAAAGGACTTTTGCTAACATTGAAAGAAATAAAGATTAATTACCGTTAGAAAGAATATATATTAATTTTCCCTACCTTTTCTTTTTTTTTCGTTGGACCCCTATCATGAAAGAAACTTTGTGAAATAAGCCATAGGCAAAAATAAATCAATCTTTATTTTATAACGCTTTCTTATAACTTGACCAATTTTGGATTCTAGGTACCAAAAATAAATGGCCTGAAAATCCCGACATTTCCCTTGTAGCTACAGTGGTCAGCGATTCCTAAGGTCGAGGGATTTTGCAAAGAAACTCGAAGAATCGCCGTTTTGAGGAATTATTTTATGTAAATTCAATTTCACTTATATTTGCTGAAACTTTTCATTAATTATTTTGTTACGTTTTAGTCTATTGTTTATGGTATTTTTATACAAAAAAATTTGGTTTTTTTAAACCCAAAATTTAACCTAGCATGCTTTCTTGTGAGAATTAATTCAGAAATTTAAATTTGTTTTTTTTAATAATTTGATTTGAAACCCTTTGTTTTGATTGTTTTTTGGAGGCGTTGCGTATTTTTTTACATTTTTGTATAAAAAAACTAAACATTATGCCATGGTTCTCCAAATTAATAAAAATTTCAGGTAAAAAGAACAACACACAAAAAAATAAAATCGGCCCTTTAATGACAACTGATTAATTATGCAGAACCCGTCGCAGTTTGTTACATGATCAGTAGGTGCGAAAATACGTTTTTACATGTCCGTGTTGTATAAAAAATTCACCTATGTACTTACGGAGGCTTGACGGTGTGTGGGGAAAAAAAATTTAAAACCATCTTGACCAAGGTTTTAATTCAGGGAAGGTGGTCAGAGGGCCGGAGTATGGTTGTCAAGGAGTACAGTTATGTTTTGATATTGACTTGAGGAATCGCATAGAAAATTTAATATTAATTAATTATCTAGGACCGAGGGACGGGCTCGAGATATCAAAATCGCATGTTTAAGACTCGACCTTAAGTTTAATAGAAAAAAGAAGGGCCCGTAAAGGGCTGGGCTTTGCTCGAGTCATCGGCGGATTCATGAATCGCCGCATTGAGGAATTCGGTGACCACTGTATTAAAAATATAAGCAAAAACTTAAACCTCTTAATTCTGCTATCATTTTTTTTTCGTGTACAGTGGGGAATAAAATAGTAAATGCTACCATACAATAGAATCGTTCGCGCGTGCCTGTGAGTTAAATTCCAAATAACGCTTTTTAATACTTTTCGAGGACGATGTTTTTTAACACAAAGTTATCCTTTGCGCTTTACAGACAAATTAGTTCCCCCTGTTGCATTTTGTTATGACTGGCTGCTACCAATTAAATTGGTTATCGGCTTTTGTGATGATTACAATATGACATTGGGGAACCAGCGATTATGGTAAGCCGTCAGTCTAACAAAATGCAACAGTGGAATGAGGGGGGGAAAGCATCGATTCTAACGATTTGGAAAAAAAGCATAATTGTGAGAATTAAATAAATACATAATTTATTGTTTAACTGGGTATTTGTTGGAAAATTGTATTTCTTTTATTTCGAACCCACGACCCCGCTGCCGAGGCGGCGTTTAAACCCTGGCCACGGGAAACGGTAACTTTTTTTTAGCTAGAAATTCAAATGATATAATTTAAAAAGTTTTTTTTTTAATTATATGACTCTATATATCAGTAAACTTACATTTTCCGAAAAAGCTTCAATAAGGGGGAAACCCGAAAGTGGGGATATTTTAGGGAAATTCTTACATTGGTTTTATGAATTCGTTTTTTTTGATTTTAACTTCCTTATACTTGATCAGTTTAAAAAAACTTTAGGTACCAAATAAATCGTCTTTAAAATTTTAAAATTCGAAACTTGTTAATTTTAAAACTTTTTCTAATGGGGTTTTAAGTTTATCAGCCTTTTAAAACTCTGACAGGGACGGCAAAATCGCTGAAATTCTACTTGTTTTAAAATTTATTTTTGATGTAACTTCCTTATTCCAACAATTTCAAAAACCCTTTTGGTACCAAAATAAAAAAGTCTTAAAATTCTCACATTCACTTGCTTAATATGTTGACTTTTTCCATATGAGTTTTAAGATATAAGCCGTGAAACCTTACATAACGGCAAAATCGTGAAATTCACATGTTTAATTTTTTGTTTTTGATGTACTTCCTTATACTTTGATTTCAATTTAAAAAATTTAGGTACCAAAAAAAATCGTCAAAAATTCTTTCATTTCACACGCTTTATCTATAGGAATTTTTTTAATATTTTTTGAGTTTCAAGCTCTTAACCACCTGAAAAATTTAAAAATTCACCAAAGCTATTTCCGAATTTCGTTTTTTCCCCATTACTCAATGAATCTTAGGTCAATCATTAAACTTTAAGCTCAAAAGAACGGACAAACATTGCTTTACAAATAATATTCATCATCATATTTTTCAAAAATCAAAGGTTTTCGGGATATAAATTTTAAACACATGGGGTTACAAAATTTTTTTTTTCCGCCATAAAATCACCGATTAAACCCCGTTTATCAAAAATAAATATCATCTGAAAGGTTTTTAAGCACTATAAATTTGCATGGTCTCGATAGAATTTTTTACCGGTTTTTTTAGATATTTAGGCCGAAGAAACAACGATAATTGTATTTGACCTTTTACCTTTCTGATTTTCTGAAAACAGAAGTGGGCAAGGCTCCATAGAATCTAATATTGCATCTTCAGACAAAATTTCAACCAAATCTACAAAAAATTAAAAGCCTAAGGGCTTAAAAACCGTTAAAGTTTTAAACGAAAGTTTTATTAGCAATTTTGTCGTCATTGGGGTCTATGGTATTTATCTTTTTCCCGAATGTCAAGAAGCCAGGACTAATATTCAGTCCAATATCAGCTTTCTAGCTCTTTGGAAAGCGATTTTTTTTGCCCTTTTTAAATTTGAGTCATTAGTTTTTGAAACTTGGGGTTGCCATTAAAAAAGTTTGCCTTTTCGAATTTGGAAAAAACGGCACCGGAATTTCAAAACTAGAGCCTAACATAAACATTCTGTGAAATTTTGATGAAAATCGGTCCAGAAAAATGGCTGTAGACCCGTACAAACTTTTTCACCTGACGTCAAAATCTGACGTTTATGAGCTATGAATAGGAAATTCATTGCTCGAAAGTTATGGTTTGAAATATACCCCTAAAATTTTCATTGTTTGAGTAAATTTGGCAACACCTCGAAATTAACAAAAATAAGAGGAAGAAAAAAATAAATAAGAAATAGATTTCATTGGGTTGTTTCGAATGAAAAGGACTTTCTCTAAAATTGAAAAAATATTAAGATTAATTCCTTGAAAGAATTTTTATTAAATTCTCTACCTTTTACTTATTTTTTTTTTCGTATGGCTTTTTTTTTAGCTTTGATTCACTGACGTCTAGGGTGCGGGGAAAAAAAAATTCTTTTGTTCAAAAGCAAATATTTACTGTCTTAACTCTGAAAATTTTCATTTTTTGGGAAAAACGGGGAATTATGTCAAAATCATTGCCTTAAAATGAAAATTAAAAGTATGTTTGACGTCACTGAATCCTATGACGTCAAGAATCAAAAATATATGTAGAAATTCTGCAGAACGCAAACTGTGTAAGTTTCAATTTTCTATCTCATTTTTAAAGCTCTTTAATAATAAAATGAAATTTTCGGCCCAAAGTTCAATCTTATTTCAGCCACAGAACTTGGTCCTTTCGGAATTTGGGGAGTGACAGGATATGAAACTTTAGTTTCAAGATATACCATCTGTGAAAATTTGAAGAAAATCCGACCATAAATGAGGTGAGAGCGCGAACACCATCTTTCACTGTTTTTTTGTTGTGAGTTATTTGCTTTATAGGGTGCTGAGGAGTTTTTTTTTTCAAAGGCATAGTTTACTTCATAAACCTGAAATTTTCATTACCTGAACAACTGCCTTATGTCGAAATCATTCCCCCTAAAAGGGAAAATTTAAGAAGTTTGCCTATGAAGTCCCCTGTCACGTATGTAATTCACGCCGGGAAAAAGGTTGTAGGGCGGGTCTAAAAAAATCAATACTTCTATTTGAATGTGCGATGCGTTAAATTTCAAACATAATTTCAAACACTAAGTGGTTAGGGTTATTTAGTAAGCTTTAGTCCATTAATCGGCGCGCGGCTTTGCCGTGCCACCCCCGGGTTTAATGGATTAAATTTGCTTACTAAAAAAACACTAACCTATACTTATTTAACACTGACTAACTTAGGTTTGTCCCGCCCTTTTCTCGTTATGCTGCTTATTAGAAGATGGCACACTAAATGTTTGTGTTGTTAAAGATGCACACACGTGCACGTGCTTTCCAAATTATGGATTTGTAAAACATAAATTTCGGGGGCCCCTATTTTGACTGTCGGCTAATTTTTTTTTAGATTTAATCAATTTAGTGATAGCTGTTTTTTATTTTTTTAAATTTGTTTGAATTAGTTGGGGAAATCGGAAAATATCAAATGACTGAATTAAGGAAAAAGAACGAAATATGTAAAAAATAATCGTTTAAAAAAGTCGGGTCAGCGGAAGTATCGGGTAGGAAACCCCGGGAAACAAATCAAACGAGATAAAACATGATCTGTAAGTTTTTTTAAAAACGTTATATCAATTATTCAATTTTGTTTTTTTACAAATTCGTAAACATGGTACTGGTTTTTAGCTCCCTTGGTTGGCGCTCAGCTTTAATAAGGGTTGTTTTAGGGGCCTGAGGGGCCCCTTTTCCGGATTTTTAAAGTGGGCGGGTGTGGTATCCTGGGAAAATGTCTATGAGTGATACTGTGCAGTGTGACAACATACATTTGTTCAAGTGACTTGGGCTCCAAATGAACTTAAATACTGTCGGTGGGACGTTTAAACCTAATAATTATTTCTTGTATTTTAGTATTTAATTTTTTCATCTTTTTTTTTTCCTAGGAGTCCCTTTGCAAAAATATTTCCGAAACTCCTCATTTTTTATGTAAATGTTTATCTTTTTAAACATGATTATTTAAGCAACTTAATAAATGTTTTCAAAGGGCGTCAACATTTCGCCGCGTGCCACCTCGTGGGGTAGGGATCGGTGTTGTAAACCTGCTATATATGATATTCAGTTTGTTTGTTGGGTTTAAACGTCCCACCGACAGTAATTCAGCCAGTCCGAGGTCCTTCATGCGGGTATAGGGGCTACCAACTGCGTATACGCCGTAGGGCATTGTGGCATGTACCAACCCCAGTCCCCATCATCCTGATACCGCGTAAAACCGTCCGGGAAATTTTCCCTTATATGTGGCGCCAAGCAAGGGGAGCTATAACGTACCATTTTTTTCGACTTTGGTATTTCGGGCGGGGATCGAACCACGACCTTCCGGGGGTCCCCGAGGCGGACGCTTAACCCCTCGGCCACCGGGAAAAAGGGGACGCTTGTTTAGCTTGTTAATTTCAATAAAAATATAAGTAAAAAGTATTTTGCAATTTTTAAGACTAATACTTTGCCCGTAAACTTACATTTTTTCCGAAAAATGCCTTTTAATTAACGTGAAGCGAAATAGGATATTTCCGAAAATTCTTTCCTTGGGTTTATATTGTTTTTTGATGTAATTCCTTATTCTTTGATCAAATTTTAAAAAACTTTAGGTACCAAAATAATCGTCTTAAAATTCTTCATACCCTTCGCTTTAAAGTGTTGACTTATTAATTATGGTCTTAAGATTTAAGCCGTTGAAAATTTTACTAACGGCAAAATCGCTGAATTCTACATGGTTTAAATCTCTTTTTGATGTAACCCCCTTATAATTTGTCAATTTCAAAAACTTAAGGGGACCAAAAATAATCGGGCTGAAAATTCTCTTAATTTCACACGGGGTTTTTCCTTAGTTTAGGAATTTTTTAATACTTTTTGAGATATAAGCTTTTAAACCTCAAGAAGAAGAAAAAATTTACCAAAGTTATGCAAGAATTTGTTTTTTCCCCATAACTCCATGAATTTAGGCCAATCACTAAATTTAAGTCAAAAGGGAAAGGTCAAACATTGCTCTACAAAAATTTCTTTCATATTTTCAAAAATCAAAGGGTTTTTGAGATATAAACTGTTAAACACCCCTGGGGGTGACCAAATATTTGTTTTTCCGCCATAACTCAACCGATTCAACCCCGATCATCAAAAACTAAATATCATCTGAAAGGTCTTTCTAAGCACTACAAATTATACGCATAGTGTCTCGATAGAATATTTACCGTTTTTGAGATATTTAAGGCCGAAGAAAAACCCGATAATTGATATATGACCTTGACCTTTGGGATCTTCCGGAAACGGAAGTGACATGGCTCCATAGAATCTAATACTGCATCTTCAGACAAAATTTCAAGCAAATCATACAAAAAATGAAGCCTACAGGGCTTAAAAACCGTTAAGTTTGAATACGAAAGTTTAAATACCATTATGACGTCATATGACGTCATATGGCATTCATCTTTTCAGAATCTAAAGAAGACCTAGAGACTAATATTCAGTCCAAATATCAGTTTTCTAGCTTTTCTCGAAGCGATTTTATACGCATTTGAAATTTGACGTCAATGGTTCGAATCTTGGATCCGCCATAAAACATTTGCCTTTTCGAAATTGGAAAAACGGACATCGGGATGCACAACTAGAGCCTAACATACACATTCTGTGAAAATTTGATGAAAATCGGTCAAGAAATAATGGCTGTAGACCGCGTACAAACTTTTTCACCTGACGTCAAATCTGACGTTATATGACGTCATATGAATATGTAATACCTTGCATCCGAAAGCACATGGTTTGAAATATATGCCATAAAATTTTCATTGTTCTGGGTCAATGGCAACACCTCGAAATTAACACAAATATAAGAGGAAGAAAAAAAGAATAATAAGAAGAATAAGAACTAGACTTCTTTTGTTTTGAACAAAAGATAGGGCTTTCTGCACAGCCAACCATGACAATCCTGGTGTTTTTCGAATTTTGGCAAACCTATATAATCCTGCACAATGAAGTCGTAATATATAACTTCTGTGAAAATTCCATGCCAATCCGTCCATAAATGACGGCTGTACAGCGCGGATGAACTTTGGTAGCTTTTTTAAGTTTTGATGTCATGTGACGTCATATGAAAATTTTAATCATTAAATCTTAATGTTCATGATTACCTACATAGGACATTAAATTTTCATTGTATATGAACCTTTGCCACTTGAGTAAATTGACATTCAGGAATCGGAAATTCTCTACAATTTGATGACGTCATATGACGTCATATGACGTTCATCTTTACAAAATGCAAAGGAAACACAGAGACATATAATCTCGCCAAATATCAAATTTCTATCTCATCTAGAAACGATTTTATACGTTTTTAAAATTTGACGTCCTTGGTTCGAATCTTGGATTCGCCATAGAAACTTAGTTCTTTCGAATCTTGGCAAACCTATATAATCCTGCACAATGAGGTCGTAATATATAACTTCTGTGAAGATTCCATGCCAATCTATCAATAAATGACGGCTGTACAGAGCGGACAAACTTTGGTAGTTATTTATAGTTCTGACGTCATGTGACGTCATATGCAAATTTCAAACATTGAATCTAAATGTTCCTGATTATGTACAAAGGACATTTAATTTTCATTGTCTATGAAGCTTTGCAACATGAGTAACATTGACATCAAGATATCAGAAATTCTTTACAACTTGATGACGTCATATGACGTTATATGACGTTAATCTTTACAAAATACAAAGGAAACACAGAGAGAAATAATTTCGCCAAATATCAACTTTCTATCTCATCTAGAATCGATTTTATATGGATTTGAAATTTGACGTCCTTGGTTCGAATCTTGGATTCGCCATAGAACCTTAGTTCTTTCGAATCTTGGCAAACCTATATAATCCTGCACAATAAGGTCTTAATATATAACTTCTGTGAAAATTCCATGAAAATCCGTCCATAAATGACGGCTGTACAGCGCGTACAAACTTTGGTAGCTATTTTTAGTTCTGACGTCATGTGATGTCATGTGAAGATAAAAATAACATATTCCAAAATGCCATTACTTCATGTATCTGTTGATAGAATTTCTTTGTCCTAGACCTTCAGCAACTTAATGAAATAACAACATGAAAAGGTTGGAAAAAAAGAATAATAACTAGATTTCATTCGTTGATACGAATGATAGGACTTTCTGCTAAAATTGAAAAATATTAAGATTAATTCCGTGTGAAAGAATATATATTAAATTCTCTAACCTTTACTTTTTTTTTTCGTATGGACTTCTTTTAGCTTTGACGTCACATGACGTCATAGGGTGCTGAAAATTCTTTTGTTCTGAAGCGCATACTCTACTGTCGTAACTCTGAAATTTTCATTATTCTGAACAACTGGCATCATGTCAAAATCATTGCCTTAAAATGAAAATTAAGAAGTATGCTTATGACGTCATATGACGTCAAGACTCAAAATATATGTAGAAATTCTGCAGAACTGCAAACTGTGTAAGTTTCAACTTTCTATCTCATCCTGAAGCTCTTTAATCCTAAAATGAAATTTTCGGTCCTATGTTCGAATCTTATTTCAGCCACAGAACTTCGGTCTTTCGAAATTTCTGTTAACTGACAGGGTATGCACACCTTAGTTTCAAGATATACCATCTGTGAAAATTTGAATAAAATCCGGCCATAAATGGCAGCTGTAGAGCGTGAACACCATTTTTCACTATTTAAAACTGTGACGTCACATAACGTCATAGGGTGCTGTAGATGCTTTTATTCAAAAGCGCATACTTAACTGTCATAACTCTGACATTTTCATTATTCTGAACAACAGGCATCATGTCGAAATCATTACCCTAAAATGAAAATTAAGAAGTATGCCTATGACGTCACATGACGTCATATGACGTCACGACTCAAAATATATGTAGAAATTCTGCAGAACTGCAAACTGTGTAAGTTTCAACTTTCTATCACATCCTGAAGCTCTTTAATCCTAAAATGAAATTTTCGGTCCTATGTTCGAATCTTATTTCAGCCACAGAACTTCGGTCTCTCGGAATTTCGGTAAGCTGACAGGATGTGCACACTTTTGATTCAAGATGTACCATCTGTGAAAATTTGATGACAATCCGACTATAAATGACGGCTGTAGAGCGCGAACACCATTTTTCACTATTTGTAGCTGTGACGTCATGTGACGTCAAAGGGTGCTGAAGATGCTTTTGTTCAAAAGCGCATACCTTACTGTCTTAATTCTGAAATTTTCAATATTCTGAACAACTGGCATCATGTCGAAATCATTGCCCTAATATGAAAATTAAGAAGTATGACTATGACGTCACATGACGTCATATGACGTCACCACTCAAAATATTTGTAGAAATTCTGCAGAACTGCAAACTGTGCAACTTTCAACTTTCTATCTCATCCTGAAGCTCTTTAATCCTAAAATGAAATTTTCGGTCTTATGTTCGAATCTTATTTCAGCCACAGAACTTCGGTCTTTCGGAATTTCGGTTAGCTGACAGGATATGCACACCTTTGATTCAAGATGTACCATCTGTGAAAATTTGATGAAAATCCGACTATAAATGACGGCTGTAGAGCGCGAACACCATTTTTCACTATTTGTAGCTGTGACGTCATGTGACGTCATAGGGTGCTGAAGATGCTTTTTTTCAAAAGCGCATACCTTACTGTCTTAATTCTGAAATTTTCAATATTCTGAACAACTGGCATCATGTCGAAATCATTGCCCTAAAATGAAAATTAAGAAGTATGCCTATGACGTCACATGACGTCATATGACGTCACCACTCAAAATATATGTAGAAATTCTGCAGAACTGCAAACTGTGCAACTTTCAACTTTCTATCTCATCCTGAAGCTCTTTAATCCTAAAATGAAATTTTCGGTCTTATGTTCGAATCTTATTTCAGCCACAGAACTTCGGTCTTTCGGAATTTCGGTTAGCTGACAGGATATGCACACCTTTGATTCAAGATGTACCATCTGTGAAAATTTGAAGAAAATCCGACCGTAAATGACGGCTGTAGAGCGCGAACACCATTTTTCACTATTTTTAGCTGTGACGTCATGTGACGTCATAGGGTGCTGAAAATCATTGAAATCAAAATTTCCTCACGTGACTAATATGCCATAAAAATATTATTGTCCTAGGACTATTGCAACATATAAAAATAAGCGTTTAGTTAGGAAGAAGAAAAGAATAATAATAATAAACATAACAAACCCAATAGGACTTTCTGCTTGAGGCAGAAAGCCCTAATAATAATAAAAGACAGAACAAACCCAATAGGTCTTTCTGCGGAAAGCAGAAAGCCCTAATAATAAAAAAACAGTACAAACCCAATATGACTTTCTGCCTGTAGGCAGAAAGTCCTAATAAACAGTACAAACCCAATAGGACTTTCTGCTTAAGGCAGAAAGTCCTAATAATAATAATATTATGATTTCAATTTCAAACTAGATGTCATTCGTGAAAACGAATGATAGGACTTTCTGCAAGCTGTGTTAATGCAAAAAGCAGGAGATAGTAGTTTCATGTAATGACTCACCTCTGGTAGTATTTCATGTTCATGCTGAACAATTGACATTATATTCCGAAATCAGTGCAAATGATAAGAACTAAGTATTAGTCTGTGACGTAACATGATGTAATATGACGTAAGGACATGACTGCAAACTTGATTTCTAGTTTAAAGGTCCTATGTTCGAATCTTACTTCAGCCACAATACTTCGGTTTTTAGGAATTAAGGTTAGCTGACAAAATATTCACACCTTAGTTGCAAAATGTACCATCTGTAAAAATTTGAAGAAAATCTGATCATAAATGGCGGCTGTAGAGCGCGAATACCATTTTTCACTATTTTCAGCTCTGACGTCAGGTGACGTCATAGGGTGCTGAAAATACTGTTGCTCAAAAGCGCATACTTTACTGCAATAACTCTGAAATTTTCATTATTCTGAACAACTGGCATCATGTCGAAATCATTGCCCCAAATTAAAATTAAGTGGTATGCTTATGACGTCCTATGACGTCACGATTCAAAATATTTGTAGAAATGCTGCAGAACTGCAAACTGTGTAAGTTTCAACTTTCTATCTCATCCTGAAGCTCTTTAATCCTAAAATGAAATTTTCGGTCCTATGTTCGAGTATTTTTTTCAGCAACAGAACTTCGGTTTTTCGGAATTTCGGTTAGCTGACAGGATATGAACACCTTAGTTTCAAGATGTACAATCTGTAAAAATTTGAAGAAAATCCGACCATAAATGGCGGCTGTAGAGCGTTAACACCATTTTTCACTATTTTTAGCTCAGACGTCACATGACGTCATAGGGTGCTGAAGATGCTTTTGTTCAAAAGCGCATACTTTGTTGTCATAACTCTGAAATTTTCATTATTCTGAACAACTGGCATCATGTCGAAATCATTGCTCTAAAATGAAAATTAAGAAGTATGCCTCTGACGTCACATGACGACATTTGACGTCACGACTCTAAATATGTTAAGAAATTATGAAGAACTGCAAACTTTGTAAGTTTCAACTTTCTATTTCACCCTGAAGCTCTTTAATCCTAAAATGAAATTTTCGGTCCTATGTTCGAATCTTATTTCAGCCACAGAACTTCGGTCTTTCGGAATTTCGGTTAGCTGACATGATATGCACACCTTAGTTTCAAGATGTACCATCTGTGAAAATTTGAAGAAAATCCGACCATAAATGACGGCTGTAGAGCGCAAAAACCATTTTTCACTATTTTTAGCTTTGACGTCATGTGACGTCATAGGGTGCTGAAGATGCTTTTGTTCAAAAGCGCATACGTTAGTTTCATAACTCTGAAATTTTCATTATTCTGAACAACTGGCATCATGTCGAAATCATTGCCCTAATATGAAAATTAAGAAGTATGCTTATGACGTCACATGACGTCATATGACGTTCTGACTCCAAAAATTTGTAGAAATTTTGCAGAACTGCAAACTGTGTAAGTTTCAACTTTCTATCTCATCCTGAAGCTCTTTAATCCTAAAATGAAATTTTCCGTCCTATGTTCGAATCTTATTTCACCCACAGAACTTCGGTCTTTCGGATTTTCGGTTAGCTGACAAGATATGCACACCTTTGATTCAAGATGTACCATCTGTGAAAATTTCAAGAAAATCCGACCATAAATGACGGCTGTAGAGCGCGAACACCATTTTTCACTATTTTTAGCTGTGACGTCATGTGACGTCATAGGGTGCTCAAGATGCTTTTGTTCAAAAGAGCATATTTTACTTTCATAACTCTGGAATTTTCATTATTCTGAACAACTGGCATCATGTCAAAATCATTGCCCTAAAATGAAAATTAAGAAGTATGCTTATGACGTCACATGACGTCATATGACGTCACGACTCAAAATATATGTAGAAATTCTGCAGAACTGCAAACTGTGTAAGTTTCAACTTTCTATCTCATCCTGAAGCTCTTTAATCCTAAAATGAAATTTTCGGTCCTATGTTCGAATCTTATTTCAGCCACAGAACTTCGGTCTTTCGGAATTTCGGTTAGCTGACAGGATATGCACACCTTTGATTCAAGATGTACCATCTGTGAAAATTTGAAGAAAATCCGACCATAAATGACGGCTGTAGAGCGCGAACACCATTTTTCACTATTTTTAGCTGTGACGTCATGTGACGTCATAGGGTGCTGAAAATCATTGAAATCAAAATTTCCTCACGTGACTAATAAGCCATAAAAATTTCATCGTCCTAGGTCCATTGCAACATAAAAAAATAAGCGTTTAGTTAGGAAGAAAAAAAGAATAATAATAACTAGATGTCATTCGTTTAAACGAATGATAGGACTTTCTGCAACATCTGCTTCAAATGTAAGTTTCTAACTTTCATCACACATAGAATTTCATCACTCCAGCTCAGTTGTAACCTTGTTTAATTTTAGCCTCATTAGAAAGAAGTATTTAATATTTGTATATTGCTATATCCTTTCGACACCTGTAACGTAGTTAATCGTATTTAGCGATTTTGGCGTGTTTGGGCTTCCGTAGTTTTGCCATAAATTCCTGGAATTTCGAACTATGGTGATATTTTGAAAGGTAACATCCCAGCCTACAAACTGATGCAATATGAATATCGTTAGCATAACAATGCAGTTTTTAGATGGTCTAAAATGTGGGGCTGCGTGTGAATTTTTCAAGGCTTGCAAACTGCTCGCTAGCTACATAGTGTTGCAAATACGGATTTTTGTCTTGTGCCGTTGTACATGTATTAACTTCAATGCTTATTTTGGAAACAGTCAACATTCGACAAAAAACAACAACAAAAAAACAACAACAACAAAATCAAGATATAGCCCATCAATTGCAATTTGATATATTTTTTTTTTTTTTTTTTTTTTTTTTTTTTTTAAGTCGTTGCGCAAGTATTTAAGCCTGGTGACCTCTGCGCGTGACCTTTTCCATATTTTTATGATGCATGATTATGAAATATCTTATTTTCCATGTAACTTTCTTATATGAAGTCCAATTTCAATAAACTTGGTACCGTTAGAAAGCTCTTAAAACATGCTACATTTTATACTCATAATGTATAAACTTATCTTCAGTCGTTTCTGAGATATTGACTGTTAAACCTCAAGAAAACAGCATATTATCAGCAAAATTAGCTTCATTTCATTTAGTTTTTTTGCTTATAACTTTGTATTGCGTAAACCAATTTTAATAAACTAAAAATCTTTGGAAACGTCAACTATTCAGCTATAATTCTTATTCATACATATATTTACAAAAATCGATATTTATTGAGATATGGCTACATATATGCAGTAGGGTGAAATCAAAATTTCCTCACGTGCCTAATAACCCATAAAAATTTCATCGTCCTAGGACTATTGCAACATTTTAAAATAAGCGTTTAGTTAGGAAAAAGAAAAGAATAATAATAATAAAAAAATGACGTCACGTGACGTCATATGACGTTTATTTTTACATAATTGTTAAGACGCCCAGAGGCCTACTAACTGACAAAATTTCAACTTTCTATCTCAAATAGGACAGTTTTTATAAGCATTTAAGAATTGACGTCCTTGGTTCGAATCTTGGATCCGCCATAGATGCTTGGACTTTTCGAATTTTGAAAAACCGGACACCGGTATACACAATAAGAACGTAATATACACATTCTGTGAAAATTTGATGAAAATCGGCCCATTAATAATGGCTCTGGACCGTGTACAAACTTTCGTAGTCAATTTCAAATGTGACGTCATATGACGTCATAGGCTTCTGAAAATTATTGAAATCGAAATTTCAGTGTCTGAATCATTTGTCATTAAATTTTCATTGCCCTTCGACAATTTCAATATATAGAAATACTCTTGTTCATATTAGAAATACATTATCATATAATGACGTCACGTGACGTCATATGACATTTATTTTCACAAAATTTTTAAGACTCTTAGAGACCTAGTTTTAAAGGCCGATTTTATAAGCATTTAAAAATTTACGACCTTGGTTCGAATCTTGGAATCGCTATAGAACCATGGACTTTTCGCATTTTGAAAAACGGACACCGAGATGCACAACTAGAACTTAATATACACATTCTGTGAAAATTTGATGAAAATCGGCCCATTAATAATGGCTCTGGACCGTGTACAAACTTTCGTAGTCAATTTCAAATGTGACGTCATATGACGTCATAGGCTTCTGAAAATCTTTGAAATCGAAATTACAGCATCTGAAGCATGCGGCATTAATTTTTCATTGCCCTTCGAAAATTTCAAGATATAGAAATAATCTTGTTAGAATTAGAAATTCATTATCATATAATGACGTCACGTGACGTCATATGACATTTATTTTCACAAAATGTTTAAGACTCTTAGAGACCTATATACTGACCCAATATCATCTTTCTATCTCAAATAGGACCGATTTTATAAGCATTTGAAAATTTACGACCTTGGTTCGAATCTTGGAATCGCTATAGAACCTTGGATTTTTCGAATTTTGACAAGTGGACACCGGGATGCACAACTAGAACTTAATATACACATTCTGTGAAAATTTGATGAAAATCGGTTCATAAACAATGGCTGTAGACCGCGTACAAACTTTTGTTGCATATTTCCAGTGTGACGTCATATGACGTCATAGGCATATGAAAATCATAGAAATCAAAATTTCAACGTTTGAAGCATGTGTCTTTAAATTTTCATTGCCTTTCGACAATTTCAACATATAGAAATATTCTTGTTAATATTAGAAATACATTATCATATAATGACGTCACGTGACGTCATATGACATATATTTTCACAAAATGTTTAAAACTTCTAGAGACCTATATACTGACTAAATACCAACTTTCTTTCTTAAATAGGACAAATTTTATAAGCATTTAAAAATTTACGACCTTGGTTCGAATCTTGGATTCGCTATAGAACCATGGACTTTTCGAATTTTGAAAAACGGACACCGGGATGCACAACTAGAACTTAATATACACAATCTGTGAAAATTTGATGAAAATCGGTTCACAAACAATGGCTGTAGACCGCGTACAAACTTTTGTAGCATATTTCAAATGTAACGTCATATGACGTCATAGGCATATGAAAATCATAGAAATCAAAATTTCCTCACGTGGCTAATAAGTCATAAAAATTTCATCGTCCTGGGAGTATTGCAACATAGAAAAATAAGCGTTTATTTAGGAAGAAAAAAAGAATAATAATAATAAGCCCAAGGTTTTTTAGGCAGAAAGTCCTAATAATAAGAAGAATAAACAGTACAAACCCAAACCCTGCCTAAAGCAGAAAGTCCTAATAAGAAGAAGAAGAATAAACAGTACAAACCCAATAGGACTTTCTGCTTTAGGCAGAAAGTCCTAACTAGATGTCATTCGTGAAAACGAATGATAGGACTTTCTGCAAGCTGTGTTAATGCAAAAAGCAGGAGATAGAAGTTTCATGTAATGACTCACCTCTGGTAGTATTTCATGTTCATGCTGAACAATTGACATTATATTCCGAAATTAGTGCAAATGATAAGAACTAAGTATTAGTCTGTGACGTAACATGATGTCATATGACGTCAGGACATGACTGCAAACTTGATTTCTAGTTTAAAGGTCCTATGTTCGAATCTTACTTCAGCCGCAATACTTCGGTTTTTCGGAATTAAGGTTAGCTGACAAAATATTCACACCTTAGTTTCAAGATGTACCATCTGAAAAAATTTGAAGAAAATCTGATCATAAATGGCGGCTGTAGAGCGCGAATACCATTTTTCACTATTTTTAGCTCTGACGTCAGGTGACGTCAAAGGGTGCTGAAAATGCTGTTGCTCAAAAGCGCATACTTTACTGCAATAACTCTGAAATTTTCATTATTCTGAACAACTGGCATCATGTCGAAATCATTGCCCTAATATGAAAATTAAGAAGTATGCTTATGACGTCACATGACGTCATATGACGTTCCGACTCCAAAAATTTGTAGAAATTTTGCAGAACTGCAAACTGTGTAAGTTTCATCTTTCTATCTCATCCTGAAGCTCTTTAATCCTAAAATGAAATTTTCGGTCATATGTTCGAATCTTATTTCAGCCACAGAACTTCGGTCTTTCGGAATTTCGGTTAGCTGACAGGATATGCACACCTTAGTTTCAAGATGTACAATCTGTGAACATTTTAAGAAAATCCGACCATAAATGGCGGCTGTAGAGCGTGAACACCATTTTTCACTATTTTTAGCTCTGACGTCACATGACGTCAAAGGGTGCTGAAAATTCTTTTCTTCAAAAGCGTATACTTTAGTGTCATAACTCTGAAATTTTCATTATTCTGAACAACTGGCATCATGTCGAAATCATTGCCCTAGTATGAAAATTAAAAAGTATGCTAATGACGTCACATGACGTCATATGACGTCACGACTCAAAATGTATATAGAAATTCTGCAGAACTGCAAACTGTGTAAGTTTCAACTTTCTATCTCATTCTGAAGCTCTTTAATCCTAAAATGAAATTTTCGGTCCTATGTTCGAATCTTATTTCAGCCACAGAACTTCGGTCTTTCGGAATTTCGGTTAGCTGACAAGATATGCACACCTTAGTGTCGGGGTTCATATTGAAGACAAAGTCCTCTGTCTATACTAAGTTTATTGAAACATTGAAGGTTTGGATGGACTAAGTATAGGGTTATATCTGCAACATACAAAACAAAAGAAAAATAAATAACATGTAAGAATAATAAGGCAAATAATGAAATAATTATGAGAATGAAATAGATCTATAATCTAACTTCACATTAGTACTAAAATTGAAGAAGATTACAATAAACATTAAGGGATCTTAATATTATGCATGTATTTAACATGTATCAACGTTTACTCTTATCATGTATACTAAGAATGTACACAATACCAATACACAGATAGATCTTGCTCGGTGAGCGCGAACGATTACATGTATAACAAATATGAATCGTATGATTTTAAAACAGTACAAAAATGTATTTCAATAATGGTTACCTGAATAATATTGAATACCCAGATAAATATATATCTCGGCCGTGTAACAAGATCGATGACCTTTTCAGTATCGTGCCTAGAAACCTTCTGAATATCCCGCCAAACATCACGTGATCTAGTGGTTAATATAATGTTGTTAGTGAAAGTTAGTATTGTTGTCGTCGTCTGAATAGTTAAATACTTGAAATCTAATAGGAAATATGAAAAGAAAAGAAACAGTATTCAAAAACAAATTTTATTTTATTTTATTTCACCCTACGACATACTCCCCCTGCTTCCGAAATGTCGTCCTCGACATTTTCCTGCACCAAAATAAAAAGTCAAACAAATTTTACTTTATGAATGTAGCTATTTATATAATACTAACATAATGAAATATAAAATATGGAAAATGAGTGATAAAATAATGATGTGAAGATGTGTTGCGACATCCTAATATAAAGAAATACAAACTACACAATCTAGAAAACCTAAACACAAGACTCGAATAAACTATGAGCTGATTATATCTTGTATTACCATAGCTACCCTTATCTCACATTATAAAAATGCAAGGGAATATAGGTCGAAATATAATACACGAGCCTCATAGCCAATAATAACTGAATTATCAACTACACAATCACAATCCATTGGAAACAAATAATAATTTCTACACTACTCCATTACACAAACTAGCATTTACTAGCATAATTACGGCACACTTACACACTTCCATATAAGCGAATAAATACAATTAACAATTCATATAGATAAATTACTGAGAATTACTACTCACAGTTACTACTCACAATTCTAATACTGTTTACTTGATGAACAAAAGCTGCAATTACATCATTATCTCTATGTGTATATTTAAGTACTATGTAAAGGTAAGTATACGGTAAGTATATGTGAATATCTACAATTTAATGGTAAGTATATGTGAATACCTACAACTTGTGTACACCTACAAAATAACATTCTAATATTTTAACTAATGTCAAGGCGACTTCATATAAAACTCTGTAAAAATATGTGTTTCATAACTTTCAGGCTTTATTAAATATTAAATATTACAGACAAGCTAAATGTTTCATTACATCACAAATTCTCCTGATGTCATCCATGATGGAGGTCTTCTTTCTCGTCTTGGTCTAAGCGGGGTGTCGGGACTGTTCCGTCGAGCTGGAATGACATATCTAGGAATGGCCTCTGATGATCTTGTAGACTTAATTTCCACGTCAGTTTTCTTCTTTGGAAGGGGAAGCAGTAAGTTTCGATGAAAAGTGCGAGTCTTCCTTGTATTTGGACAATCTTTCCTGACAATGTACACAGGAATGTCACTGTTTGGTTGGTCCATGACAACATACGGAACTTCTTCCCACTTGTCTGCTAACTTCTGCTTCCCTCGAATTGACACATTCCTGACAAGTACTAGGTCACCGACTTCAAGGGAAGCAGCTTTTGCGCGGTTGTCGTATCGGCTTTTGTCTTTCGACGCTGCTTTGGCAATAGCCTTTTCTGCTGACTTGTACGCCTTTGCCAACCGTTCCCTGAGTTTCTGGACATATTCGTGCTTGGTCCAAGTCTTCTCGTCTCCTACGTTGATTCCCAAAAGAGCATCTATTGCTAATTTAGGATGGCGGCCAAACATCAAGAAATAAGGAGAATGACCAGTTGTTTTATGAACAGTCACATTGTAAGCATGTACAAGTGATGCAACATGTGACTTCCAGTCATTCTTCTGCTCTTCGGTTAAAGTACCGAGCATTTTAAGGAGCGTAGAATTGTATCGCTCGACTTGTCCATTACCCATCGCATGATAAGGCGTAGTATGGCTTTTCGCAATTCCTGCTAGACTGCATAGGTTCTTCATCAGTTCAGATTCAAAGTTTGGGCCTTGATCTGAATGAATTCTGGTCGGAAAGCCATAATGGACGATAAATTGCTCAAAGAGTACCTTAGCCGTAGTTCTTGCAAGCTGGTTTTTTGTTGGATATGCTTGAGCGTATCGAGTAAAGTGGTCCGTTATAACTAAAATGTTTTCGAATCCACCCTTCGATCGTTCAAGAGACAAGAAATCCAAACAAAGTATCTCCATAGGGGCCGAAGACTGGATGTTGACCATCGCTGCTGTTGTAGGTAAGGCCTTTCTCCGAATGCATCTCGGGCAGTGTTTGACCTGTTCTTGAATCCAAGAATCCATCCCAGGCCAAAAAAACCTTTGTTTAAACAAAGATGTTGTCCTGTCACGCCCTTGATGGCCCAAATCATCATGTAGAGACTTGAATATATCTACACGAAGATTGTTTGGCAACACCAACTTATATTACTCTGTGTCATTGAAGAGTCCTTTGCGGTAAAGAACGTCATTGATAAGGATCAGTTTATCCCATTCTCTGAGGTATTTTAGTGAAAGCGTAGGAGAGCCTCGCTGAGCGGAAGGTCTCTTCCCCATTTTTAGATGTTGAATTACATCTGCTATCACTGCATCACTCATTTGGGCTTTTATCCAATCCTTAGAAGTTAAAGACTCGGCTTGTAAGACGTCCTTCGGAACTTCTCCAGCAGTTTCAAGTTCAGGTAAGTATACTGGATCCAAAGTACTGAAAGCCAATGGTGCTCTTTCAACGTCAGCAGTTGCTACACAGGTAAGTGCTTTTATTTCAGGTATCTCGATGGATTTTGGTGGAAGAGTCTCATGCTGCCTTGATAATCCATCAGCGTCCTTGTTGTTTATACCTTTCCTGTATTTGATGGTAAAATTGTAAGAACTTAGGGCAGCCATCCATCGGTGTCCTGTAGCGTCTAGTTTAGCCGTTGTCTGAACATATATGAGAGGATTATTATCAGTCCAAACTTCAAAATGACTGCCATAGAGGTAATCACTGAACTTCTCGGTGATCGCCCATTTTAGAGCTAAAAACTCCAATTTATGGGCTGGATAATTCCTCTCAGATGCTTTCAGGCTCCGACTAGCATAAGCAATTACACGATTGCTGCCACCTTGATGCTGATATAGGACTGCGCCAAGACCTGACGATGATGCGTCAGTGTGGACAGTAAAAGGTAAGTTGTAGTTGGCATATCCAAGTACAGGTGGATTGGTAAGTTTGCGAATGATCTCCCTAAAACTGTCTTCTTGATCTTTACCCCATCTGAACTCTGTCTTTTTCTTTCCTTTCTTTTCTTTCTTTGTTGAATGGCCAACTAAAAGATCATTCAGCGGTCGTACGATTTTTGCATATCCCTTTACGAATCTGCGGTAATAACCTGTAAAACCTAAAAATTGTCTTACATCTTTCGTTTTCTTTGGAACTGGCCAAGATTTTACAGCTTTTATCTTTTCTGGATCCGCCTCGATGCCTCTCTCTGAAACAACATGTCCAAGGTAGGTAATTTTAGATTTGAAGAGTTCACATTTTGATCCTTTTAATTTCAGATTATGCTTTTCCAAACGAGAAAAGACAGCTTCAAGTCGTTCAAGATGTTCCTCAAATGTTGAAGAAAAAAATGACAACATCGTCTAAGTAAATGAGACAATCTCTAAGATTCAGTTCGCCCATGCACCTTTCCATAAGTCTTTGGAACGTGGCTGGTGCGTTGGTCAATCCGAATGGCATTCTATTTGCTTCGTAAAATCCGAGAGGTCCTACTGAAAATGCTGTTTTATGTTTGTGTTCTTCCTTTACAGAAACTTGCCAATACCCTGAACGCAAATCCAGCTTAGAAAAATATTTTGATCCAGACAAAAGATGTAGAGTATTTTCTATTTTGGGTATACTATATGCGTCCTTTATTGTTCTTTCGTTGAGTTTCCTGTAGTCGATACAGAATCTAATAGTTCCATCTTTCTTTCTAACTATAACTACATTTGATGAGAATGGGCTGTTTGACTCCCTGATGGCTCCACATGCTAACATGTCTTTCAGATGCTCCCTAACTTCATTCATTAATCCTGGTGGTATGTTCCTTGGTGCATCTTTAAATGGTTTCTCATCAGATAAATGTATTTCATGTTTGATCAAATCTGTATTTCCCAAATCAGTTGGTCCAGATGAGAATATGTGCTTCCATTTGTCCATCAATGTTCTTGCTTTATTCTTCTGTTCTTCGTCTAATTCTGTGTCTTCTAAACTAATTCCAACATTTGTTTTCATTTCTGTGGTGTCAGTACTTTGTGTATTAATTGTAGTTTTTATTCCAGAATCATCCTGAAAAGCATCTCGTATGACTTTCACTTCTTCTAACTGGCATATAATCTTCTGTGCCTCAATGGTAACTGGTTTCGATGACAAATTTACAAGTCTCACCGGAACTCTTGCAATTCTGCCTGGTTTGTTAAGAGTGACAACTCTTGGACAAACAGTAAAGCGTGTCGGATGACAATCATTTGCCTCCGTAACAGCTACTTCTACTGTTTTGACTCTCCTTACAATTCCAGTAATGGTTCTTGTTTCAGAGGGCTGCAGCTTGACTCTGCGTGTTGCTTTCACGGTACCAACACAAGCATCACCCATGGAACTGAAAGCTAAAGACCATTCATCTGGAATTAGTGCTTCCTCTGTACATTCTGTCTTAAGTTGTCGAATAATGTTTGTACCAATGATAATAGGCTCCTCTGAATTTGAGTCGGTGTTAGGCACAACCAGTACTGGAACATCTATGGTCTTGTTGTTTATAAAAGGTATAGTTATTTTTGCTTCTATGTAACCTCTATATGGTATCTTTTCTCCATTTGAAGCTATAATATTCAAGTCGAATTCTGTTAAAGGACGAAGTTGTGGTTTTGGATCCAAGGTATTGTAGAAATATTCAGAAATTGTCGTTACCATTGATCCAGTATCTATTATAGCTTTGGATAATTTTCCCTCAAATATAATATCTCCTGTGTTGTTATGACCTATTATCCTTTTCATCAATGATGGTTCAGGGCATTTGTTGTCGTCATCTGTTCGCCCTCCAACAGTGACTACTTCCGGTTTAAATTGCTGTCTTGCTTGTGTGTCCTATCTCCTGCATGTGTTCTATCGATCCCTCTGTCACCTCTAGCGTTATTCCCACTGGAATCCTGTCTTGAAGATGTTCCTCTCTGAAAATATCTGTCTTGCGGTCCATCATGTCTCCTATCTTTGTTGAAGTCATGTCTTCCTCTATATTGCATATCATTGTCCCTCTGGTGTTGTTTGTTCCATCTGCTATTCCTCTCACCTCTGTCTGTCCAGTGTCCTTGGTCACCCCTATATACTTGTCTGTTCCTGTAATCCTTATTTTTATTTTCCACTTTTTCCTCTAGGGATTCCATCCTTCTTAGAAGACTCCTTAGCATTTCCATCTGTTCATCAACAGCCTTTGTCTGCTGGTTCTGTGTGACTTTCCTCTCACTGCTATCACTATCCGTCTTTAATTCATTTTCCTCTATTCTAACCTTTTTCCTCAATTCTCCTCTAGTTATTCCTAAATATTTCCTCATCATTTCATCTGCTTGGTCTTCCTTTACTTGTCCCTTCTTAATTGCTTTTTGCATGATGCTTTCAATTCTAATGCTCCATTCTGATACATTCTCTGTCTCCTTCTGTCTTGATGCATAAAAGTCTGCTAAATGAGATTCTCCAGATCTCCTATCTCCATATATGCTTTCCAATTTCCTGAGAATATCCTTAGTAGATGCATTGATACTAATTGTGGCCAATACTTTCCTTATTCCTGTTGTCGAAGAACTTAAGGAACTCCTAACAGCATGCAAAAGTGCTTGTTTTTCATAAAGCCCAGAAGACATCATTACTTCCACCTCTAACTTCCACTCCTCAAATGTAGCTTCAGTTAAATTCGGTAGCCTTGGTCTGAAATTCCATGGCGGGCAGTATGATCTATCCTGGTCCGGTACTGCTTTACGTCTAGAATGCTTCCTCTTACTGTCTGTCGACTCCTTGCTTCTCATCCTGACATTTAATTCAGAGTCACTGCTGCTGCTACTGTCATTCATCGAATTCAGTGTAGCTTCATGAGATTTCAGGGTCCTCAATAAAGCAGATTCTTCCTCTTTCAGCCTATTTATCCTCTCCTTTTTTTTAATCGTTTCTGTCTCAGAAGCTCTATTTCTCTTTTCCTCTTTTCCAACTCTCTTATTTTCTTCTTTTCTTCAATTTTCTCTTTATAATTCTTCTCTTGATCCCGGAGTAATTGAATCCTTCTGGCAATTTCATCCTCAGAATCTGAATCATATGACAGCTCACCACCACTGTGATCTTTAATCTTTAATTTCTTCTTGGGTGATAGTAATCTGTCAATCTTTTCATCTTGAAGTCCTGACTTTTTTCATGTCCCTTCATGTATTCTGTATTTGATATTTTACTTTCCTTCAGCCTCCTGTCAATCCATTTCATTTCCTTTGCAAGGGTATCTTCATCTGATAAACCATCATCTTCATGTTCCAAGTTCAAATGTCTCTCCAATTTCCGACTCTTAACTAAATCTTTTTCCTCCGATCTAGACGCTAAATCAGATTTATTTCTGCCATCCGCGTGATCAATTCGTGTACTCTCATGAATCCTACTACGAGATTTCAATGATGACTCTATTTCCTCTATTTCTTTTTCCATTTCTTTCTTCCTCCTTTCAAGCTGCTTAAAATCCACGTCATCCTCTCCTGTTATCCTATCTTTATTCGTACGTTGTCTCTCATCAATGAGCTGTGATTTTTTCTCTTTAAATTCAGCTATTTTCTTGCTTGATTTTTTCTCTCTATTAATTTGTCTTAACTCTCTATCAGACAAATACTTTGCCATGTTTACAATATTTCATGTATAATGTGTTTATATTATATAATGTTATACATATATTGTATTTTATTATATGTGCATGTGTGTGTTGTACCTCATCAGTCACCTTAGCAATTATCAATTGCTCATTTAATATTACTCTATTCTATCTCTTAAATGTATAAACTATGTTTAACTACAACATATACCATCACTATTATCTCCCCTGAATCTACCTATGCTAATCATGTGTTCAAAATTACAACAACAACTATTGTTGCAAAGTACAAATCTCAATTACCTCCCTTGATTCTAATTACCAACAATGACCTCTAATGACCCCTATCAAGTAACTCAAGTGCGGCACCTATTCCTAACAACTATCACACTATATACAAAGTCATCTTTTCTACAAACACCTTTCTAAACACAATGTCAGCTAAGGACTAATTCACTACCGTCACAAATCTCAGCCTGACACTAATTCAACTAAAACATCTCATATCATGATCACAAATCACCAATGACAACCACTAATACACAACAATATGCAACATCCAGCTATCCTATTCACGATTTTACCCACAATCACTAAGAACTGATCAACCAATTTGCTTGGTCAAGTCCACTATCACTGCGCATAAATGTCAAATTACAAAACAGAAACTGACATCAAATTCACCGTTACTATATAAACATAAGGAAAACTACGACCAAATTCCTATCAGCTCAACACGCCAATTATTTACCTGTACATACGAACACAAATTACCGCTGAACATTTGTACATTCTACAATACACAAACTAATTCACTCCATGTCCGACAACTAATTTCCAACCCCATTTGCAACACGTGTGTGTATGTGTAAATATGTACCTGTAAATTAATAATAAACAATGTATATATTCTCTAAATAATATCTTGAAAATATCAACGCATCAAAAATATCACGGTTCTGTCACGGATCAAACCCGGGTACCCGATATCGCTAGTCGAGCGCGTTACCAACTGAGCTACGCAGGTCAGTGTTGAAAACCGAGCACTGATAAGCAAATACAATACTAGTTATACTGTACTTGAACAAATGATCGCTTTTCAATTGCGTCAGATTTTACAGAATAAAAGGAATACATGTCTTTCATTCTAAAAATCATGCAATAAACAGATTTTCATGAGATAACGTATAAATTATTTTGGATACAGGCAGGACTGCTTCCAAAATAAATAACATGGGTCAGAGCATATAGAGTAATTCTGAAAAACTCTTATATATGTATCTACATGAATATCTCAATTATGACGACTTTGGGGGTTTTTTTAGGGGTAGGAGGGAAGATAATGTTAATAATTAGGTGTTAAGAAAATTATGGGAACATACATGCATGTGCTCAATGCGGGATATTGCATTAATATATTGGGGAAAAAATGCAATCGATTATATATCGATCATATTTTTGATTAACCAGTTTCAAGAGCAAATCCAAACTATACAACTATTATATTATAGTACATATATATTCACCCCCGTTATTTCTTTCTAACTTGATCTGTCAATCCGCCATTAATGTATATGAACTCTCGCTCAATCATTCAATCAAAAATGATTCCTATCTAGTTTTCACTAAACTTTTCAATAAGAAAGCATATATTATTTACCTTATACTTAATTTTATATTTATTTTAAGAATTCAATCTTCTCTCTCCTGTTTCCGTCAATCTATCTCTCACTCTCTATCTCCTCATCTATTTATGGAAGAGAACAATAAGATGGTTTTAAAATATGTTAATATTTCTGTCAGATTATAGCTATGAGACAAAAACAATGAAAACCATATATATTCTTTGTCTCTCAATGTAACAATGTAACTAAATAAGATTGACCATATATTTGAAATGTATATCTCTCTATCTCTCACTATCCACCCATCTCTCTATCTCTCTCCCTTTCTCTCAAAAATAAGCTCTTTCAGACAATTACAAACACAAAAATATACAAATATTGAACAAAAATAGTACTTACATACTAATGCATCTACATTATACCAATCCAGATTTCAAAAACAGTGGTACACAATTTCCAATATCACAACCACAGTTCACAGTTTATAGCCTGTCCACTTGTCACAAAACACAAAGTTAGTCCTGCACGTGCATAATGATTCCGTCCTCCTGGTGATCCCGCGGTGATCCTTCCAAGGAAATATGGCCAAATCCAGCGATCGCAACCAGAAATAAATAGTAGGGGCCCTCGAAACGTCAATCAGTCTCTCCCGGGGGTTTCCTCCAAAGCTCAGCACCAAACAGTCACCCAGAAATATGTGATCTCCAGCATGTACATGTATCATCTATCAGACCTCGATGCACCTCGATAAGTATACATAAATGTCCATCCCTTCAACCACGTTGGGCGCCATTGTCGGGGTTCATATTGAAGACAAAGTCCTCTGTCTATACTAAGTTTATTGAAACATTGAAGGTTTGGATGGACTAAGTATAGGGTTATATCTGCAACATACAAAACGAAAGAAAAATAAATAACATGTAAGAATAATAAGGCAAATAATAAAAAATAATTATAATCTAACTTCACATTAGTACTAAAATTTTAATTTTTAAGAATGTACACAAAATAAATACACAGATAGATCTTGCTCGGTGAGCGCGAACGATTACATGTATAACAAATATGAATCGTATGATTTTAAAACAGTACAAAAATGTATTTTAATAATGGTTACCTGAATAATATTGAATACCCAGATAAATATATATCTCGGCCGTGTAACAAGATCGATGACCTTTTCAGTATCGTGCCTAGAAACCTTCTGAATATCCCGCCAAACATCACGTGATTTAGTGGTTAATATAATGTTGTTAGTGAAAGTTAGTATTGGTGTCGTCGTCTGAATAGTTAAATACTTGAAATCTAATAGGAAATATGAAAAGAAAAGAAACAGTATTCAAAAACAAATTTTATTTTATTTTATTTCACCCTACGACATTAGTTTCAAGGTGTACCATCTGTGAAAATTTGAAGAAAATCCGACCATAAATGACGGCTGTAGAGCGTGAAAACCATTTTTCACTATTTTTAGCTGTGACGTCATGTGACGTCATAGGGTGCTGAAGATGCTTTTGTTCAAAAGCGCATACTTTACTCTCATAACTCTGAAATTTTCATTATTCTGAACAACTGGCATCATGTCGAAATCATTGCCCTCATATGAAAATTAAGAAGTATGCTTATGACGTCATATAACGTCGTATGACGTCACGCATCAAAATATTTGTAGAAATTCTGCAGAACTGCAAACTGTGTAAGTTTCATCTTTCTGTGTCATCCTGAAGCTCTTTAATCCTAAAATGAAATTTTCGGTCCTATGTTCGAATCTTATTTCAGCCACAGAACTTTGGTCTTTCGGAATTTCGCTTAGCTGACAGGATATGCACACCTTAGTTTCAAGATGTACCATCTGTGAAAATTTGAAGAAATTCCGACCATAAATGACGGCTGTAGACCGCGAACACCATTTTTCACTATTTTTAGCTGTGACGTCATGTGACGTCATAGGGTGCTGAAGATGCTTTTGTTCAAAAGGGCATACTTTACTTTCATAACTCTGAAATTTTCATTATTCTGAACAACTGGCATCATGTCGAAATCATTGCCCTAATATGAAAATTAAGAAGTATGCTTATGACGTCACATGACGTCATATGACGTCCCGACTCATAATATTTGTAGAAATTCTGCAGAACTGTAAACTGTGTAAGTTTCAACTTTCTATCTCATCCTGAAGCTCTTTAATCCTAAAATGAAATTTTCGGTCCTATGTTCGAATCTTATTTCAGCCACAGAACTTCGGTCTTTCGGAATTTCGCTTAGCTGACGGGATATGCACACCTTTGATTCATGATGTACCATCTGCGAAAATTTGAAGAAAATCCGACCATAAATAACGGCTGTAGAGCGCGAACACCATTTTTCACTATTTTTAGCTGTGACGTCATGTGACGTCATAGGGTGCTGAAAATCATTAAAATCAAAATTTCCTCACGTGACTAATAAGCCATAAAAATTTCATCGTCCTAGGTCCATTGCAACATATAAAAATAAGCGTTTAGTTAGGAAGAAGAAAAGAATAATAATAATAATAACTAGATGTCATTCGTGAAAACGAATGATAGGACTTTCTGCAAGCTGTGTTAATGCAAAAAGCAGGAGATAGAAGTTTCATGTAATGACTCACCTCTGGTAGTATTTCATGTTCATGCTGAACAATTGACATTATATTCCGAAATTAGTGCAAATGATAAGAACTAAGTATTAGTCTGTGACGTCACATGACGTCATATGATATATAACTCTAAACATATGTAGAAATTCTGCAGAACTGCAAACTGTTTAAGTTTCAACTTTCTATCTCATCCTGAAGCTCTTAATCCTAAAATGAAATTTTCGGTCCTATGTTCGAATTTTTTCCCTTCGGTTTCGGAATTTCGATTAGCTGACAGGATATGCACACCTAACTTTCAAGATGTACCATCTGTGAAAATTTGAAGAAAATCCGACCATAAATAGCGGCTGTAGAGCGTGAACACCATTTTTCACTATATTTAGCTCTGACGTCACATGACGTCATAGTGTGCTAAAGATGCTTTTGTTCAAAAGGGCATATTTTACTGTCATAACTCTGAAATTTTCGTTATTCTGAACAACTGGCATCATGTCAAAATCATTGCCCAAATATGAAAATTAAGAAGTATGCTTATGACGTCACAAGACGTCATATGACGTCAAGACTCAAGATATATGTAGAAATTCTGCAGAACTGCAAACTGTGTAAGTTTCAACTTTCTATCTCATCCTGAAGCTCTTTAATCCTAAAATGAAATTATCGGTCCTATGTTCGAATCTTATTTCAGCCACAGAACTTCGGTCTTTGGGAATTTCGGTTAGTTGACAGGATATGCACACCTGAGTTTCAAAATGTACCATCTGTGAAAATTTGAAGAAAATCCGACCATAAATGACGGCTGTAGAGCGTAAACACCATTTTTCACTATTTTTTGCTGTGACGTCATGTGACGTCATAGGGTGCTGAAGATGCTTTTCTTCAAAAGCGCATACTTTGCTTTCATAACTCTGAAATTTTCATTATTCTGAACAACTGGCATCATGTCGAAATCATTGCCCAAATATGAAAATTAAGAAGTATGCTTATGACGTCACATGACTTCATATGACGTCACGACTCAAAATTTTTGTAGAAATTCTGCAGAACTGCAAACTGTGTAAGTTTCAACTTTCCATCTCATCCTGAAGCTCTTTTATCCTAAAATGAAATTTTCGGTCCTATGTTCGAATCTTATTTCAGCCACAGAACTTCGGTCTTTCGGAATTTCGGTTAGCTGACAGGATATGCACACCTTTGATTCAAGATGTACCATCTGTGAAAATTTGAAGAAAATCCGACCATAAATGACGGCTGTAGAGCGCGAACACCTTTTTTCACTATTTTTAGCTGTGACGTCACATGACGTCATAGGGTGCTGAAGATGCTTTTCTTCAAAAGCGCATACTTTGCTTTCATAACTCTGAAATTTTCATTATTCTGAACAACTGGCATCATGTCGAAATCATTGCCCTAAAATGAAAATTAAGAAGTATGCTTATGACGTCACATGACGTCATATGACGTCACGCCTCAAAATATTTGTAGAAATTCTGCAGAACTGCAAACTGTGTAAGTTTCAACTTTCTATCTCATCCTGAAGCTCTTTAATCCTAAAATGAAATTTTCGGTCCTATGTTCGAATCTTATTTCAGCCACAGAACTTCGGTCTTTCGGAATTTCGGCTAGCTGACAGGATATGCACACCTTTGATTCAAGATGTACCATCTGTAAAAATTTGAAGAAAATCCGACCATAAATGACGGCTGTAGAGCGCGAACACCATTTTTCACTATTTTTAGCTGTGACGTCATGTGACGTCATAGGGTGCTGAAAATCATTGAAATCAAAATTTCCTCACGTGACTAATAAGCCATAAAAATTTCATCGTCCTAGGACTATTGCAACATATAAAAATAAGCGTTTAGTTAGGAAGAAGAAAAGAATAATAATAATAATAATAATAATAATAATAAACATAACAAACCCAATAGGACTTTCTGCTTTAGGCAGAAAGTCCTAATAATAATAAACAGTACAAACCCAATAGGACTTTCTGCTTTAGGCAGAAAGTCCTAATAACTAGACTTCTTTTGTTTTGAACAAAAGATAGGGCTTTCTGCACTGCAAACCATGACAAACCTGGTGTTTTTCGAATTTTGGCAAACGTATATAATCCTGCACAATGAAGTCGTAATCTATAACTTCTGTGAAAATTCCATGCCAATCCGTCCATAAATGACGGCTGTGCAGCGCGGATGAACTTTGGTAGCTTTTTTAAGTTTTGATGTCATGTGACGTCATATGAAAATTTTACTCATTAAATCTTAATGTTCATGATTACCTACATAGGACATTAAATTTTCATTGTCTATGAACCTTTGCAACATGAGTAAATTGACATTCAGGAATCGGAAATTCTCTTCAATTTGATGACGTCATATGACGTTCATCTTTACAAAATGCAAAGGAAACACAGAGACGTAAAAGCTCGCTAAATATCAAATTTCTATCTCATCTAGAAATGATTTTATACGTATTTAAATTTGACGTCCTTGGTTCGAATCTTGGATTCGCCATAGAACCTTTGCTTTTTCGAATCTTGGCAAACCTATATAAACCTGCACAATGAGATCGTAATATATAACTTCTGTGAAAATTCCATGCCAATCCGTCCATAAATGACGGCTGTACAGCGCGTACAAACTTTGGTAGCTATTTTTAGTTCTGACGTCATGTGACGTCATATGAAAATTTTAAACATTGGATCAAAATGATCATGATCACCTACAAAGGTTTAATTTCCTTTTTATGAAACCTTGCAACATGAGTAAATTGACATCAAGAAATCGGAAATTCTATACAACTTGATGACGTCAAATGACGTCATATGACGTTCATCTTTACATAATGCAAAGGAAAAACAGAGACGTATAATCTCGCCAAATATCAACTTTCTATCTCATCTAGAAACGTTTTTTATATGGATTTGAAATTTGACGTCCTTGGTTTGAATCTTGGATTCGCCATAGAACCTTAGTTCTTTTGAATCTTGGCAAACCTATATAATCCTGCACAATGAGGTCGTAATATATAACTTCTGTGAAAATTCCATGCCAATCCGTCCATAAATGACGGCTGTACAGCGCGTACAAACTTTGGTAGCTATTTTTAGTTCTGACGTCATGTGACGTCATATGAAAATTTTATACATTGAATCTAAATGTTCATGATTACCTACATAGGACATTAAATTTTCATTGCCTATGAGCCTTTGCAACATGAGTAAATTGACATCAAGAAATCGGAAATTCTATACAACTTGATGACGTCATATGACGTTCATCTTTGCAAAATACAAAGGAAACACAGAGACATATAATCTCGCCAAATATCAACTTTCTATCTCATCTAGAATCGATTTTATATGGATTTGAAATTTGACGTCCTTGGTTCGAATCTTGGATTCGCCCTAGAACCTTAGTTATTTCGAATCTTGGCAAACCTATATAATCCTGCACAATGAGGTCTTAATATATAACTTCTGTGAAAATTCCATGACAATCCGTCCATAAATGACGGCTGTACAGCGCGTACAAACTTTGGTAGCTATTTTTAGTTCTGACGTCATGTGACGTCATGTGAAGATAAAAATAATATATTCCAAAATACCATTGCTTCAGGTGTCTGTTGATAGAATTTCTTTGTCCTAAACCTTCAGCAACTTAATGAAATAACAACATGAAAAGGTTGGAAAAAAAGAATAATAATAATAAAAGACAGAACAAACCCAATAGGTCTTTCTGCGAAAAGCAGAAAGCCCTAATAATAAACATAACAAACCCAATAGGACTTTCTGCTTTAGGCAGAAAGTCCTAACTAGATTTCATTCGTTGATACGAATGATAGGACTTTCTGCTAAAATTGAAAAATATTAAGATTAATTCCGTTAGAAAGAATATATATGAAATTCTCTACCTTTTACTTATTTTTTTTTTTCGTATGGACTTCTTTTAGCTTTGACGTCACATGACGTCATAGGGTGCTGAAAATTCTTTTGTTCAAAAGCGCATACTTTACTTTCGTAACTCTGAAATTTTCATTATTCTGCACAACTGGCATCATGTCAAAATTATTGCCTTAAAATGAAAATTAAGAAGTATGCTTATGACGTCACATGATGTTATATGACGTCAAGACTCAAATATATGTAGAAATCTGCAGAACTGCAAACTGTGTAAGTTTCAACTTTCTATCTCATCCTGAAGCTCTTTAATCGTAAAATGAAATTTTCAGTCCTATGTTGGAATCTTATTTCAGCCACAGAACTTCGGTCTTATGAAATTTCTGTTAGCTGACAGGATATACACACCTTAGTTTCAAGATATACCATCTGTGAAAATTTGAATAAAAACCGACCATAAATAGCGGCTGTAGAGCGTGAACACCATTTTTCACTATTTTTAAATGTGACGTCACATGACGTCATAGGGTGCTGTAGATGCATTTATTCAAAAGCGCATATGTTGCTGTTATTACTCTGAAATTTTCATTATTCTGAACAACTGGCATCATGTCGATATTATTGCACTAAAATGAAAATTAATAGGTATGCATATGACGTAACATGACGTCATATGACGTCATGACTCAAATCTATGTAGAAATTCTGCAGAACTGCAAACTGTGTAAGATTCAGCTTTCTATCTCATCCTGAAGCTCTTCAATCCTAAAATGAAATTTTCGGTCCTATGTTCGAATCTTATTTCAGCCACAGAACTTCGGTCTTTCGGAATTTCGGTTAGCTGACAGGATATACACTCTTTAATTTCAAGATGTACCATCTGTGAAAATTTGAAGAAAATCCGACCATAAATGACGGCTGTAGAGCGCAAACACCAATTTTTCACTATTTTTAGCTGTGACGTCATGTGACGTCATAGGGTGCTGAAGATGCTTTTGTTCAAAAGCGCATAGTTTACTTTCACAAGTCTGAAATTTTCATTATTCCGAACAACTAGCATCATGTCGAAATCATTGCCCTAAAATGAAAATTAAGAAGTATGCTTATGACGTCGCATGACGTCATATGACGTCACGACTCAAAATGTATGTAGGAATTCTGCAGAACTGCAAACTGTGTAAGTTTCAACTTTCTACCATATCCTGAAGCTCTTCAATCTTAAAATGAAATTTTCGTTCCTATGTTCGAATCTTATTTCAGCCACAGAACTTCGGTCTTTTGGAATTTCGGTTAGCTGACAGGATGTGCATACCTTAGTTTCAAGATGTACCATCTGTGAAAATTTGAAGAAAATCCGACCATAAATGACAGCTGTAGAGCGCGAACACCATTTTTCACTATTTTTAGCTGTGATGTCATGTGACGTCATAGGGTGCTAATGATGCATTTCTTTAAAAACACTTTATTTTCTGTCATAACTCTGAAATTTTCATTATTCTGCACAACTGGCATCATGTCGAAATCATTGCCCTCAAATGAAAATTAAGAAGTACGCTTATGACGTCACATGACGACTTATGACGTCTCGACTCGAAATATTTGTCGAAATTCTTCCAACTTGCAAACTGTGTAAGTTTCAACTTTCTGTCTCATCCTGAAGCTCTTTAATCCTAAAATGAAATTTTCGGTCCTATGTTCGAATCTTATTTCAGCCACAGAATTTAGTATTCCGTATATATAAGAAAAAATATGTTTTGTATGTATGGAGTACTATTCTTTTCAGAATTTTATTTTAAATTACTGAACTTCAAATCCCTGTGATATTTATTTCAATTTAAAAACACACACTCACAGACAAGTGAATTTATATCTAAGTCCTTAAATAATTTATTTTACAACAAGAAAATTACCAAGAAACAGCTGATTTCTCCATACTGCCTGCGTTTTTTTTTTTCTTTCAACGCCCGAATAGTCAGCCCTTTAATAATTTAAATTTAACGGTTTGACAGATTGCGGGAAAATAATCGCAATATCGCTGACCAATTTCGCAGCGTAAAAATCCGAATCATCCCGAAATGTACTGCGCTGCTGGTCCAGGTTGTTGTCCTTTTCTCGGATTCGCATATATTTCAAACAAATAAACATTCAAAGGAGGATTATTTTCACGACAATTTTGAATATTTCGATAGAGAAATATATATTTGAGTGATTCCGTATGTTAACTTCATAGATTTATTTGAATGATTTGAAAAAACGGAGTTGAAGCGAGTCGACCCCTGAAAAGATGTCCACCCTTATTGATAGTGTATGTACAGTGTGTGTGTGTGTGTGTGGTGTGTGTATGGGAGCAAGTCCCTGTGGCCTAGGTCACACATTCAGGATTTTTACTGCCGTCCTTGATAGGACCATTCCCGATTAAAATGTGTCAAAAGTCTGATCAAGATCCTGTGATTCGTGGCTGGAAATTCAAACTTTTATTAAAATTTGTAAAAAACATTTATTTAATCACGACAACAATCAGATATTGTTCAGGAGGCGTCCCGATCCAGCCGTTTCCAGCAGAATTCGTCCCGATTATCCGTTCTCAATCCGATTCTGATCCGATACAGCAGAATTTGTCACGACATAGTCACGATTGTAATCCGACTTGACAAAATCGGCTGAGTTTCCCGAATGTTACGGGACGCACCTAACTGTCAGGAGTGCTTGGCCGACCTCTCCGGACCATTCCCGATCCGTAGGACTCTGTTACGAACATATACGACTGCGTTCAGACAATGATAGGACATTGAGGATAGTAATCCGACTTTTTCGCTTTTCGTGTCGTAGCGCTGTCTGACCTCAAACGGGAGCCATAATCGACACTGTGTGAACGCCGCATTACAGACAAATTAGCTTGCAGCGTCTTGAACGGATGACATGTGTTGATCATTTTGTTTAAAACGTCTACACTTATACACGCTCATGGTATCTCAAGCTGGCAATTAAATTACATTGTACTATAAAATATATTTTCACATAGGTTATCATTTATCATAAATTTGGAATATAGCTTGTACAACATTTATCGATAGATGCAACAATAAAGTCGGGAAATTGCAATGTTTCAACAACGGTCTAAATGACATGTGTCAAAACGCTCAAAGGATTAACTCAACTGATATTCATAAGTAACGTAAATAAAATGATTTGAAAAAATTAAATATTGTCAACACTTGTTTAATTTGTTTGTTTGTTTGTTCGGTTTAACGTCCCACCGACAGTATTTCAGTCATTTGGAGACGATGTCTACTTAATGCAGTTATAGTGCTGCCACACTGCAGTATCACGTCGTAGACATGTGGCATGATATCACACCCAGTCACATTATCCTGATACCGGGCCAACCAGTCCTGCAACTACCCTTATATGCTAAGTGTCAAGCAAGGGAGCTATAACAGTACCATTTTTTACGACTTTGGTATCGAACCCACGACCTCCCGCTCTCGAGGCGGACGCTCTAAACACTCGGCCACCGGGAACGGTACACCTGTTTAGCTAGTAATATCAATATGATATAAGTAAAAAAAATTTTTTTCAATTTATATGACTAATACATATCTGTAAACTTACATTTTCCGAAAATGCTTCAATTAAGGTGAAAGCGAAAGTAGGATATTTTATGAAAATTCTTACAAATGGCTTTATATTCGTATTTTTTATATAACTTCCTTATTTCTTGATCAATTTCAAAACTCTAGGTGCCAAAATAATCGTCTTAAAATTCTCTACATCTCACTTGCTTAATGTAAAACTTATTTCTAATGATTCTTAAGATATAAGTCGTAAAATTCTGACATGACGGCAAAATCGCTGAAATTCTATATGTTTAAATTTTTATTTTTGATGTAACTTCCTTATACTTTGATCAATTTCAAAACTTAAGGTACCAAAATAATCGTCTGAAAATTCTCTACATTTCACATGCTTTATCTTTAGGAATATTTTTAATACTTTTTGAGATACAAGCTCTTAAACCTCTTGAAAAATGAAAAAATCACCAAAGCTATATGCACGAATTTCGTTTTTTCCCCATTACTCCATGAATCTTAGATCAATCGTTAAACTTTAAGCATCAAAAGAACGGCCAAACATTGCTCTACAAATAATATTCATCATCATATTTTCAAAAATCAAAGAATTTCGAGATATAAACTGTTAAACACACTGAGGGTTACCGAATTTTGTTTTTTCCGCCATAACTCAACCGATTCAACCCCGATCATCAAAAACTAAATATAATCTGAAAGGTCTTTCTAAGCTCTACAAATTATACGCATAGTGTCTCGATAGAATATTTACCGTTTTTGAGATATTTAAGGCCGAAGAAAAACCCGATAATTGATATATGACCTTGACCTTTGGGATCTTCCGGAAACGAAAGTGACATGGCTCTATAGATTCTAATACTGCATCTTCAGACAAAATTTCAAGTAAATCATGCAAAAAATAAAGCCTACAGGGCTTAAAAACCGTTAAGTTTTAATACGAAAGTTTTAAGAGCATTATGACGTCATGTGACGTCATACCGCGTTCATCTTTTCAGAATGTATAGAAGATCTGGAAACTAATATTCAGCCTAAATCTCAGCTTTCTAGCTTTTCTGGAAGCGATTTTATACGCATTTGAAATTTGACGTCATAGGTTCGAATCTTGGATTCGCCATAAAACATTTGCCTTTTCGAATTTGGAAAAACGGACACCGGGATGCACAACTAGAGCCTAACATACACATTCTGTGAAATTCTGATGAAGAAGAAGAAGCAGAAGAATAATAAAAAAACAGTACAAACCCAATATGACTTTCTGCCTGTAGGCAGAAAGTCCTAATAAAAAACATAACAAACCCAATATGACTTTCTGCCGAAAGGGCAGAAAGTCCTAATAATAAGAAGAAGAATAATAAAACAAGAGGGCCAAGATGGCCCTTGGTCGCTCACCTGAGAAAGATGATTGCTTAAGAAATAAAGATGCTTGAGTGTAAAAGTGAAATCTGGCTTTTTTTATGGTGAAATGGGCATAACTCCTAAATTTACAAGTCAATATCAGTTATAATTGAACCCGATTGTGAGATTATGGGCATAAACATTGTCTTAAAGTTTAAAAATGATTGTTAAAAAAATGAAGTTGGTAGAGAATAAACAAAGTGAAATCTTGCATTTTTTGTATTAAAAGGGGCATAACTCCTGACCTAAATGACCCATCTCAGCCACAATTGAACTCAATCGAGACATTATGGTCATTAACAATGTCATAAAGTTTGAAGATGATAAAAAAGATAAACAAGTGAAATTGCTTTTTTTATTAAAAGGGGCATCTCCTGACCAAATGACATCTCAGCCAAATGAACTCAATCGAGACCTTATGGTCATAACATTGTCATAAAGTTTGAAGATGATTGCTCAAAAGATGAAGATGCTAGAGTGTAAACAAAGTGATTTCTGGCATTTTTTTATATTAAAAGGGGCTTAACTCCTGACCTAATCAACTGACCTCAGTCATAATCAAACTCAATCGAGACCTTATGGTCATAAGCATTGCCATAAAGTTTGAAGATGATTGCTCAAAAGATGAAGATGCTAGAGTGTAAACAAGTGAAATTGGCATTTTTTAATATTAAAAGGGGCATTACTCCTGACCTAATTGATGAATGTCAGCCATAATCGAACTCAATCGAAACCTTATGGTCATAAGCATTGCCATAAAGTTTGAAGACGATTGCTCAAAAGATGAAGATGCTAGAGTGTAAACAACTTGAAATATGGCATTTTTTTGAATATTAAAAGGGGCTTACTCCTGACCTAATTGAGATTCAGCCAAATCGAACTTCGATTTTATGGTTATAACATTGATAAAGTTTGAAGAATTGCTCAAAATGAAATGCTAGAGTGAAACAATTGAAATTGGCTTTTTTTTTGACCAAATTGGGCTCAGCCATAATCGAACTCAATCGAAACCTTATGGTCATAAGCATTGCCATAAAGTTTGAAGACGATTGCTCAAAAGATGAAGATGCTAGAGTGTAAACAATTGAAATATGGCATTTTTTGAATTTTAAAAGGGGCATAACTCCTGACCTAATGTTCCGATATCAGCCATAATCGAACTTGGCCGAGATTTTATGGTCATAAACATTGATATAAAGTTTGAAGATAATTGCTCATGAAATGAAGATGCTAGAGTGCAAACAATGTGAAATCTGGCTTTTTTTAATTTTAAAAGGGGCATAACTCCTGACCTAATGTTCCGATATCAGCCATAATCGAACTTGGCCGAGATTTTATGGTCATAAACATTGATATAAAGTTTGAAGATAATTGCTCATAAAATGAAGATGCTAGAGTGCAAACGAAGAAATTGTGGACGACGGACGGACGGACGGACGACGGACATTCATCGATCCTAAAAGCTCATCCTGAGCACACGTGCTCAGGTGAGCTAAAAACAGTACAAACCCAATATGACTTTCTGCCTGTAGGCAGAAATCCTAACTAGATTTCATTCGTTGATACGAATGATAGGACTTTCTGCTAACATTGAAAAATATAAAGATTAATACCGTTAGAAAGAATATATATTAAATTCCCTACCTTTTACTTTTTTTCGTATGGACTTCTCATGCATGAACTTTGTGAAATAAGCCATATGGCAAAAATAAATAAATCTTTGTTTTGATATCGCTTTCTTATAACTTGACCAATTTTAGTATTCTAGGTACCAAAATAAATGGCCTGAAAATCCCGACAATTCCATTGTAGCATATTTGGGTCTAGTTTTATAGGTATTCAAAATATAAGCAATTAAACTTAAACCTCTTAATTCTGCATATCAAAATTCATTTTTTTTATTTTCGTGTACAGTCGCGGGAATAAAATAGTAAATCACGGTGCATAACCATATCGGCAGGCTCTCTGCGGAAATCGCTATATCGGCAGACTCTCTGCGTTCGCACCGGTCATTCTCTGCCATAAACACTAGCAAACGCTGGACGGAAGGGAAAGAAGCAGACCAATGGTCACTTTTTAAAGGTGAGTTGCTCAATAGTAAGTATTGCACGGAATATTAGAGTATCTTAGCTATGTATGTGCGTGTAAACTTTTCAATTATCAGCGACTGCGACCTGAAACTCGGCCGAATAGTTTAGTGATGTACCAACATAAACACAACCTCGGCACTTTCTACAGGCTTCAGCAGGTTATTGCTTTGATTATGTCTATAATATGACCATCGAATGTATTCTTTTAAGTATATTCTTCAAGAAGATATCGGTAAATTGGCCGATTTTAATGTAAATTTCTTGAAACCCCCCTACTTTCGGTTTTGTCGTTGCACGTGATGTCTCTCTGCACATGACTTTTTGAAGCACTGGCAGACTCTCTGCATTTACCACAAGCAGGCTATTTGCAAGCTATGGTTTACCTTATTGCTTACGGAAAATGAATAATTTCATGGGTCCTTAGCCCTAATTTGTGTTTTTAATTTCGTACTTTGCATGTTATTTGAATTGTTTCGTAGTCAGATACAAATCTGTTAAAAGTATATATGTGTTACTTACCTTTTTTATTTTTTAAATTTTGTTGATATAAAATATATAATTGTTTTTTTTATATTTATGAATAAAAATCATTAAATAAGAGGTTTACATAATACATAGCAGAAAAATCCCCCCTTTTAAGCTCACTCCCACCCCCTTTGGGTCCGGACTCCTTTCCCCCCAACAGTGAAAAAAACACTGGAAGGGCAAGAAGCATGAAACTGTTATTTCACAACAATAAAACACAAAGTACGCAGGCAGCATGCTTTAAAAAAAAACAATCGCTGGCAAAATGCAGAGAGCCTGCCTGTGGTAAATGCAGAGAGTCTGCCTGTGCTTCAAAAAGTGATGTGCAGAGAGACCTCCCGTGCAACGACAAAACCGAAAGTAGGGGTTTTTCAGGAAATTTACATTAAAATGGGCCAATTTGTCGACATCTTCTTGAAGAATATACTTTAAAGAATACATTCGATGGTCATATTATAGACATAATCAAACCAAGAACCTGCTGAAGCCTGTAGAAAGTGCCGAGGTTGTGTTTATGTTGGTACAACACTAAACTGTTCGGCCAAGTTTCAGGTCGCAGTCGCTGATAATTGAAAAGTTTACACGCATATACATAGCTAAGATACTCTAATATCCATGCAATACTTAATATTGAGCAACTCACCTTTGAAAAGTGACCATTGGTCTGTTTCTTTTCCTTCCGTCCAGCGTTTGCTAGTGTTTATGGCAGAGAATGACCGGTGCGAACGCAGAGAGCCTGCCGATTTAGCGATTTCCGCAGAGAGCCTGCCGATATGGTTATGCACCGTGTAAATGCTACCATGCAATAGAATCCTCGACGCGTGTAGCCTCGTGAGTTAAATTCCAATAACGCTTGTACATACGATCGAGACGACTGTATTACAGAAAGTTACTTCATTCTGCTCTTTTAGCTAACGGACAAATTAGCTTGCAGTGTCTTGAACGGTAACGGTACGCTTGTTTAGCTAGTAATATCAATATGATATAAGTAAAAAGTTTTTTTTTGCAATTTATATGACTAATATATATCTGTAAACTTACATTTTCCGAAAATGCTTCAATTAAGGTGAAAACGAAAGAAGGATATATTCTGAAAATTCTTACAATTGGCTTTAACTTCCTTATTTTTTTTTATCAATTTCAAAACTCTAGGTGCCAAAATAATCGTCTTAAAATTCTCTACATCTCACTTGCTTAATGTATGGACTTATTTCTAATGAGTATTAAGATATAAGCCGTGAAACTCTTACATAACGGCAAAATCGCTGAAATTCTACATGTCTAAATTCGTATTTTTGATGTAACTTACTTATTCTTTGACAAATTTCAAAACTTTAGGTACCAAAATAATCGTCTGAAAATTCTCTACATTTCACATGCTTTATGTACAGGAAATTTTTTAATACTTTTTCCTCCAAAAAAAAAAATCAGCAAAGCTATATGCACGAATTTCGTTTTTTCCCCATTACTCCATAAATCTTAGGTCAATCATAAAACTTTAAGCATCAAAATAACGGCCAAACATTGCTCTACAAATATTATTCATCATCATATTTTCAAACATCAAACGCTTTCGAGATATAAACTGTTAAACACACTGAGGGTTACAAAATTTTCGTTTTTCCGCCATAACTCAACCGATTCAATCCCGATCATCAAAAACTAAATATCATCTGAAAGGTCTTTCTAAACACTACAAATTGTACGCATAGTATCTCGATAGAATGTTTACCGTTTTAGAGATATTTAAGGCCGAAGAAAAACCCGATAATTGATATATGACCTTGACCTTTGGGATTTTCCGGAAACGAAAATGACATGGCTCCATAAAATCTAATACTACATCTTCAGACAAAATTTCAAGCAAATCATACAAAAAATAAAGCCTACAGGGCTTAAAAACCGTTAAGTTTTAATACGAAAGTTTTATTAGCATTATGACGTCATGTGACGTCATATGGCGTTTATCTTTTTAGAATGTAAAGAAGACCTAGAGACTAATACTCATTCCAAATATTAGCTTCCTAGTTCTTCTGGAAGCGATTTTATACGCATTTGAAATATGACGTCATTAGTTCGAATCTTGGATTCGCCATAAAACCTTTGCCTTTTCAAATTTGGAAAAACGGACACCGAAAGGCACAACTAGAGCCTAACATACACATTCTGTGAAATTTTTATGAAAATCGGTCCAGAAATAATGGCTGTAGACCGCGTACAAACTTTTTCACCTGACGTCAAATCTGACGTTATATGACGTCGTATGAATATAAAATTCATTGCATCCGAAAGCTCATGGTTTGAAATATATGCCATAAAATTTTCATTGTTCTGAGTCAATGGCAACACCTCGAAATTAACACAAATATAAGAGGAAGATAAAAAGAATAATAAGAAGAATAACTAGATTTCATTCGTTGATACGAATGATAGGACTTTCTGCAACATTTTGAAATGTAAAGATTAATACCGTTAGAAAGAATATATATTATATTTCCTACCTTTAACATTTTTTTTTCGTATGGACTTCTCATGCATGAACTTTCGTTTTCTTATAACTTGACCAATTTTAGTTGTTGTTGTTGTTGTATTGGGGTTTACCGTCGCTGTGATAGTATTTCAATCATATAGAGACGTCCAGCTAATTACAGGTGGAGGAAGACCCCGAGTACACAAAGATACGCGGATATAACCACCGACCTACCGCAAGCTAGCTGGAAGGCTTCCTCAAATGAAAAATCCGAAGTCCCTACCGGAATTCGAACCCACAGCGGTGAGGGGCTGAGAGATTCCAAGTTTAGTATTCTAGGTACCAAAATAAATGTCCTGAAAATCCCTACAATTCCATGTAGCATATTTGGGTCTAGTTTTATAGGTTTTCAAAATATAAGCAATTAAACTTAAACCTATTAATTCTGCATATCAAAATTCTTTTTTTTTTAATTTGATTCGTCGACGCGTATAGCCTCGTGAGTTAAATCTCAATAATGCTTGTACATACGATGGAGACGACTGTATTACGTTATAGTTAGTGTTTATTAAGAGAGAATTTAACAGTTAAGAAGCCAGAATGAGCGTAGCGAGTGACGGCTTCTTAACTGTTTAATTCTCTCTTAGTGTTTGAAATTATATTTTGTCCAATGAAATCATTCCATTTTTTCAAAATTTTGTCTCCATTTAATTCATTTAATACGCATCAACTTGTCACTAAACACTATTCCGCTAAATCAACTGATAAATTTAAAACCAGCTTCAAACCGACCGGTGCACTAAATTCATACGCATGTTATTTGGCCTTAAATAGGTCAAAAAGTAGTCGGGTGACTCCATGTTTAAAATGTACAGAATTATTTCTCTTGAATAGATCTATCTAATGAGGTAAGTTTGGATGCCAATGTCCCTTACAGCACGCATGTGTAACGTGTTACAGGGATTTTTGATGTGAACGCATGAACATCGACAAAAAATAAAACACAGCAACCATAGAGAACAAACAATTATTCACCAGCATTCTGATTAATCCAAAATAACAAAAGAACTCTGCCCTTCCGCTTAGTTTAGTTTAAACATGTATTATTGCCTAAGTAATGGTGATACAACATTGAAGATTTTAAAAAATAAGTAAGAGGGTTTGACCACAAGTTCTAACAACATTAGTATCGGTCATCGCTTTAAAGACACTTGTGTAATTTCAATGTCTACACATGTTAACACAGAATGGGCAATATATAACTAATTACTAAACAAAGCGATTGGGTAAATATCCGATTAAATAAATTCAAATTGAAAAATGTATATAAATAATGAGAAGAGAAGAAAATAAAACACATTAACAAACAAGGGTTACTTTAATAAAAAAAAAATGTCCAAAACAGAACATATATAGGTGCAGATATATGAACCTTTCTAAACAGTATCTTTTATTCAAATTTCAATCACCACTTTTTTACCGAAGAGATCAAAGTCGGCTTCCGGTTCAATGCTCATTTGGAGCGTAGATCTACATAGATATACACAGCTAGAGCGACGCATTGACCTTTGACATAACATGCTACATGTCACGTGATGTAATTCACGCCGGGAACGGGTTGATAGGGCGGAGTCTAAAAAATCAATACTATATTTGGAATGTGCGACTGCGTTAAATTTCAAAACATAATTCCATACACTAAGTAGGTTAGTGTTATTTAGTAAGCATTAAGTCCATTAAATCGGTCGCGCGTCTTTGCCGTGCCACACCGATTTAATTTCATTAATGCTTACTAAAAAAACACTAACCTATACTTAATTAACACTGACTAACTTAGAGTTTGCCCAACCCTATTACTACGTTATGCTGCTATATTAGAAGATGGCGCCATATAAGTGTTACGTCAGCGTGTTGTTAAAGTATTCATACACGTGCACGTGCTTTCCAATTATGGATGTAACACATCAATTTCGCGCATTTTTTGACCGTCGGCTCATTTCTTTTTCAGATTTCAATCAATTTATGTGATGGCTGTTTTTTTTTTTTTATTTATCTTGTTTTAATTAGTTGAGAAATCAGAAAATATCAACTGATTGACATTAAGGAAAGAACGAAATATGTAAAAAATAATCGTTTAAAAAAGTCGGTGTCAGCGGAAGATATCAAGGCTAGGAATACCCCGGAAATACCAAATCAAACGAGATAACACATGATCTGTAAGTTGTTTAAAAACGTTATATCAATTATATCAATTCTTGTATTTACCAAATTCGTAAACATAGGTACTGGTATAGCTCCCTTGGTTAGCGCTCAGTTTAATAAGGGTAGTTCCAGGACTGATGGCCCGGTGTCCGGATAATGTGACTGGGTGTGGTATCATGCCAACTGTCTACGACGTGATACTGTGCAGTGTGACAACACTACATTTGTCTCAAGTAGACATTGTCTCCAAAAGACTTAAATACTGTCGGTTGGACGTTAAACCTAATAAACTATACTTGTATTTTAGTATTTAATTTAGCATCTTTTTCTTTCCTTAGGAGTCCCTTTGCAAAAAATATTTCCGAAACTCCTCATTCTTATGTAAATGTTTATCTATAAACATGATTATTTAAGCAACTTTAATAAACGTTTACAAAAGAAGTCAACATGCGCCAGTGTGCACACCTCGTGTGTAGTAATCGGTGTAGTAAACACTGCCATATATGATATCAGTTTGTTTGTTGGGTTTAACGTCCCACCGACAGTAATTCAGCCAGTCACGATGCCTACTTCATGCGGGTATAGGACTACCACACTGCAGTATCACGCCGTAGACATGTGGCATGATACCACACCCAGTCACATCATCCTGATACCGCGCTAACCAGTCCTGCAAATACCCTTATATGCTGAGCGCCAAGCAAGGGAGCTATAACAGTTCCATCTTTTACGACTTTGGTATGTCGGGTCGGGGATCGAACCCACGACTTTCTGCTCCCGAGGCGGACGCTCTAACCACTCGGCCACCGGAAAGGGTACGCTTGTTTAGCTAGTAATATCAATATGATATAAGTAAAAGTTTTTTTTGGAATTTATATGACTAATACATAGTTGTAAACTTACATATTTTCCGAAAATGCTTCAATTAACGTGAAAGCGAAAGTAGGATATTTCTCGAAAATTCTGACACTTGGGTTTATATTCGTATTTTTGATGTAACTTCCTTATACTTTAATCAATTTTAAAACTCTAGGTACCAAAATAATTGTCTTAAAATTCTCTACATCTCACTCGCTTAAGGTTTGGATTTATTTCTAATGAGCTTTGAGATATTAGCCATAGAACTTTGACAACACGGCAGAATCGCTGAAATTCTACATGTGTAAATTCTTATTTTTGATGTAACTTCCTTATACTTTGTTCAATTTCAAAACTTAAGGTACCAAATAAATCGTCAGAAAATTCTCTACATTTCACACGCTTTTTTTTCTTAAACCACCTGAAAAATGAAAAATTTACCAAAGCTACATACACGAATTTCGTTTCTTTCCCATTACTCCATGAATCTTTGGCCAATCATTAAAGATTAGGCATCAAAAGAACGGCCAATCATTGCTCTACAAATAATATTCATCATCATATTTTGAAAAATCAAAGGTTTTCGAGGTATAAACTGTTAAACACACTGGGAGTTACCAAAATTTCATTTTTCCGCCATAACTCAACCAATCCAACCCCGATCATCAAAAACTAAATATCATCTGAAAGGTCTTTCTTAGCACTACAAATTATACGCATAGTGTCTCGAAAGAATATTTACCGTTTTGGAGATATTTAAGGCCGAAGAAAAACCCGATAATTGATATATGACTTTGACCTTTTGGATTTTCCGGAAACAGAATTGACATGGCTCCATAGAATCTAATACTGCATCTTCAGACAAAATTTCAATCAAATCATACAAAAAATAAAGCCTACAGGGCTTAAAAACCGTTAAGTTTTAATACGAAAGTTTTAATAGCATTATGACGTCATGTGACGTCATTTGGCGTTCATCTATATAGATTGTATAGAAGATCTTGAGACTAATATTCAGTCCAAATATCAGCTTTCTAGCTCTCCTGGAAGCGATTTTATACGCATTTGAAATTTGACGTCATTAGTTCGAATCTTGGATTCGCCATAAAACATTTGCCTTATCGAATTTGGAAAAAACGGACACCGTGATGCACAACTAGAGCCTAACTTACACATTCTGTGAAATTTTGATGAAAATCGGTCCAGAAATAATGGCTGTAGACCGCGTACAAACTTTTTCACCTGACGTCAAATCTGACGTTATATGACGTCATATGAATATAAAATTCATTGCATCCGAAAGTTCATGGTTTGAAATATATGCCATAAAATTTTCATTGTTTTGTGTTAATGGCAACACCTCGAAATTAACACAAATATAAGAGGAAGAAAAAAAGAATAACTAGATGTCATTCGTCAAAACGAATGATAGGACTTTCTGCAACCTGTGTTAATGCAAAAAGCAGGAGATAGAAGTTTCATGTAATGACTCACCTCTGGTAGTATTTCATGTTCATGCTGAACAATTGACATTATATTCCGCGAAAAATAAGCGTTTAGTTACGAAGGAAATCGAAATTTCAGCATCTGAAGTCTGTGTCATTAAATTTTCATACCCCTTCAAACATTTCAACATAAAGAAATAATCCAGTAAATATTAGAAATACATTATCATATAATGACGTCACGTGACGTCATATGACGTTAATTTTCATAAAATCGTTAAGACTCCCAGAGACCTATATACTGACCAAATATCAACTTTCTTTTTCAAAAAGGACCGCTTTTATAAGCATTTGAAAATTTACGACCTTGGTTCGACTCTTGGAATCGCTATAGAACCTTGGACTTTTCGAATTTTGAAAAACGGACACCGGTATACACAATAAGAAATTAATATACACATTCTGTGAAATTTTGATGAAAATCGGTTCATCAATAATGGCTGTAGACTGCGTACATTTTCATT
>CM037782.1:41147325-41178037 GCA_021229015.1 Solen grandis | reverse complement strand
ATATTTTGTCTTAACATTGGCAAAATAACAATAGAGGTAACATTAAAGAAAAAAAAAAACACGCTGCGCCGCAGGTTGTAATTACATCGGTCAGTGAACATCATGGGTAGGGAGGTTCGACCAATGGGTGTGAAAAACATAGCACTTTTAATCTGGGGCTGGAAATTTGATATATATATAGAATTAAGAACATATTATGAAATGTGTTCAATAAAGAATGGTGTCACCGAAGTTTGACTGTTTATATGTAGTGTACATCTGTCTCACTCCAAGTAGAAGAGACCGGTATGCATCATAAAGCTGGTAAATTATATATATGTATGCATGAAGCAGAAAGCCCTAATTATCTCAATAAAATTGAAGCAACAGATAAAGATGATTAATTGAACTTTGGGCTATAACAAATATTTCAATGATACTTTCTAATTTTGAAATGAATCATTGAAGATTTCTCATGTTACCTGTTGCTTGCATACATAATTAGAAACCTTTTAATGCAATTTTTACATTTATGGCATTTATAATTATAAAATTCAGCACTCAAATTCATTCAAGGAGATGAAATTTTAAAGCCTCTGTTAGAATTATCTAAACTGATCCAATTAATGTTAATAACCCTTGTTTCTCAAATCACCTTAAATGCTCCTAATAAGTCTTAAAATTTGAAACTATCATTGAAAATATTGCATCTTTGTTGCTTTGGTAGTAGACCAGTCATTCTGGCACTGAAAGAACAGTCACTGTGATATCACACTAAAATCAAATGGCATGATACCAAAACATTATCCTGATACCAAACCAATCAGTCCTGGGACTACCGGTACCCTCTTATTTCGAGTGCTAAGCAAGTCCCATTTTAAACAACCTTGGTATACTTGGGATGGGAATTAAACCTTTCACCTCCAAGTTGGAAAGACACATACTGGCTACTGAAACTTGAGTACTTTCAATGTGATTATACAACATCTATTTGTAGCAGTATTAAGTTCAATATAAACACCTTGAATATATTAATATTCCATCCCTCACACAATGAAGATGTTGTTAATACTTCTTAAACCATTATCCAAGTGTGATAACTATAAAATACATGAAGCAAACTGACCAGACTGACCATCCATCAATTTACTTATAATACGTATTTGTCAATAGTACATATTATTTGTTATATGATTTATATGATAAATCACACACACTGGTAATAGTGAGAAATGATACTGAATAAAAAAAATTGTGTATTTATTTTTCTTCTTCTTCTTTTTTTTTTAATTTCAGGGGCTATAACTCTTGTCCTTCAAAATTTATCTTGACCAAACTGCTTGTACATGAGCACTAGCTTTGCATTTTTATTAAAATGTATCTATTGTTGTCTTATGAAAGGCTCTGTGCATTTTTATCAGCTTATTGTCAACTCACATAAACAGGTATACATATTCATGATCATTTTAATCAAAGTTAATAGATTGGTTTGTTTGAAATTATTTTGCAATCAATTGTGTATAATTCAAGCAGTTAAAGGGCATTAACTCTGATAAAACAACCAGAATATATTGTATGTGCAGCAGCACATGATGGCTGTACATATCAGCTGCCAGTTTCTTTAACATCTATTAATTATATTGTTGTTTTTTTTACTTAGGAATGGTTCTATATGTACAATATTGTGCTTTCTAACAAGTTCAAGGACAATATCTTATATTATTTTAAGTTTGATCAAAACCAGTCCATAATATCTTAAACACACTTCTGGACAGAAAGAGGGATAGATGGATAATATTGACTTCACTTCTAAATAACAGCCAATATGTGAATTAAAGCCAGTTGCTAGATTCCCAGCACTTAATACTGAATAACAGCCATTTTTACATAAAGGTCAGTTTTCAGTTCCCTATGTATTGTGTTTGTATGTATATACAAATCAAATCCCTGTGAACAGCATATTCAAATGCTGGTATTACAGAAGCCGATGAATGGTATTTCCAAAGGATTGGAAAGTCAAGGCAAACATAAAATTCCATAAATACTTTTAGAATATAGGACAAGATATATTCCAAAAACACTATGCCCCCATCTGAGCAGGTCAGATATCAAATAATTGATGTAAACTGAAAGCCATTCATGATTGGAGTAAATATGTCAAATATATAGACTTTACTCAATATAGTAATGGAGTAATGCTCAAGACAAAAAATAGAACCCAAAAGAGTTCTGTTTCATAATCATTACACTCACTATCTATTTATATTTTAAGTTTCAAATCAATACCTCAAATAGTTCAGGAGTTATGTTCTTGGAAAAAAATTATATATAAAATAAAAGGAGATAATCAGAATATCAGACCAGGCAGAGTTATGGTCCTTGGTTACTGCACTGATCCTACTTGCTATCATGTTTCAAGTCCTTATGGTCTTTTGTTTATGAGTTTTGCTCCCAAAAGAAATTTATAAAAAAATAAAAGGAGATAATAAAAAACCAGACATGGAAGAGTTATGGTTCTCATTTGTTCACTGTTCTAAGTTGTCATTTATTATATATGAAGTTTCAAGTCAATACTTTGTATAGTTTTCAAGTATACAGTAAAAAGTAAATAAGTTTTTCTATGGACAGAAACTCATTGTAAAATTAAATTAAAGGGAGATAATTTAAAAAATGGTCCATGTAGAGTTAATGTTCTTAGTTACTGCTCTTCCCATCTCACAATCTATTTGTATTTTGAGTTTCAAGTCAATAACTTAGTTAATGAGTTATGCTCCCGACAAAAATTGAAAAAAAAAAAAAAAAAGATAAAATAATTCAAAACTTGGGCCAGATAGAGTTATGGTTCTTAGTGTCTTTCTCCTAGTCACATTCTATTCATATATGAAGTTTCAAGTCAATACCTTGCATGGTTTTCAAGTAATGTCCAATGTTAAAGTAGCTGGCAAACCAACAAACCAACAAACATACAGACAGGCCAAAAATAATATGCCCCCGATCACAGATCTTGGGGGCATAAAAAAATTGTGTATACATTTTCTCTGTTTAGTCATATAATGTGCATCTGAAAATTGGATATGTTTGTTTGTTCATTGGGTTTAAAGTCCCACTGAAAGTATAGTGCTGCCACACTGCTGTATCACGCCATAGATATGTGGTCAGATACCACAACCAGTCACATTATCTTGACATTGAGCCAACCAGTCTTGGAGCTACCCTTTTATTCTTAGCTCAAAGCAAGGGAGTCAAACCAGTACCATTTTTTATGACTTTGATTTGTCGCAGACAGTAACTGAACCCACGACTATAAAAAAAAAATTAATATATAAATATAAATCTATCTTAATCTTAAAAACTTAAGGCACATGGTGTTAATTTCAACTGATTTATCAAACCAATGTTTAAGTCCATTAAGGTTGAATCCATGACAAATGAGATAGTTTAAAACTATTACTATAATTCCATTGCAGGTTGAAATAGCATTCAGTAGATAACATCTGTAAAACATGACATTAGGCGCAGCATACTGCAAGCAAAGCTGAATATCAATCTAGATTCAAAAACTTTCTCTCTTGTCACAAAAAAAGCATTTGTAAACTTCCCACAAAGTAATACCTCATACTCTATAACCCATTTCTGGCAAATATCTGTTTTCTTCAAATTGTATTAAAACCATTGAGTTTGTCACAGCTTTCTGTAAGATTGTATGGATGGTATTATCTAAATGTCAATTCTGAAGGTCAATATCTCTCCAGGAAAGTATTTTCACAGTCTACAGGGAACGTTGACTGACAGATTCCGGTCTCTGACAGAAATGAAGACAGATGCAGTAATTGCATACACCTTCATTGTCCCTGCCTCTCCCTGGTGTTACAATCAAATAAATAATACATGCTCACAGTTTTGTTAACCCTTGGTATTCAACACTTTTAATTTAGAAGCACATCTAGGGTGTATAAAATCCACCTAATTCTGCTTGGCATGTACCTTTGAATAACTGTAAAGTTATCTAAGTTACTAGATTTAAAAATATGTGAAATTACAATCTCAAATTTATTTCCAACTACATTTTAATAAAAAATACTGGGGTACCTCTACTGTATGTATCTTTGACTACTGTATGTATCTTTGATTTCTGACCATTTAAAATAAAGAAATTGATTCAAATGTTGAATAACTATGATTGTAAAAAAAAATTATTTAAAGGTAAACAAGAGTGTTCTTTGGAATACATGTGTCACCTGCTGAAGCGTGATGGAAAAAATGTGACAGATGGATGGACAGACAGACGACGGAAAAGTGTATTTATTAAATCAACAATAACTGAATTTAAAAAGATGGACAAAACTTTCATTATACAATTATAAAACGTAAAGCTTCAAAACTGTGTTTTCTGGGAATTATTGCATGGTAACTATCATACTAATCAAGCTACTTGGTACTGTTGTTTAAGCTGATGCTTTTATTTTTATAAAAATATCCAGCCGGTATCAAGTCCATCAATAGTTCTTAACTGGGTATGTTCCCTAAGGTGCATGTTTGCAGATCTCTTATGCCTTGAATGACTGTTAACATTTGCAAAGGTTGTTTGTCTCCAATGTGGGAACCATTCCTCCATCATTTTGTCTATATACTTCACTGAACAGGCAATCAGCTTTGATCGAGGGCACCGTGACATTTCAAACTGAGACCTCAGCAATCCCTCTATCTACCAAGGAATAAAGTCAAAGCCTTCAGAAGTGCAAAATGTCTGGCAGTCCTATAAATGATGATTTAAATAGGGAAAGTCTAGGACAATGTCAGCAAGGCCAAAGAGAGAACATATGACTGATGTAGACTAGCCTGCATAACAAGAGGGCCATATGACCCTAGGCCGCTCACCAGAGTACAGAAACTTACATGGTTACCTCCAGCAGCAACCAGATTCAAGATTCACATACAAAAGTATTCTTAAGTTAGTCAACCATGTGGAAGCCTAATTTTTCAGGGGATCAACTTTATTTTTGGAAAAATGGTAAACAGCCATGGGTTACATTTTTGTGCCAAAAGAAAATAGATTGTAACCATTGCTTTCATAAAGAATTTTGAAGTTTTTGTATCAAGAAACTAGCCTCTCCCCTTGTTGTCTCATTTTTTAAAAGATTAACTTTATCTTAGCAATTTAACCCTTTCCCTCATATAGACTCATTTTGACACACTCAATAGGTACCACATAAAGCCTGATCTGCAGAAAACCACAGTTAAACCTTACCAAATTTAATTACAAAATCCTCATTTCCAGACCACTGAGGAGCAGCAAACAGCATTAAACCTGATCAGCCTGCGAGTTACTCGCAGGCTGATCTGGTTTTATGTTGTTCGCATAGGTCTTTACATAGTTTCCTCTATGAGGGAAAGGGTTAAGCTGAATAAAAATAAATTCTAGCCAATGACTTCATAGAAGAATAATTCTGAAATTTTCTATATAGAGTATAAAACAAGAGGCCATATGGCCCTATATCGCTCACCAGAGTACATCATCTTATTTAACCCTTTCCCTCACCAAAAGAAATTAAATTCTAGCCATTGGTTTCATAGAAGAAAATTTATGAAATGAGTTTGGATTTTATAACCCGTAGGGGCCTTATTTTTCAAGTGATCTACTTTGTTCTCTAAATGTTTTCCAATTCACTGCCCCTTTTTCACAATCCTCTCAATGTTTTCCAATTCACTGTCCCATTATTTACAATCCTCTAAATGTTCTCCAATTCACTGTCCCATTATTCACAATCTTAGCAATGTTCTCCAATTCACTGTCCTCTTATTCACTGTCCCTTCAATGTTCTCCAATTCACTGCCCCATTGTTCACAATCCTTTCAATGTTCTTCAATTCACTGTCCCATTATTCACAAACCTCGCAATGTTCTCTTATTCACTGTCCTTTCTATGTTCTGCTATTCATTGTCCCCTTATTCACAGTCTTCTAAATGTTCTCCAATTCACTGTCCTCTTATGTGTTGTCCTTTAAATGTTCTCCTATTCATTGCCCCTTATTTGTTGTCCTTTAAATGTTCTCCTATTCATTGCCCCTTATTTGTCCTTTAAATGTTCTCCTATTCATTGCCCCCTTATTTGTTGTTCTTTAAATGTTCTCCCATTTATTGCCCCCTTATTTGTAGTCTTTAAATTTTCTCCAATTCACTGTCCCCTTATTCATATTCCTTTTCATATTCTCCTATTTATTGTCCACTTAATTTCAGTCCTTTAAATGTTCTCCTATTCATTGTCCACTTTATGTCCAGTCCTCTCAATGTTCTCCTATTCACTGTCCCCTTATTCACTGCTGTCTGGTTTTCACTTTTTCTCTATATAAATGTCCTTTTATTAATTCCAATCTTTAAATAATGTATGAATCCATTATGTTCAAAGTAATGAATTGGCAGGTACATTTTAAAGCTTTGATATTAAATAAGCAATTTGTTAAAGAAACTATCTACCAAAATAAAGCCATTAATTGTGTGACAGATACTGAATTGTTTCTCTAATTTCTGTAGATTTCCCCTGGAAGTAATTAAGCATGCACTGAGCTCTTGTACTGCCCACATCCACTCACAAACTATTTAGTTATTTAATTGACACAATAAATTTTTTTATACACAAATAAACAAGAAACATCTTTAATTAATAATGTTATAATGCTGGCATGTTTTAAATGGTCTGTGATTTTGAAATAATGCTAGAAAACTTATTTGTCACTAAATATAGAGGATCTAAAATACCAGCCAGTGAAAAAAAAAAAAAAAAAAAAGAGGGAAAGGGACAGAAAATGTCATGAAATATAAGTGAAAAATAAAAAGTGCCGTCTGTAGGTTTTGGTCTTGGGGTCCTTAGATTAGCAAACGATCTCTTAGCCAACTGCACTGTGGAGGCTGTTATTATAAACAGCTTATGTTAGCTGATCTGAGGCAAGGTATCTTCCACATTTTCTAAAGACTCACAACTGTTCACTTTTTCAACTAGGGTGTTTTTTTATGCTTGAATTTTTTATCCTGAAACTCCCATTTTATGATGAAATATCCCAAAATTATTTATGCAAAGCAGTGCAACGAGTGTTTTTCCAAATTCTTCTTTTGTAAACCAAGATTAAATTGGTCAAAAAATGGGTCAAAATCTATTTTATACAGCTTATGCCGAAAAAAAAGCCAGAAGAGGATGGCAGTTGCCAAGTCACTCAGCTGATTACAATTAGCCTTAATAAAGCCATACCTAAAATTTGACTTTATGACCTTTAATATAAGCCATATTCAAGATTTGACAATCACATATGTCCCATCCTCTGGAAGCCTTATTTTTAAAATCTTTGTTTCAGCAATTTGTCATAACGAGGTGATTATTTTGGCAAAATGTCATTGAATTCTGAGATTTACAGAAGTTTCTGCATAGTGTATCATACATTAACAAGCGCAGCTACCTTGGGCATCACAATTTGAAGAATATAAGGAGAGAGATTTATTCTGCAAGTTTCATTTTCCCATTACAATACATATCTCATAGCAACTTGAGGTCCAATCTAAATAAATCTTCACCTCAAGAGAGTTGTGCTCATGTGAGCAAAAACTAAGTGTAACCATTTAAAATATATATCAATGGATTTTATGTATGCAATTCTTATCTGACTTGTTCTTTGATGTGAATGATGATGATCTTTTAAACAATTCATAGTAAAGATGTCTATTCCTCATACCATGCCCTAGGTCTTTTCATCAAGTATGAGCTTCTGTTTACCCTGCAAAGTATACTCAGAGGAACAGATATTTGTTCAATGAGATTCCGATAAACAACAACAAAACTTGCTATGACAAACTAAAAGTGAAAGCTGCCTGATTTTCATAGTGCATAGCATTTGCTGACTGTGCATCAATAAAAGGGAAAATGTTCTTGGTTTTGTTGAACTCATCAGTCGACACTAAATGTCATTCAAACAGCAAGATGAAACAAGAAGATGCTTCCATTTTGCCTGGAGATGTCCTTGTGCAGTTTAACAGGAGATAAACCTCAGGCTGCAATCTCTTAACATACTTGCAAGAAATGTTCAAGTAGATCATTAAACAAGAGGGCTAAGATAACCCTAAATCTCTCACCTGAGAAACATTGCCTTCATTTCCCGCACTGCTGAAGAAATGAAAATGCTAGAGTGTAAAGGAAGTGAAACCTGGCATTTATTTATATTAAAAGGGGCATAACCCCTAACCTAATTGCAATAATTGAATATGACCGAGAGATTATGGTCATAAACATTGATATAAAATATAAAGATGATTTTTTAAGAAATGAAGATGCTAGATGCTAGAGTGTAAACAAACAAATTGTGGATGACGACAAATGGACGATGGACGACAGACATTCAACAATCCTAGTAGCTCAATCCTGAGCACATGTGCTCAGGTGAGCTAAAAATATCAACAAGAGCAGATATATTATAATGTCTCAATAAAACTATCCTCTACCTTTACTAAAAGAAGGAAATCCTTGAAATATGGAACAATTTGCTTTCTGTTTTAATTTTTTTTCTTCTTCCTTTAGATATGGTAAGAAAAACACAATTGATGAAACTAAATTCTCGACAAGGAATACCATAAACATAAGAATGTGTTAATCTGGATATGACACTGGTCACAGGAACAACAAATTAATTTCTCATTTCCCATGAAAAAATCAGACTTCACAAACTGTGACCATATTGGTTTTCCAATTTAGCTATACACACACAAGACAAATCCTGTAACAATTAAACTGACTAAATTCAAACCAGACATTTTAAAAAATTGAATAAAAACTAGAAAATCTTGAAAACTAAATCTCAGAAATATATTTTTTTCTGGTGTTCTCGAGATTCTGAAATTGACCTCAAAATGACACATGCATTACAAGATCAAAAACATAGAAAAGTGAGACAAAAACCAGGATTTTTCTCCCAGCCTCCTGGAATGTTTCGTTGCAGAGCTTCCTAGAAGAAATGTTTCACACACATGATACAGAGATACAATGTCTGCCCAAAACATCTCATGAGGGTATTAGCATTGAAACAAGATGGCAAATATGGCCCTATATCACTCACTTGTGTACCGTCAACCCAAAGAAATTCAGCAGAAATGTAGTTTCAGAGGAAATGTTGTCTAAAAAAATTATTAAGGACGTATGATGGATGATGGGTGTTAATAAAAGCTATTTGTGCTTAGGAGAGCTAAAAACATACAAACATAAATTCAAGTTTTCTATTTTAATGGTAATCCCATCCTTCTGTGTTCTAATTCCCGTTGAAAGCCCTGGTACCATGAATGCATATGCAAGTTCTTGCTTCATTATAACCATCAAAAAGAGGTTTCCTCCAAATTAGATCAACACTCCTGTCACTCCTCTTACTTTAAATAAATGCTCATTCCAGATGGATGCAGCCAGCTTTAACTTTATTGCAAGTCAGACATAGTTTGGGAAAATGCACATCAAGCCTTTGAGAAAGATATCATGAGATTTAACAGTATACAAATTGTCTTAACCTGTTTAGACATTGCTTACTTGCATCATTTAATGAAGGCCTGTTTAAAATAAAATGTGTGCAAGGTGACAGTTTTTTGAGAAAACTTTTTTTTTTTTAACAAAAAGCTTAACCAGCCAAGTAAATTTTAAGTCAAATAAGGGCCATAACTGGCCTAAATCATTTTTATAGTGAAATTCCCTTTTGAAATGGGTTCCTTCTTTGATAGTGAACAAGCATACCAAGTTTGAAGTGGAAATCTTTGATGATTATGGAGAAATGGACCTGAACAATAACCTTAACCAATGCTGCTGCCAACAGAGTCATAACAATAGCTCCACGTTTTGAAAAGTGAAGATCATAAGTAGCTGACAGCTGTATTCCAGGTTTTTGCTGTAAATTGCAGATTTAATCCTCTTAGATGCTCATTGGTTACTATGCAACTACAATGTATGGCCTGATTTAAAGCTGATATAGTTTTCAATACAGAAAAATGCAAGGTACTTTTCAACAAGAAGATACATTTCGTCCTCCTGGTTGAACATCTAGGTACTCTCCAAAAAAGAAGGTGCATAAAAACTATTCATGCTTGATGGAATCAACTATACCTGAAATATTTTTAATTTTTGAGGGACACTAATTTTCATTGATTTTGTAGAAGGATTTATCCATGAATATGACTCCAATGAAAACTGTTCATTTCAAAGACTTCATGTTTTCACATTTGTATACAAATTTCAATGGTGCTTGGTTTGTACTAATTTGTGAACACCCTTTGAAATCACATTGTGACCATAATATGACTTAGTGCTGAGGGAGAATTGAGAAATTAAACGAAGCTTACTTTAAGACGAGGTTTCATTAAGGTTCTCCAAGCACAAAGTCATGGTGATGGACTCAAGTGCCACACCCATAATGTACCCTCCCATGTTAATGTGTAACTGGAGCATTTCTGTGAATAAGGTTACAATTTGTGACCTGCATTCACTCACAAAAAGTTTTAAAGATTGACCAGTAGGGCTCATGAAGCATATATCACTTGCACCCTTCACCATGACTTTGTGCTTTGGAGAATCTCATTTAAACCTCACCTTAAGGAAAGCTTCATTTAATTCCTCAATGTATACAACATTCCTTTAAGTGCATACTCGACAAAATTCAATGTAAATGAAAATAAATAATTCTACAGTAACTAGATTTTGTATCAAAGCATCAAGATGAGGGAAATGCAATACACCTAGATTAGCTATACAGCAATATTATGCTGTACAACTTCATCAGATGTTTCCCAGTATTGAATAGACTATTGATCATGGTAACAGAAATAAATAGCATTGTAACTGCCGAGCAGATTACTGGTTGAATATAGATCTATCTATTCCACTTAGAGTTTAAAATGAGATTTTTCTCCACTTCAAATTAATTGAAAATCTTGTTTATGGTTAACTGAATATTTATTGCAACAGTTTCAACCAGAGTTATCACAGAAGGTGATTAATATTGCTGCTTACACTTCCTTGACGACAACATTAAACCTAGACAACAGTACAGTAAAACCTGTCTTATCCAACATCCCTTGGTACCAGTTGACTATGTCGGATAAAGCAGGGTGTTGCTAAAGTCAGGCTCCAACTTCTCAATGATATATCATTGATTCCTATGAAAATTAATTATCAGTTTTATTTATAAAACAATTATGTCATTAGAGATAATAAAGAGATAATAATAATAATAATCAAACTAGAACTATCACTGAAGGTGATTCATACCCCCACCCCCATCTTTGACACAGGATGTATTCACATGACACATAAAATACATAGGATTTGGGCTTATAAGCATACAAAAAAAAAATATTATCATTAAAGGTGATCAATACCCACACCGGAAGTCTGTCATGTGTAGGAATACAGTTTCAAAAGTTTGCGTGAGTGAAAGACTACATGTATGTAAGGTTTAAAGTTAGTGTGAACAATGGTTCAAAAGTTTTGGACAATGCTAAAAAGTTTTGACAGACAGACAGATAGACATAGAGACACACATACAGACACACAGAAGAAAACAATTTGCCCCCAAGATCTGTAGCTGAGGAGAATAAAAATGCAGTCTAATTATGGTTCACATCCATATTTATTGTTTGCAAAAACCTGTCTTTAAGAATTTACAGTGTGGTTTTCTTATGCACTGCACTTCCTCTCATCAAGATCAATCTACATATGAAGTTTCATCAACCTAGCTACTTTAGTATTGGAGTTATGCTCCGGACAAAATCAAAAGATTAAAAATGACAAAGGGCAATAACTCCTTTCAAAATACATGCAGAGTTATGGTTTTTGCACTGCACTTCCCTCATCAAGATCAATCTACATATGAAGTTTCATCAACCTAGCTACTTTAGTATTGGAGTTATGGTCCGGACAAAATCAAAAGATTAAAAATGACAAAGGGCAAGCACTGCACTTCCTCTCATCAAGGTCTATCTACCTATGAAGTTTCATCAACATAGGTACAGTAGTTTTGGAGAAATGCTCCGGACAAAATCAAAAGACAAAAATTAACAAAGGGGAATAACTCTTTTAAAAAACATGTAGAGTTATGGTTCTTATGCACTGCACTTCCTCTCATCAAGATCAATCTACATATGAAGTTTCAGGGCTCACGCTGGGAATTATTTTTTATGAGCCAAGGCATGAGCCAAATGGTCCAAAATTGGGGCCACTTTTTTTTCTTTGAGCCAAATTTTGGAGCCAGGATGAGCCAATAATTTAATGAGAATGCGACAAAATATGGGCATTTATAATGATTATATGTGCTACTAGGATGACTGATGGATTGGTCAATATTATATACCCTTTCGTTGTCGGTTATGTAATTTGCTTGTGATCTTTAATTGTCCCTTTAATTATACTCACAGGGAATCGGCTCATAGTCCATACAGTCGATATATAGAGATAACATATTATGTTATCTCTATATATCGACTGTATGGACTATGAGCCGATTCCCTGTGATTATACTTACCGTATCTTTTGATTATCGCTTGCCGAACGAGACTGAATATCGTCAGACTAAACCGTAACAAACAATCCAATAAGTGTGCCTTTGTTCCGACAGTCAAATAAATAATCATCGTGTCCTTAATCCGTCGTTACCTTTTCTTTAATTGCCGATAAACTACTAAGTCATCAACACGTACGTGCCAACTGCCATAACTGTGAAATACACTGATACACAGGGTGAAGGACGCGCGTGCTAGACTGGTTATCGATTTTTCTCGGTCTAGCGATGCTCTGCGTGAGCGAAACCAATAACCAGTCTGACTGCTTAGGTAAATGACAAAAATAAAAACCATGCGATAAGACAATGCGCCAAATTCAAAATTTTCGGGCCACTTTTAATAATCATGAGCCATTTGGCGCATTTGGCGCTCGACAGCGTGAGCCCTGAGTTTCATCAACCTAGCTACTTTAGTATTGGAGTTATGGTCCGGACAAAATCAAAAGATTAAAAATGACAAAGGGCAATAACTCCTTTCAAAATACATGCAGAGTTATGGTTCTTATGCACTGCACTTCCTCTCATCAAGGTCTATCTAGCTATGAAGTTTCATCAACATAGGTACAGTAGTTTTGGAGAAATGCTCCGGACAAAATCAAAAGACAAAAATTAACAAAGGGGAATAACTCCTTTAAAAAACATGAAGAGTTAGGGTTCTTATGCACTGCACTTCCTCTCATCAAGATCAATCTACATATGAAGTTTCATCAACCTAGCTACTTTAGTATTGGAGTAATGCTCCGGACAAAATCAAAAGATTAAAAATGACAAAGGGCAATAACTCCTTTCAAAATACATGCAGAGTTATGGTTCTTATGCACTGCACTTCCTCTCATCAAGGTCTATCTACCTATGAAGTTTCATCAACATAGGTACAGTAGTTTTGGAGAAATGCTCCGGACAAATATTTGTAGACCAACCGCCGGACCGACGGACCGACCGACCGACAGGGTGACTCCTATATACCCCCCCAAATTTCATTTGTGGGGGTATAACAACAGTTTTAAGCTCTATCTGGCAAGGTGAGAATGCATGAATACAAGAACACAGATCATTAAGATGTCGGTAATACATGCCGTTTATTAATTCTGGGCCAACAAGCACTGTCTGATAACGGATATGTCAGATGTTGTTAAAATCAGGGTTTAAACATATAGAACATATAAGGAATTTTTCGGTACCAGAGGACGCTGTTGGATATGGCAGGTTGGTGGATATATCAGCTGTTGGATATGGCAGGTTGGTGGATATATCAGCTGTTGGATATGGCAGGTTGGTGGATATATCAGCTGTTGGATATGGCAGGTTGGTGGATATATCAGCTGTTGGATATGGCAGGTTGGTGGATATATCAGCTTTGGATATGGCAGGTTGGTGGATATATCAGCTTTGGATATGGCAGGTTGGTGGATATATCAGCTGTTGGATATGGCAGGTTGGTGGATATATCAGCTTTGGATATGGCAGGTTGGTGGATATATCAGCTTTGGATATGGCAGGTTGGTGGATATATCAGCTGTTGGATATGGCAGGTTGGTGGATATATCAGCTGTTGGATATGGCAGGTTGGTGGATATATCAGCTGTTGGATATGGCAGGTTGGTGGATATATCAGCTGTTGGATATGGCAGGTTGGTGGATATATCAGCTGTTGGATATGGCAGGTTGGTGGATATATCAGCTGTTGGATATGGCAGGTTGGTGGATATATCAGCTGTTGGATATGGCAGGTTGGTGGATATATCAGCTATTGGATATGGCAGGTTGGTGGATATATCAGCTATTGGATATGGCAGGTTGGTGGATATATCAGCTGTTGGATATGGCAGGTTGGTGGATATATCAGCTGTTGGATATGGCAGGTTGGTGGATATATCAGCTATTGGATAAGCCAAGTTTTACTGTAGTATATTTTGTAAGCAGGGAATGATGAAAAGAGATTTTTTCCATTATATATATATATATTCCCCCCCCCCCACCCCCCTGCTGGATTTTGATATACCCCTATCAGTATTTCAGTCATATGGAGACTTGTCATATAAGTTTGAACAAGAAATGGACATGGATGCCCCCCACTTTTTCAATGTATATCTTCACAAAATGAGGGACTGTTAAAATAACTTCATTTTTAATTAGTTTAAAATTTAATTTTTTTTCCAAAAGTAAAAAAAAATTTAATGAACATAGAAATTTGCTGGAATTATTTCAAAAGTGGACACTCATTCAAAAATCAATTTGAAAATAAACAGTGGTGATAAATTTAATGCCTGAATTAAACAGAATCTCCAGTGGTGAAATAGCAACTTCTTACAATAGACATGCAGTTTAACATGGAACAAAAATTGTTTCAATGCAAAATATTGATCAGCAGTAAAATTAATTGGAACAGCCCATCTATCAAACTTAAACCGAAGTACAGCATGGTTATTGGAATATGCTATTTGTCAAGGTTGACCTAAATGTACACTTTACCTCACAAACAGTGTGGTATTGGAATGTTTTGTCATGAATAGACAATATTGTTACCATTAAAAAGCAGCATGGTAATTTGCTGTTTTTATGGATGCTGGATAGTGGATTTGGTTGTTGTTACAAGTTGAATTAGCTGTCATGCAAATGACTGGTTAAACAGACTCAGCTGAAACAGACATCTCCATTTTCTGCCTATTATACATAAGGGATTGTTTTACAATCATGATAAGGCCAACTTAATATTCAATGGCTACACGAGCATAAAAATACCAAGGCACACAAATTCATGTCCTTAATAATATATTCATGAAGTTTCAAGTCTTTAGTACAAATACTTTCAGAGTTATGTGCGTCACAAGCATACAATTCCATATTTTTCAACAAGAGTGCCAGTGCTGCCACAATATACACCGCCACAAAATATAAAGACCAAGAGGGTCCTTTTAATTATTGCTTTTAACATTTCTGTAAGCATAAGCTCATAATTAAGTTTGTGAGACCAATTAATTTAGCTGAAAGAGCAGTATATTTGCGAATATACTTTTCTCAAAGTGAGGCAGCATAAGCTCATAATTAAGTCAGTGAGACCAATTAATTTACCTAAAAGAGCAGTATATTCGCGAATATACTTTTCTCAAAGTGAGGCAATCACTAAAGATGATGAAAAGACAGGGGTCTGAGATTGTGGTTGCCTGGGTAGTAGGTTCGATCCCTGCAGGGGCAGCTGGGTGTTTTCTTGAGCAAAACAGTTCATCCACACTTTTAAAAGATGGGTCAGAAACATACAAGGAATGGCATTCACAAGGCTGAAATATCAATCAGCTAAAGATACTAAGTTTCAAGGGACAAAAATCTTGCAAAAATTAATGAACCGGAAAATCGCCACTTCATGCACATCTATCCATTATAGTTGTTGTTGTTGTATTGGGGTTTACCGTCGCTGCGATAGTATTTCAATCATATAGTGACGTCCAGCTAGTTACAGGTGGAGGAAGACCCCGAGTACACAGAGGTACCCGGGTAGAACCACCGACCTACCGCAAGCCAGCTGGAAGGCTTCCTCACATGAAAAATCCGAAGTCCCTACCGGGTTTCAAACCCACAGCAGTGAGGGGTATCCATTATAGTAATGCCACTAACAAGTTTTGAAAAGATCGTTCAGAAACGTAGGAGGAGTTGCATTCACAAGGCTGCAATATCAATCAGCAACAGAGACTAAGTTTCAAGGGACACAAACCTTGTAAAAATCAATGAACCGGAATATCGCCCCTTCATGCACATCTTACCCATTATAGTAATGCCACTTACAAGTTTTGAATAGATTCGTTCAGTAACGTAGGAGGAGTTGCTTTCACAAGGCTGCAATATCAATGAGCTACAGAGACTAAGTTTCAAGGGACACAAATCTTGTAAAAATCAATGAACTGGAAAATTGCCACTTCATGCACATTTACCCATTATAGTAATGACAGTGACCAAGTTTTGAAAAGATTCATTTGAAAACAAAGGAGGAGTTGCATTCAAAAGGCTGCAATATCAATCACAACAGAGACTAAGTTTCATGGGAAACAAATCTTGTAAAAATCAATGAACTGGAAAATTGCCACTTCATGCACATTTACCCATTATAGTAATGACAGTGACCAAGTTTTGAAAAGATTCATTTGAAAACAAAGGAGGAGTTGCGTTCACAACAAATTTGACAGAGAAGATGACGCTAATATACGACCGCCTCTGGCGGCGTATAAAAACAAAGGCCCATAACTCTGTCAACTTCAATGGCAGATTGATGAAAGTACCCAGGTGCACAAGTTCATGTCATGAATAATATATCCATGATGTATCAAGTCTGTAGTACAAATACTTTCAGAGTTATGTGAAATTCATCAAGCATAAAACAACTTTTTTTTTTTATAAAAAACAGTATGGCCTTCTCCTTGCTTGCAACTTCAATGGAGGTTCAATTTAAATACCAAGGAGCACAAGTTCATGTCCTGAATAATATATCCATGAAGTATCATGTCTGTAGTACAAATACTTTTGGAGTTATGCGTGTAACAAGTTTCAGGATGGACATACGTACATACATACAGACAAAGACAAATCTATATGCCCCCCCCCACCCCCCATTTTTGGTGGGGGCATAAAAAACTGTATGGAAAACTCTTCTCCTTTGCTTGCAAACTGGTAAGGTTTTAAGGTTTATGCCCTGTAATTCACTTCCGGTTATGGTATATGCCCCATAATAACCATCAAAGCCATGTATATAACTTCACAATATAAGCTTTTAAAATGTCAAACCATGGAAATCTTAAAGGTAAAATTGCCATGTTATTACATATGACAGAAATTCTTTTATAACCTCCCATTTATAATTTTGTTGTCATGAGTTACTTCCCCTGAATACTACAAAAAAGTGATTTTTCCATTTTTAATTTAGATGTGTGAAATTTGAATCAGAATCATTAATGCATTCCAATTTTACCAAAGAGTTTAAATCCACGATTTTCATATTCAGATTAATTGATATTCTATAGACTTTCATGTTAACTTATGTTATTATTTAATCTATCAAAAACACTATCTTGAAAACATTATTTGGAGTCTCAAAGTGACAAAGTTTCGAAAACTCATTGTGCAATGATATGGATGTGGGATTAGAGGGTGAACTTATCGTTAGAAATATCCCTTTGAAATTATGTAACATACATGATAGATCTTACTTAACATCTAATTTTCGAAATGGTAAGCTTCACTTTTTAATGATAATACGTGTTCTCATCTTTTATGATTTTTTAAGGATAATATGAAACTTTTGTATGTAGCCAACAGTAAAATGTGGTGTCAACAAGGGTTAACATTGCTGAATATGACGGAATTACAAGGTAGTTAATATCTAAAATTTACATTGCATGATTATAAATTTCATTAGCATATTTTTTGTGGCTTTGTAAAGACACTTACTTTGAAAAAGGAAATTGCCTAAATTTAAAAAAATAAAGGGTGGTCATTGGGGCCGTATCGTTAAAAATTGGGAACAACTGCGACGGAGAGCAGAGATTAATAGTAATACCATGTGTCCTAAGCTTACACGGTGAAATCAAAGCTTCAGTCCTTAATACGAACAAATGATCAACCAACAAATATAGCCAAAAAGCAAGGCAATGAATCACATTAACAAATTGAATCAGGGCAACGACGATTTTAATTTCTACTATTGTGATAATAAGTTTAGCTCCAGTAATTTGTTGAATTCAAGCATTTAAACGATACAGCCCTGTGGAAACTATTCAAATTGATTTGTATATAGCCTAAAAGTCTATGGCCTTAATCTTAATTGGTATGAATCGGTTGATGTTATTTCATATTGGATTCGCCGTTGGTCACCATGTCAAAAGCTTCCATGTGAATATGTGTTAGACTACCTTGAAGAACTACCAGAGTAATGAGACTACTAGGCACTATCTTAGAAATGGTTAGGGCCATAGTCAAAAATTCAAATCCGTCACGAGCGCAGATATCTACTCTACTTCGTATGATCTACCCATAATTTCTCGTATTCATGTCCTTACTCTAGAATATCTGCAGATTATCACAGAAAATTCATTACAAAAAAAAGAGCTCAGAGGGGTACTTTAACATTTAGAAATGCTTGCGGTAAATCAATGAAATCTAATCACTTCTTGGCTTTAATTCCATAATTTTTATGGTCAAGCAAATATTACTGAGAATACCGGATAATGCATATCAATATTATGAATGCTAAAATCAATCCATACTCTTTAAGAACAAATATAAGAACGTGTCATGCTGACGAACTTAACCATATCTATGTAGAACAACTCTAAATTTAATTCAGCCAAGTTAGTTCCTGAGAAATAGTCCGGACAAGGAAAGTGTGACGGACGGACGGACGGACGGACGAAGCGGCGACTGAGAAATAGTCCGGACAAGGAAAGTGTGACGGACGGACGGACGGACGGACGGACGAAGCGGCGACTATATGCATCACCTTCGGTGAGCATAAAAAACCAAAAAAACTCTCGTTGAAACATTTTTATTTTTGGATGTCTTCAAAGTGACAAAGTTTCATAGAAATACTTCCATCCAGTGGCATGATATGGAATATGGGTATTAGGAGGGTCATACCTTAATCCGTAGACAGAATAGTCCCTTTGAAGTTTAGAAATACATGATAGATCTTAACCCTTAACCTGCTGAATTTCTCAAATGGACTAAGCTGGCATCTTTTTTAGAACTGTCCATTATCAATTTTAAGGATAACAAGATGAAAACTTGTTGTTGGTCAACCAACAGTAAAGAATGTGCAGGATGGCCTGGCTCTTTACTGGTGGCAAAGGTTAGCACTTACTCAGCAGGGTAGGGGTTAAGTATCTCATATTTACCATATATATGCACTACTTAATAAATTTTCATTTAGGCTAATTTTGGTGCACTGCCTTGCAAGGAGGACCACTTACTTTGAGGAGAATTCCTAAATTTAAAAAAATAAGGGTGTCACTTGCTGAAGCGTGATGGAAAAAGTATGATGGACAAGAAAGTGTGACGGAGAGACAGACGATAGAATAGTGATCCCTATGTGTCACCTCTGCTTACAGCAGGTGAAACAAAATTATCATTCACATAAGCACAGGCAATTGAATTGCACCATTACACAAAATTAAATCAGACAAAGCAAACAGATTTTAATTTCACCATGAGATGATGATAATGAAGTTTAAGTCCCAGCTAATGTTGATCAATGATTGCATATCAATCATTAAAAAGATACTGCTTTGTGGAAACCTTATTTCAAATTGATTTTTATTATCACCTAAGTTACTTATTGACTGCTTGATTGTTTGTTGGGTTTAATGTCACTGATGTATTTCAGTCATTTGGAGATTCGCTGTATGTCACCATGTACAATGCTTCCATGCTTGCAATATGATGTTGTAGACTACCATTCCTGGAACTATCCAGAGTTTATGGAGCTATCAGGCACTATCTTTAATGACTTTGGTGTGTTGCGGCCAGGAATCAAACCCACAACATCCTGCTACTGAGGCAGATTCTCAATCTACTCAGTCATGATCTAACCTATTGTACTCACGTGTCTTGTGTCCAACTCTATAGTCACATGATCTGCTGATTATCACAGAAAATTCCATACAAAAAACAAGAGCTGTCAGAGGACAGCAAGCTCAACCATTTGAAATGCTTGTCGGTAAATCAAATGAAATCTAAATCATTCTTGCCCTTTACATACCATTTTTTTAAAAAAATGGTCAAAAATGATATACTTCAATAATCTGATATCCCTGAATATGCTTATGAAGTCTAAAATCAATCCCATGCCTATTTACTGAAACATAAGCATTTATAACAACACTGTGCATGCCAAAACTTTAACCAAAATATCAAAGAATAGGGCAACAACCGGTATTAATTCAGTCAAAAAGTTATCCTCCTTGGTTTTCTGATGCCCCTGAACACACCCATAAACTTTCAAGTAAATACCACAGAGATGTAAGCTTGATAGTGCCTGCATGCAAAACTTTAACCAAACGCTACAACAAGGGTGACTACAATAGCTCTCATAGAAGCTATAAAACAAATGTGAAAATTCTTGATTCTGATTCTTGTTTTCAATAATCATTTGTTACTTTAACATGAGCTGATATACATGACAGCAAGTGAAGAAATTTTATTCTGGAAGTGGAAAATAACGAGTAATGCTACAATATCAGTTTGTAATCAAGGTTTTGTCTGCAATTTATGACCTTCACAATGGAGTTTCATTTCCCACTGATGTTCTGTTTCCCTGCTTCTGTTATATTTCAGAAGAAAAAAGTATCTATGCATGCAAAGGAAGTGATGAGACTCATTAACTGAAGAATACTGCTAATTAATGACTAGGACAAACTCTTCAACTTCTCTCAGAGGTAACACATGGAATTCCTGTCATAAAAGGACTTCTTTGCACAGTGATGCATTTCTATTGGATAGTATATGGGAAATAGATTAGTTTTAATTGCAGATGAAAAGTGACAGTGAGCATTGGATGAAAATGTTTTGAATGTCATAATGATGATAATGTTGATAATGATGTTTGTTCAGAAATGAGAAACATCTCACACAAAATAACTGGGCAATCTAATATCAGAAATATGTCTGATCTGACAGAACACAATAGTTTCATATCATGACTAGACTATTATGATATATAAAACTTGTCTAAGATTATTTTGATTTCTCTGAATGAAAAGTTTCACAGATAATGTGTACATCATATTATTACTATTTTATATTCTCCATTACATTAATCACCATTTTAAAAACAAGAGGCCCATGATGGCCCTAAATCGCTCACCTGAGATAAATAGGTTGACCCAAGGAACATCTGTACCAATTTATTTTAAAATCTGGCCAGTAGTTTTGAAGAAGATGATTTTTAAAGTTTTCATATTTTTTTTCTTTTTGTTGCCATGGCAACAAGAGTTCTATATGGATCAAGTTTATTTCAGGAACTTTTGTGAAGGTTGACCCAAGGATCATTCCTGCCAAATTTAATCAAATTCTTTCCAGTGGTTTCAGAGGAAATGTTGATTATAGGTTTTCCCTATATACATACAAGGCAAATAAGCCCCGCCCCTGGCGGCCATGTTTTTTACGGATCGGAAATTTTTTAGCAACTTTGGTAGAGGTTGACCCAAGGAACACCTGTACCAATTTATTTTAAAATCTGGCCAGTAGTTTTGAAGAAGATGATTTTTAAAGTTTTCATATTTTTTTTTCTTTTTATTGCCATGGCAACCAGATTCTTCATGGATCAACTTTATTTTAACAATTTTTGTGGAGGTTGACCCAAGGATCATCCCTGCCAAGTTTAATCAAATTCTGTCAAGTGGTTTCAGAGGAGATGTTGTTTAAAGTTTTCCCTATATACAAATAAGGCAAATAAGCCCCGCCCCTGGCGGCCATTTTTTTTTATGGATCGGAATAATTTTAGCAACTTTGGTAGAGGTTGACCCAAGGAACATCTGTACCAAGTTATTTTAAAATCTGGCCAGTAGTTTTGAAGAAGATGATTTTTAAAGTTTTCATTTTTTTTTCTTTTTGTTGCCATGGCAACCAGAGTTCTACATGGATCAAGTTTATTTTAGCAAATTTTGTGAAGGTTGACCAAAGGATCATCGCTGCCAAGTTTAATCAAATTCTGTCCAGTGGTTTCAGAGAAGATGTTGTTTAAAGGTTTCTCTATATACATATAAGGCAAATAAGCCCCGCCCCTGGCGGCCATGTTTTTTTACGGATCGGAATAATTTTAGCAACTTTGGTAGAGGTTGACCCAAGGAACATCTGTACCAATTTATTTTAAAATCTGGCCAGTAGTTTTGAAGAAGATGATTTTTAAAGTTTTCATTTTTTTTTTATTTTTGTTGCCATGGCAACCAGAGTTCTACATGGATCAAGTTTATTTTAGCAACTTTTGTGAAGGTTGACCCAAGGATCATCCCTGCCAAGTTTAATCAAATTCTGTCAAGTGGTTTCAGAGGAGATGTTGTTTAAAGGTTTCCCTATATACATATAAGGCAAATAAGCCCCGCCCCTGGCGGCCATGTTTTTTTACGGATCGGAATAATTTTAGCAACTTTGGTAGAGGTTGACCCAAGGAACATCTGTACCAATTTATTTTAAAATCTGGCCAGTAGTTTTGAAGGAGATGATTTTTAAAGTTTTCAAATTATTTTTCTTTTTGTTGCCATGGCAACCAGAGTTCTTCATGGATCAACTTTATTTTAGCAACTTTTGTAGAGCCTCACCCAAGGAACATTCCTGCCAAGTTTCATTAAATTCTGTCCAGTGGTTTCAGAGGAGATGTCGTTTAAAGCAAATTGTTGACGACGGACAACGGACGACGCACGACGCACGACGGACGACGCACGACGACGGACGCCGGACGAAGGGCGATCACAAAAGCTCACCTTGAGCACTTTGTGCTCAGGTGAGCTAAAAAAAACTAGAAAAAATATTGTATGTATCTGATAAAGGATTGTTTTGTTTCTTTAAACTACACCAAACAAGTGAGCTGACAGAAATGTAAAACTGACTTGATGTCCACCAGCCAGGGACAGCCTCCCATGTCCAGCTGCCATCTGTCTTTTTCATGCAGAAATGATTGGTTCCGTTAATACCAGCTGATTTTGGTAAAATTGCAGAAACAGGTCATTTATTAATGACAGCTAAATATTATCTCAAGAAAAATCCTGAATCCATTAGGCAAAGATTAATTTTTTTCATTAGCTCATTATCAATGTTATTTTCACCGGAAGTAAATTCGCACATTACTTGCTAATGATTTCACCAGTCAAATGAAGCAGTCAAATTTTGTCTTCAGTTTTCTATTAACAATTTCCTAATGAACCTATCCATAGAGAAAATATGTGATAATCAAAGGACTGATAGAGAAAATGAAATAATGATAAATAATGAAAACAAGAAAGTCAGTAGAACTGACAGATGCTCCCCGAAGAACGTCATTGTTACAAATAAGGCCTTGGTCAATGGGTGGGAGGATATGTTGAAATCCCCATTCCTAAATCATATCTATTCTCCTCATCAGATGAGATGTTTTACCAACTCTAATTTGGAGACTTAGTAAGAGTTTACTATTTAATATGATAATACGTGTTACTCATCAGATCTTTCATTGATTTTTTTAAAGTTTTTATACTACTAAAAATTAAGTCATACATTTCAATGTGTGCTCATATCAAAGAGGTTAACCAACACTCTTGACATATAACTGGATATTTGAAATAGTGTATAATGGCCTAAACAACAATTAGCTGACATGATTATGATTGACATTACTAGCATATTGAATTTTGTGGGGTTTTTTTTAAATGATATCTCCTGTTAAATTAGGCAAATGACATGAATATTAATCAACAACATGGTAGTAGGGGCCATAACTCTCTTAAAACTTGAGGAACCAGGTCACGTCGACGATATGCGTATCTACTCTTGGTAATAAAGCTTCCCATAAAGTTTCATTGAATTCAAGCCATTAGTTCCTGAGAAATAGCCCGGACAAGAATCATGCAACATGAACTATAGGCCAAAAAGTCAAGGGGCCATAACTCTGTGAAAAATTGAGGAACCAGGTCACGCCGACGATATGCGTATCAACTCTTGGTGATAAAGCTTCCCATAAAGTTTTGTTGAATTCAAGCCATTAGTTCCTGAGAAATAGCCCGGACAAGAATCATGCAATATGTACTATAGGCCGAAAAGTCAATGGGCCATAACTCTGTGAAAAATTAAGGAATCGGGTCATGCTGACGATATGCGCATCTACTCTTGGTGATAAAGCTTCCCATAAAGTTTCGTTGAATTCAAGCCGTTAGTTCCTGAGAAATAGTCCGGACAAGGAAAGTGTGACGGACGAACGGATGGACGGACGGACGAAGCGGCGACTATATGCATCACCTTTTGTAGGTTATAAAGATTATCAGCATTCCAGAGTAAAATAGAATGTGCTTCACGTCATATAGTGAATATAGAGGGCTGACCACAAAACAGTTCCATCTCTTTCTATTTCTATATAATGAATATAGAGGGCTGACCACAAAACAGTTCCATCTCTTTCTATTTCTATATAAAAAATATAGAGGGCTGACCACAAAACAGTTCCATCTCTTTCTATTTCTATATAAAAAATATAGAGGGCTGACCACAAAACAGTTCCATCTCTTTGTACTTCTAAATAATGAATATAGAGGGATGACCACAAAACAGTTCCATCTCTTTCTATTTCTATATAATGAATATCAAGGGCTGACCACAAAACAGTTCCATCTCTTTCTATTTCTATATAATGAATATCAAGGGCTGACCACAAAACAGTTCCATTTCTTTCTATTTCTATATAATGAATATCAAGGGCTGACCACAAAGCAGTTCCATCTCTTTCTATTTCTATATAATGAATATCAAGGGCTGACCACAAAACAGTTCCATCTCTTTCTATTTCTATATAATGAATATAAATAATGAATATCAAGGGCTGACCACAAAACAGTTCCATTTCTTTCCATTTCTATATAAAAAATATAGAGGGCTGACCACAAAGCAGTTCCATCTCTTTCTATTTCTATATAATAAATAAAGAGGACTGACCACAAAACAGTTCCATCTCTTTCTATTTCTAAATAATGAATAAAGAGGACTGACCACAAAACAGTTCCATCTCTTTCTATTTCTATATAATGAATATAGAGGGCTGACCACAAAACAGTTCCATCTCTTTCTATTTCTATATAATGAATATAGAGGGCTGACCACAAAACAGTTCCATCTCTTTCTATTTCTATATAATGAATATAGAGGGCTGACCACAAAACAGTTCCATCTCTATTTCTTTATAATGAATATAAATAATGAATAAAGAAGGCTGACCACAAAGCAGTTCCATCTCTTTCTATTTCTATATAATGAATATAGAGGGCTGACCAAAAAACAGTTCCATCTCTTTATATTTCTATATAAAAAAATAGAGGGCTGTCTACAAAGCAGTTCCATCTCTTTCTATTTCTATATAATGAATATAAATAATGAATGAAGAGGGCTCACCACAAAGCAGTTCCATCTCTTTCTATTTCTATATAAAAAATATAGAGGGCTGACCACAAAACAGTTCCATCTCTTTCTATTTCTATATAATGAATATAGAGGCTGACCACAAAGCAGTTCCATGTCTTTCTATTTCTATATAATGAATATCAAGGGCTGACCACAAAACAGTTCCATCTATTTCTATATAATGAATATAAATAATGAATAAAGAGGGCTGACCACAACGCAGTTCCACCTCTTTATATTTCTATATAATGAATATAGAGGGCTGACCACAAAGCAGTTCCATATCTTTCTATTTCTTTATAAAAAATATAGAGGGCTGATCACAAAACAATTTCATCTCTTTCTATTTCTATATAATGAATATAGAGGGCTGACCACAAAGCAGTTCCATCTCTTTCTATTTCTATATAATGAATATAAATAATGAATAAAGAGGACTGACTACAAAACAGTTCCATCTCTTTCTATTTCTATATAATAAATAAAGAGGGCTGATCACAAAACTGTTCCATCTCTTTATATTTCTATATAATGAATATAGAGGGCTGACCACAAAGCAGTTCCATATCTTTCTATTTCTTATAAAATATAGAGGGTGACACAAAACAGTTCCATCTCTTTCTATATAATGAATATAGAGGGCTGACCACAAAACAGTTCCATCTCTTTCTATATAATGAATATAGAGGGCTGACCACAAAACAGTTCCATCTCTTTCTATATAATGAATAAAGAGGGCTGACCACAAAGCAGTTCCATCTCTTTCTATTTCTATATAATGAATATAGAGGGCTGACCACAAAGCAGTTCCATCTCTTTCTATTTCTATATTTGCTCAAAATAGTTTTTAGGTCAACCCTTGATTGATTATTTTTTTTAGTTTACTGACAATGTGACAGTACACTGTATTTCATATAGCAACATCAAGCAAATTACAGGTGGAGGAAGATCTGGAATGCACTGAAGCATCTGGGTAGAACCAACGACCTACCGCAACCCAGCTTGGGTCAACCCTTGAAGTTTGTTTCTGCACAGACAGAACATGCATAATGTACCTGGGATTATATACAATATTTCAACATAATACACACAACTGCATCAAGCTATCTCATACTGATCACAATTTCAAGTTCCAGCTCTTATTCTTATTTTGTACATTTAGACAGTCTTGATTCAATGATGGGAGAGGCCATATGAATTGCACAATTAGGAGCAGTGTTTCTGGTACAGCATATTAAGAACAACAGGAAAATTTTCTACTGCTGAATTTTGTTGTTGTTTTAGAAACTGATGGACAATTGGGTTTAAATTTTTTGCATAATCTGTGATCTTGATTGCATAAATTGCATCTCCCATTTCCTAGAATCACCTTACAATAGCTAAACAATGTCACAAAGCCAAGCAAAGGCTTCCAGGCTTTTCCACCAGACAACTGTTCGCCCATCCACTATTAAGGGTGAACACAAGTTGCATAAAGCTTAGACGCTGCAATAAATCAAGAAGAAATTGCCCCTCTCATACCATTTTAGTTCCCAAATTTATTGGAGGTTTCAGTTGAGAAAATAGCATGATCTGACACAATCCGGAATTCAAAATAGATGAAAAACTGGTAGGTATAGAGCCATGTCTAAAGCTATTGATCAAGTATCAAATGAGGGGCTGTGTCATGTTGGTGCTGAGGACGGAAGATGATTGAGAGATAAGGTTTCTGTGGACTGGCAGTGATCAGCTAACAACTTGAGGATGGAGCACATCAAATAAAACAAGCAACATTCTAATATACCCTGGATAGCTCAAGAAGGAAGTAGTTTCATCACATTCATCAACTTATCTGATGGTCATACAACTGTTTATCAAGAACAGGAACACAAACATAGTGTCGCCGGTTATCTGATCTAGTTGGGATTTCATGGTACTTTTCATTTACATTTTTATTCATAGAAACAGAATGTAGATCATTTCTATCACCCCATCAGGTCTTGTGTGCCAAAAAAGATACATTTGTAGCTTTCACTGAAAGTGCTGAATATACAATTAGTCTCTCTTGGAAAATATATTGCATTTATCAAGGAAAAAACATTTTTTCAGCTTATACATTGTTAACATTTGAAAAGCCGGGTTATTGTTATGCAGTGTAATTTTTTGTAGCTTAATAAAGAAGGCACAATTATCACAATAAAGCAGAAGTCAACAATGCAAGGGCTATAACAGTATCTTTAACTGTCTTAAACTGTGTAGGATCTCTTTCTGTTGTTTTGGAGTTAACATTCGCCATGACAGTATTCAATCCTATGGCAGTGATCAGATATGTACAGGGGTTGGAAATGCATCTATAGAGACACCAAGGTATATGTCATGGATGTCCTGGCTTATCTTGATCTACCCTGGTGGCAAAGGTAATGACATTATCAGGGTAAACACCCAACTGCAAGCCCTCACATGTAAAATCCAAGGGTACAGTAAGGGATTCTTACCCGCATCAGAGAGGGGCTAGGTGACCATAACCACTGAACCACAGATGCCCCAAAACTGTGCTAGAGCTGCAACACCTTGTGAAAGCTGTAAACTGAAAACTATCACAGTCTTCTGTATACTCTGAGACAAGAAAAAGCACTATCAATAGAAGACAGTCTTCCATGTAGCTTTATATTCACATTTTACAAGTGCCATTAAATTTTAAACCACACAAAGGAGGTTTTATTATTGTCTAGATCTTCTCTTTTGATCTTAAGCCACCATACTTTGTTTATCGTGACTGCCTCCAAAATTACCTGAAGTAAATAGGTGAGCCAGTCATAAACATTTGCATAATCCAATTTACAATGATTTTATCTTAGTTCCTTTGTTTAGTCCCAGGATAATTTCTTTTAATTTGATTACACAGAAAATTAGGCATTACTTAAATGTAAACTTACTCAAAGCTAAGAAATAACTTGGTTTCATAAAAAAAAGAAATGTTCACAAACCCAAGGTATAAATGGTTGGTTCATTATGAAGTGTTTGCTGGTGTTGATCGAGTGTATGTGATTCTTGACTTGCTCATAAATTATACCATCAAATTGGGCCAGATAAGAGTTATGGTTCTTAGTCAGTGCACTTCTCCTAGCCACATTCTATTTGTATATAAAGTTTAATGTCAATACCTTGTATAGTTTTCAAGTAATGGCCATTGTTACAGTTGCTGATAAACCAACCAAAAAACAGACAGGGTAAAAACAATGTGCCCTCTATCACAGATCTTGGCTTGTGTTGGACTGATTAGTCACCAGCTGATTATGGACATTGGTAGTTCTTTTGGAGGGGACCTCCGTGGCCGAGAGGGTAAAGTCACTGACTTTAACACTCACTCAGCCCCTCACCGTATGGGTTTGAATCCTGGCAGGGTCATTCGGATTTCATGTGAGGAAGCCTTCCAGCTGGCTTGTGGTAGATCGGTGATTCTACCCGGATGCCTCCGTGCATTCGGGGTCGTCCTCCACCTGTAATTGGCTGGACGTCACTATATGACTGAAATACTGTCGAAGCGATAGTTAACTCAAATAGTCAAGTTAATAGTCAGTTCTTTTGGAAGTATGAAAACTCAATGTCATGAGGATATAACATTCTAATTTTTATTCTTTTTTTTTCGTCTGCTTACCTGCCTTTTAAGCATGGAAATTTATTTTAACTGACAGTCTTTATTGTCTCTTTGTAACTAGGACATGCATGACAAAAGGGTAGGTAATCCAGGATTTTGAACAGTTCAGATATTTTCTGTTGCTGTAAGCCAGTGTAAAACTTAAGTTTAGCACACTTTTTTCAAAATTGATATTCTCTTAATACAAGTATAGATTTTTTTCTTGCAAAGTCAGCATTAATCAAGCAAAGTGGAAATCCTCTCCAGCCTTTTCAATACCTCATAGTCCCAGCTTTTTTTTTCTCTCACTAAGCTGTCCATATCTTCTTTGGGACCCTTTCACAATCCAATAAAAGAACAAAGAACAAAATTTCAATTTCAAATGACATTATCTGTTAATCAATTAAAGGTCTTATTTTCTGTATGGAAAACTAAACAAGCTGCTTTAACACTTTGACTAAAAGGATGTTAAATTTGCCCTTTTTTAAGTAAAATAAGTGTATTTAGCTGCAATGAAATGACATCTCGTGTTTAATATAACTGTCAGTCTTTGTTCAAGCTTTTCCAGTATTTCTTTATCTTTATTTATCTATGTTCCTTCTAAGAAAGTGTTCTACATCAGAAAACCTTCATGTTCCTTTGAAAATATGTGTCACCTGCTGAAAGAAGTGTGTCAGAAAAGTGTGACAAACAAAGTGTGATGGACAGACAATTGACGGATATGTGTCACCTCTGCTTACAGCAAATAAAGTGATACCAATAAAGTGTGTACATGTATCAATTTTCAGTTAAACTTTGCCAGTTAGGAAAGAAATCATATATACATCAAGGTAAAGATTGAGTGTTTGTGACCTTGACCATGGGTTAAGATCATGACATTCCCTATGGTTCTTTGTTGCAAATGTGAGTTGTTGTTTTTTGTTGAAGGTCAATATGACACCAGTAAAATCAATGGATTATCTCAATGGTAACATAAAAAAAAGACCAAACCACAATTTTTGGTTAAATTTGCAGACGAAGTTTTATTGTTCATGCTAGTAGTTGCTAAGGAATTATCCAGACAAGAATCTGGATGAAATTACAGACAAAAGCCAAAAACTCTGTAATAAAAACAGTAGCATAACATACTAACAGCAATTATGCCAGTGAAATTTCTGATTAATTTTCAGTATTTTTAGTACTTTCAATAACCAATTTATTCCTGGCCCAACCATGTATCATGGTCATGACTCACACTAAAGTCATTCACATCCAAGAGTTGGAAAGTTATGGAAATATAATTAGTGGGGTGACAATCAGTGACTTTTGGGGGTTGGGGTGGCCATAAAAGTAGAACAAGCAATGTTATATACCAAAATGTTCGCCAATGTCTGTACTATATGAAACTGCCGGCATAAATTGCCAACGCCTGGTGCGGACTCGGAAATCC
>CM037782.1:41097225-41147225 GCA_021229015.1 Solen grandis | reverse complement strand
TAAGATCAACTATTCACTCAGCAACGGAAAACAGCATTATGTATACAAATAAACTTCATGCTAACGACTACGAGCACACGGCTGCCAACAGTTTTAGCAGCTTGTTTACATGGGTTGTACATTTATGTTCATCATCCATTAAATATCCTCCATGTATCGGCCGAACATTCACCCAATATCGATGTTTTCATAACATTCTATGTAAATGATAGTCTGATTGTATAGTGACGCATGAACCATTTAAAAACAAATAAATAAAAGCCATTTAACATTTGTGAATTTTGTAACCATGCTTTTTATATTGTGTTAATCAGTAGTTGCATCCCCAGGTTCTGTACTAATATGTACTTTGGTTTTATATATGATTGTGTTAATCAGTAGTTGCATTCTCAGGTTCTGTACTAATATGTACTCTGGTTTTATATATATGATTGTTTAATCAGTAGTTTGCATTCTCAGGTTCTGTACTAATATGTACTCTGGTTTTATATATGACTGTGTTAATCAGTAGTTGCATTCTCAGGTTCTGTACTAATATGTACTCTGGTTTTATATATGATTGTGTTAATCATTAGTTGCATTCTCAGGTTCTGTACTAATATGTACTCTGGTTTTATATATGACTGTGTTAATCATTAGTTGCATCCCCAGGTTCTGTACTAATATGTTCTCTGGTTTTATATATGATTGTCGTAATCATTAGTTGCATTCTCAGGTTCTGTACTAATACATGTATGTACTCTGGTTTTATATATGACTGTGTTAATCAGTAGTTGCATTCTCAGGTTCTGTACTAATATGTACTTTGGTTTTATATATGACTGTGTTAATCATTAGTTGCATCCCCAGGTTCTGTACTAATATGTTCTCTGGTTTTATATATGACTGTGTTAATCAGTAGTTGCATTCTCAGGTTCTGTACTAATATGTACTCTGGTTTTATATATGATTGTGTTAATCAGTAGTTGCATCCCCAGGTTCTGTACTAATATGTCTCTGGTTTTATATATGATTGTAATCATTATTTGGTTTTATATATGATTGTGTTAATCATTAGTTGCATTCTCAGGTTCTGTACTAATACATGTATGTACTCTGGTTTTATTTATGACTGTGTTAATCAGTAGTTGCATTCTCAGGTTCTGTACTAATATGTACTCTGGTTTTATATATGATTTTAATCATTAGTTGCATTCTCAGGTTCTGTACTAATATGTACTCTGATTTTATATATGATTGTGTTAATCAGTATTTGCATTCTAAGGTTCTGTACTAATATGTACTCTGGTTTTATATATGACTGTGTTAATCATTAGTTGCATCCCCAGGTTCTGTACTAATATGTTCTCTGGTTTTATATATGATTGTGTTAATCATTAGTTGCATTCTCAGGTTCTGTACTAATATGTACTCTGGTTTTATATATGATTGTGTTAATCAGTAGTAGCATCCCCAGGTTCTGTACTAATATGTACTCTGGTTTTATATATGACTGTGTTAATCAGTAGTTGCATCCCCAGGTTCTGTACTAATACATGTATGTACTCTGGTTTTATATATGACTGTGTCAATCAGTAGTTGCATTCTCAGGTTCTGTACTAAAATGTTCTCTGGTTATGCTCACTGAAGGTGACGCATATAGTCGCCGCTTCGTCCGTCCGTCCGTCCGTCACACTTTCCTTGTCCGGACTATTTCTCAGGAACTAACGGCTTGAATTCAACGAAACTTTATGGGAAGCTTTATTACCAAGAGGAGATGCGCATATCGTCAGCATGATCCGATTCCTAAATTTTTCAAAGAGTTATGGCTCCTTGACTTTTTGGCCTATAGTACATATTGCATGATTCTTGTCCGGGCTATTTCTCAGGAACTAATGGCTTGAATTCATCGAAACTTTATGGGAAGCTTTATCACCAAGAGTAGATACGCATATCGTCAGCTGACCTGGTTCCTCAATTTTTCACAGAGTTATGGCTCCTTGACTTTTTGGCCTATACTACATATTGCATGATTCTTGTCCGGGCTATTTCTCAGGAACTAATGGCTTGAATTCAATGAAACTTTATGGGAAGCTTTATTACCAAGAGGAGATGCGCATATCGTCAGCATGACCCCATTCCTAAATTTTTCAAAGAGTTAAGGCCCCCTTGACTTTTTGGCCTATAGTACATATTGCATGATTCTTGTCCGGGCTATTTCTCAGGAGCTAATGGCTTGAATTTAAACAAAACTTTATGGGAAGTAGCTTATTTTCCATAGTCTAGATTGCGCATATCTCGGACTAGCTGAAACACTGGATTTCCTCAATATTCTAGGACGTATTTAAGAGTTATGGCCCCTACTACCATGTTGTTGACTGATATTCATGTCATTTGCCTAATTTAACAGGAGATATCATTTAAACAAAACCCCACAAAATTCAATATGCTAGTAATGTCAATCATAATCATGTCAGCTAGTTGTTGTTTAGGCCAATATACACTATTTCAAATATCCAGTCATATGTCAAGAGTGTTGGTCAACCTCTTTGATATGAGCACACATTGAAATGTATGACTTAATTTTTAGTAGTATAAAAACTTAAAAAAAATCAATGAAAAATCTGATGAGTAACACGTTTTATCATATTAAATGGTAAACTGTTACTAAGTCTCCAAATTAGAGTTGGTAAAACATCTCATCTGATGAGGAGAAAATGGGGATTTCAACATATCCTCCCACCCATTGACCAAGGCCTTATTTGTAACAATGACGTTCTTCGGGGAGCATCTGTCAGTTCTACTGACTTTCTTATTTTATATATGATTGTGTTAATCAGTAGTAGCATCCCCAGGTTCTGTACTAATATGTACTATGGTTTTATATATGACTGTGTCAATCAGTAGTTGCATTCTCAGGTTCTGTACTAATATGTACTCTGGTTTTATATATGACTGTGTTAATCAGTAGTTGCATCCTCAGGTTCTGTACTAATATGTACTCTGGTTTTATATATGACTGTGTTAATCATTAGTTGCATCCCCAGGTTCTGTACTAATATGTACTATGGTTTTATATATGATTGTGTTAATCAGTAGTTGCATTCTCAGGTTCTTACTAATATGTCTCTGGTTTTATAGTTGCATTCTCAGGTTCATTACATGATCATGATTGATCAACATTGCGAGAAGATTGATTTGTAAAGGAAGCTTTTGCATTTTTCACTAAGAACACCGGTTATCAAAGCTTATTCCTTGCTTTGATTTATAGTGTTCAATGACGTCGTTTATTTAAGATCAACTATTCACTCAGCAACGGAAAACAGCATTCTGTATACAAGTAAACTTCATGCTAACGACTACGAGCACACGGCTGCCAACAGTTTTAGCAGCTTGTTTACATGGGTTGTACATTTATGTTCATCATCCATTAAATATCCTCCATGTATCGGCCGAACATTCACCCAATATCGATGTTTTCATAACATTCTATGTAAATGATAGTCTGATTGTATAGTGACGCATGAACCATTTAAAAACAAATAAATAAAAGCCATTTAACATTTGTGAATTTTGTAACCATGCTTTTTATATTGTGTTAATCAGTAGTTGCATCCCCAGGTTCTGTACTAATATGTACTTTGGTTTTATATATGATTGTGTTAATCAGTAGTTGCATTCTCAGGTTCTGTACTAATATGTACTCTGGTTTTATATATGATTGTGTTAATCAGTAGTTTCATTCTCAGGTTCTGTACTAATATGTACTCTGGTTTTATATATGACTGTGTTAATCAGTAGTTTCATTCTCAGGTTCTGTACTAATATGTACTCTGGTTTTATATATGATTGTGTTAATCAGTAGTTGCATTCCCAGGTTCTGTACTAATACATGTATGTACTCTGGTTTTATATGTGACTGTGTTAATCAGTATTTGCATTCTCAGGTTTTGTACTAATATGTTCTCTAGTTTAATATATGACTGTGTTAATCAGTAGCTGCATCCCAGGGCTCTGTACAAATATATTCTCTGGTTTTATATATGACTGTGTTAATCATTAGTTGCATTCTCAGGTTCTGTACTAATATGTACTCTGATTTTATATATGATTGTGTTAATCATTAGTTGCATTCTCAGGTTCTGTACTAATATGTACTCTGGTTTTATATATGATTGTGTTAATCAGTAGTTGCATTCTCAGGTTCTGTACTAATATGTACTCTGGTTTTATATATGATTTTGTTAATCAGTAGTTGCATTCTCAGGTTCTGTACTAATATGTTCTCTAGTTTTATATATGATTGTGTTTATCATTAGTTGCATCCCCAGGTTCTGTACTAATATGTTCTCTGGTTTTATATATGATTGTGTTAATCATTAGTTGCATTCTCAGGTTCTGTACTAATATGTACTCTGGTTTTATATATGATTGTGTTAATCAGTAGTTGCATTCTCAGGTTCATTACATGATCATGATTGATCAACATTGCTAGAAGATTGATTTGTAAAGGAAGCTTTTGCATTTTTCACTAAGAACACCGGTTATCAAAGCTTATTCCTTGCTTTGATTTATAGTGTTCAATGACGTCGTTTATTTAAGATCAACTATTCACTCAGCAACGGAAAACAGCATTCTGTATACAAGTAAACTTCATGCTAACGACTACGAGCACACGGCTGCCAACAGTTTTAGCAGCTTGTTTACATGGGTTGTACATTTATGTTCATCATCCATTAAATATCCTCCATGTATCGGCCGAACATTCACCCAATATCGATGTTTTCATAACATTCTATGTAAATGATAGTCTGATTGTATAGTGACGCATGAACCATTTAAAAACAAATAAATAAAAGCCATTTAACATTTGTGAATTTTGTAACCATGCTTTTTATATTGTGTTAATCAGTAGTTGCATCCCCAGGTTCTGTACTAATATGTACTTTGGTTTTATATATGATTGTGTTAATCAGTAGTTGCATTCTCAGGTTCTGTACTAATATGTACTCTGGTTTTATATATGATTGTGTTAATCAGTAGTTTCATTCTCAGATTCTGTACTAATATGTACTCTGGTTTTATATATGACTGTGTTAATCAGTAGTTGCATCCCCAGGTTCTGTACTAATATGTATTCTGGTTTTATATATGATTGTATTAATCAGTAGTTTCATTCTCAGGTTCTGTACTAATATGTACTCTGGTTTTATATATGACTGTGTTAATCAGTAGTTGCATTCTCAGGTTCTGTACTAATATGTACTTTGGTTTTATATATGACTGTGTTAATCAGTAGTTGCATCCCCAGGTTCTGTACTAATATGTACTCTGGTTTTATATATGATTGTGTTAATCAGTAGTTGCATTCTCAGGTTCTGTACTAATATGTTCTCTGGTTTTATATATAATTGTGTTAATCATTAGTTGCATTCTCAGGTTCTGTACTAATATGTACTCTGGTTTTATATATGACTGTGTTAATCAGTAGTTGCATCCCCAGGTTCTGTACTAATATGTACTCTGGTTTTATATATGATTGTGTTAATCAGTAGTTGCATCCCCAGGTTCTGTACTTATATGTACTCTGGTTTTATATATGATTGTGTTAGTCAGTAGTTGCATTCTCAGGTTCTGTACTAATATGTACTCTGGTTTTATATATGACTGTGTTAATCATTAGTTGCATCCCCAGGTTCTGTACTAATATGTTCTCTGGTTTTATATATGATTGTGTTAATCATTAGTTGCATCCCCAGGTTCTGTACTAATACATGTATGTACTCTGGTTTTATATATGACTGTGTTAATCAGTAGTTGCATTCTCAGGTTCTGTACTAATATGTACTCTGGTTTTATATATAATTGTGTTAATCAGTAGTTGCATCCCCAGGTTCTGTACTAATACATGTATGTACTCTGGTTTTATATGTGACTGTGTTAATCAGTATTTGCATTCTCAGGTTCTGTACTAATATGTACTCTGGTTTTATATATGATTGTGTTAATCATTAGTTGCATTCTAAGGTTCTGTACTAATATGTACTCTGGTTTTATATATGACTTTTAATCAGTAGTTGCATTCTCAGGTTCTGTACTAATATGTATTCTGGTTTTATATATGACTGTGTTAATCATTAGTTGCATCCCCAGGTTCTGTACTAATATGTTCTCTGGTTTTATATATGATTGTGTTAATCATTAGTTGCATTCTCAGGTTCTGTACTAATATGTACTCTGGTTTTATATATGATTGTGTTAATCAGTAGTTGCATCCCCAGGTTCTATACTAATATGTTCTCTGGTTTTATATATGATTGTGTTAATCAGTAGTTGCATTCTCAGGTTCTGTACTAATATGTACTTTGGTTTTATATATGACTGTGTTAATCAGTAGTTGCATCCCCAGGTTCTATACTAATATGTTCTCTGGTTTTATATATGATTGTGTTAATCATTAGTTGCATTCTCAGGTTCTGTACTAATATTTTCTCTGGTTATGCTCACTGAAGGTGACGCATATAGTCGCCGCTTCGTCCGTCCGTCCGTCCGTCACACTTTCCTTGTCCGGACTATTTCTCAGGAACTAACGGCTTGAATTCAACGAAACTTTATGGGAAGCTTTATTACCAAGAGGAGATGCGCATATCGTCAGCATGATCCGATTCCTAAATTTTTCAAAGAGTTATGGCTCCTTGACTTTTTGGCCTATAGTACATATTGCATGATTCTTGTCCGGGCTATTTCTCAGGAACTAATGGCTTGAATTCATCGAAACTTTATGGGAAGCTTTATCACCAAGAGTAGATACGCATATCGTCGGCGTGACCTGGTTCCTCAATTTTTCACAGAGTTAGGCCCTTGACTTTTTGGCCTATATACATATTGCATGATTCTTGTCCGGGCTATTCCTCATGAACTAATGGCTTAAATTCAACGGAACTTTATGGGAAGCTTTATCACCAAGAGTAGATACGCATATCGTCAGCTGACCTGGTTCCTCAATTTTTCACAGAGTTATGGCTCCTTGACTTTTTGGCCTATACTACATATTGCATGATTCTTGTCCGGGCTATTTCTCAGGAACTAATGGCTTGAATTCAATGAAACTTTATGGGAAGCTTTATTACCAAGAGGAGATGCGCATATCGTCAGCATGACCCGATTCCTAAATTTTTCAAAGAGTTAAGGCCCCTTGACTTTTTGGCCTATAGTACATATTGCATGATTCTTGTCCGGGCTATTTCTCAGGAGCTAATGGCTTGAATTTAACAAAACTTTATGGGAAGCTTTATTACCAAGAGTAGATACGCATATCATCGACGTGACCTGGTTCCTCAATTTTTAAGAGAGTTATGGCCCCTACTACCATGTTGTTGACTGATATTCATGTCATTTGCCTAATTTAACAGGAGATATCATTTAAACAAAACCCCACAAAATTCAATATGCTAGTAATGTCAATCATAATCATGTCAGCTAGTTGTTGTTTAGGCCAATATACACTATTTCAAATATCCAGTCATATGTCAAGAGTGTTGGTTAACCTCTTTGATATGAGCACACATTGAAATGTATGACTTAATTTTTAGTAGTATAAAAACTTAAAAAAAATCAATGAAAAATCTGATGAGTAACACGTTTTATCATATTAAATAGTAAACTGTTACTAAGTCTCCAAATTAGAGTTGGTAAAACATCTCATCTGATGAGGACAAAATGGGGATTTCAACATATCCTCCCACCCATTGACCAAGGCCTTATTTGTAACAATGACGTTCTTCGGGGAGCATCTGTCAGTTCTACTGACTTTCTTGTTTTATATATGATTGTGTTAATCAGTAGTAGCATCCCCAGGTTCTGTACTAATATGTACTATGGTTTTATATATGATTGTGTTAGTCAGTAGTTGCATTCTCAGGTTCTGTACTAATATGTACTCTGGTTTTATATATGACTGTGTTAATCAGTAGTTGCATTCTCAGGTTCTGTACCAATATGTTCTCTGGTTTAATATATGATTGTGTTAATCAGCAGTTGCATTCTCAGGTTCTGTACTAATATGTACTCTGGTTTTATATATGACTGTGTTAATCATTAGTTGCATTCTCAGGTTCTGTACTAATATGTACTCTGGTTTTATATATGATTGTGTTAATCATTAGTTGCATTCTCAGGTTCTGTACTTATATGTACTCTGGTTTTATATATGATTGTGTTAATCAGTAGTTGCATTCTCAGGTTCATTACATGATCATGATTGATCAACATTGCGAGAAGATTGATTTGTAAAGGAAGCTTTTGCATTTTTCACTAAGAACACCGGTTATCAAAGCTTATTCCTTGCTTTGATTTATAGTGTTCAATGACGTCGTTTATTTAAGATCAACTATTCACTCAGCAACGGAAAACAGCATTCTGTATACAAGTAAACTTCATGCTAACGACTACGAGCACACGGCTGCCAACAGTTTTAGCAGCTTGTTTACATGGGTTGTACATTTATGTTCATCATCCATTAAATATCCTCCATGTATCGGCCGAACATTCACCCAATATCGATGTTTTCATAATATTCTATGTAAATGATAGTCTGATTGTATAGTGACGCATGAACCATTTAAAAACAAATAAATAAAAGCCATTTAACATTTGTGAATTTTGTAACCATGCTTTTTATATTGTGTTAATCAGTAGTTGCATCCCCAGGTTCTGTACTAATATGTACTTTGGTTTTATATATGATTTAATCATAGTTGCATCTCAGGTTCTGTACTAATATGTACTTGGTTTTATATATGATGTGTTAATCATAGTTGCATCCAGGTTCTGTACTAATATGTACTTGGTTTTTATATGACTGTGTTAATCCGTAAATATGTACTCTGGTTTTATATATGACTGTGTTAATCATTAGTTGCATCCTCAGGTTCTGTACTAATATGTACTGTGGTGAAGTAACTTGCTTGAAAACATGCTTCGTTATTTATGTTTACAAATAGTTTTATTAAGTATAAATCATTTTCGCAATTACTCCATCGCTTATTCACACTGGCATTTAAGGCAAGTTATAACAGTGTCACCTTACATCGCTCTATAAGGTGATGAAACATTCCAATTTACACTCAGTACTCGTTTTTCTATATCTTTTATCGCTGAAAAATAATAAACACATTTGCTTCATTTATTAGCTTTTCAAATTCCATTAAGATACAGCGTTATCATATGAGATTGTGTATGACTTGGTCGCGGAAATCAATAGAAAATAATTCAACTTTAGGCCTAGAGCTGGCATTACAGGATTCGATTGTCTTTAATTGGCTGTTTCAGAAATTTGAAACTGCCCTTGATTGATTAGGTATAGTATCATACATTGATCGAAAAAAAAGTGGTTTTCTTATCATTAAATGATTTTTGGAAGTTATATGGCGAATCATAGAAGTAAGTAATAACAAAAGAATATTATACGACCTATTAGAAAGTAATTGTAATTTAGCATTTTGTCACGGGATTAAACATGCGTGTGCACCCTTAACGGTGGTCAGCTGATCATTTGTCTTGTTTATAAGAGCATGATACATTTCGACTAATGTGTGTGTCTGATAAGGTCAATTCCTAGATTTTAACGAGTTTCATGTTGAAGGTTTTTGTGTGCTCAAACCACGTGACATAACATACCGGATGACAAATCTCTCACCTGATAACACTTTGTTTTAAACAACTATGTATGCACCATCTCAGTAGATATATTTTAAATCCTGGAAAAGATAGATATTGCTCTATTGGTCTCGACGCCAGAGATAAAGCAATTTCTTTAACGTTTCGTTCGTAGCTCTTGCGACGTCGAATGACATCAAGGAGAAGACACGATCTCACGGTCGATAGAAAAGTTTACTTTGAGAGACAAGTATGGAGTTCATGTCATGATAACATCATGATAATTACTCCATGTAAATGAAAACCATTACACAAAATCAATTGAAATGCAACTAGGATACTTCTATTTCATACGAATGAGCTACATAGCGTGAACATGTTTGTTGAAATTAATATGACGTTTTACGGCGTTAGACGTCCAAAATCTAAAGGGGACACCAGGATATACATGCTGTGTCTAGAACTTTTAAATACATTCCGAAACATGATGAGATTTGCTCGAATGTTTAGAAACAAAACTTGTAAGTGAACATATTTGTGAAGAAACGATGACACAATATGACACAGTCGAATAAATGCAAATCATAGCCTGATTTATCATTTATCATCTATTCTCCACCATCTGCAGTCCCATAAGATTCGAATATCAAGGAAGAGATATAAATAATAATAAGCAGAACAAATTCAATAGATCTTTCTCCTCATCGTAGGCTGGAGTTATGTTTATGACATGTTTTCGTCTCTGTTGTGTATTATTTTTGCGGCGTGGGTCTCCCAAATTGCATCGCATGCGTCGTATTCATATGGAGGGGATCTAAATCGTATTAGAGATATATGACGTATTTCCAGTACCCGTCATATGGAGGGGATCTAAATCGTATTAGAGATATATGACGTATTTCCAGTACCCGTCATATGGAGGGGATCTAAATCGTATTAGAGATATATGACGTATTTCCAGTACCCGTCATATGGAGGGGATCTAAATCGTATTAGAGATATATGACGTATTTCCAGTACCCGTCATATGGAGGGGATCTAAATCGTATTAGAGATATATTACGTATTTCCAGGACCCGTCATATGGAGGGGATCTAAATCGTATTAGAGATATATGACGTATTTCCAGGACCCGTCATATGGAGGGGATCTAAATTGTATTAGAGATATATTACGTATTTCTAGGACCCGTCATAATGTTTCCGCCAAACATCCGTGATGTGCTACCGCACTTAGAAAATAAAGAAGACAAAAGCATACCTAGTATTGAAATAAAAAAAATCTAAAACTGTTATATCTGGTGTGAGCATTGCACATCTAAAACAAAGATGATGGCGGCTATCCTTAATCGCCAATAGGACGGCGACGTAGATGTGGTTCTGTAAATTTATGACACTGTAAGGAAAAGTTATCAAAATCAAGAAATAAAATTGCATTGAGCAAATTAAAATCATATCTTTTTGAAACTGCTTGATAACAAAATGATTGAAATGCACTGATGAAATGAATTGATCAAAAAGCATAGTTTATGTTTATCTTAGAGACGTTTGCAATATACGTAACAACAAATCCGCCGATACGGCCGTCTCCGCTACTATCCGAATATGAACATAATTCCAAATGACTTCAGTAATTTTTCTTTTCAATAGACATAATTTTTTTTTGTCCATAAAAGTAAAAAAGGATATAAGCAACAAAAATAAAATCTTCTCTACAAACTATGTTCTCATATTTCATTTTTTTACGACGACATGATGCTAAGAAGCAACACTTTGCTTGTTTTATATTGTATTCCCCCGACACAAACTGAATCCATTTGCGCTAGTGATATTCGTGTGATGCACTTAAACTTAATATAGTCAAGCGGTTTCTGTTTTCGTGAAGATTATACCACAAACTACCACTGTTTTCGTGAAGATTATACCACGAACTTACTACCACTGTTTTCGTGAAGATTATACCATTCGTGAAGATTATACCACGAACTACCACTGTTTTTGAGACATGTGTATAACTGACGACTAATAATGACAAGAATTTCACTTCACAATCAAACATAATTGAATTACGTAACACATTGTCAAATGTTGCCAAAATGAAACAACAACACCCCTCCACACACACACACACACACACACTGACAAAACTTTCATTTATGTTTACATATTCATTCGATTTAGATTGTCGATGATATTATATGTATATGCTTAATTTTAGATATTTTAATTAATAATTTAGAAAAAAAAAAGTGTACTTTTAGATCAGTTAATATGTTTATTCTTTTGCAGTGTATAATTTGCTAGTTGTATGGTTTCCGGCAATTTAGTAGCTTTAAAGAGCTTAGAGGAAATCAAAAAAGTTAATTCATGTTGCCTAGTAACCGGAATAGAAGCGTTGCCGAAGGAGATGACAGTCGGTCATTGTCGCGATGGTAAATTACATTGGATGATCAAAATGACGGTGCTTGGAGAATTTTGGCCGTGTTTTTATTTGGAGCAACAGAGCAACATGGGCTGACGACCCATGAAAACAACAACAACAACAACAACAACAACAGAACAAAACACACACACACACACACACACACACAACGTCAATTTACACAAACGCTTCTGATCGTCACTATCTGAGTCATACTTTAAACATTTTCAAATAGTTTAGACTTTTATTTTTCATTTTATGTTCAGATTTCTATATCTTTAGAAAGCATTGCACACCTGTCTAATTAAAATACGCAAGATAAGAGTTGTCCTCCGAAAAAAAAATGTTGCATCTGAATTAAATTTATTGTATTATATTGATTATTGTCCTATATCATTATATCAAAGTCGTATCATATTGATTATTGTCCTATATCATTACACGTATATCAAAGTCGTATCATTTTAATTATTGTCCTATATCATTATATCAAAGTCGTATCATTTTAATTATTGCCCTATATCATTATATCAAAGTCGTATCATTTTGATTATTGCCCTATATCATTATATCAAAGTCGTATCATTTTAATTATTGCCCTATATCATTATATCAAAGTCGTATCATATTGATTATTGTCCTATATCATTACACGTATATCAAAGTCGTATCATTTTAATTATTGTCCTATATCATTATATCAAAGTCGTATCATATTGATTATTGTCCTATATCATTATATCAAAGTCGTATCATTTTAATTATTGTCCTATATCATTATATCAAAGTCGTATCATTTTAATTATTGTCCTATATCATTACACGTATATCAAAGTCGTATCATTTTAATTATTGTCCTATATCATTATATCAAAGTCGTATCATTTTGATTATTGTCCTATATCATTACACGTATATCAAAGTCGTATCATATTGATTATTGTCCTATATCATTATATCAAAGTCGTATCATATTGATTATTGTCCTATATCATTATATCAAAGTCGTATCATTTTAATTATTGCCTATATCATTATATCAAAGTCGTATCATTTTGATTATTGTCCTATATCATTATATCAAAGTCGTATCATATTGATTATTGTCCTATATCATTATATCAAAGTCGTATCATTTTAATTATTGTCCTATATCATTATATCAAAGTCGTATCATTTTAATTATTGCCCTATATCATTATATCAAAGTCGTATCATTTTGATTATTGTCCTATATATATGAACTGCTTATATAAATAGTTTTTGGTTTATCGAAGAATTAAATACTTCACTTGTGAACAATCTGATAAAAAGGAGAACGTTTTGAATGTTTTATGCTCAATTTTGCACGTTATAACGATATCAGAGCTCAGACTCAGGCCCAACCCTACAAAATCGTGCAGGCTACAACTTCAGTAAGTTATGATAAACTATTAAAAATGATTCTAGGCGTGTGGGACAGATATGCACTCACCAATGAACATAGATTTCTTTCCATATCACAGAGTACACCTATGTTTTGAAGATTTACAATTGCTCGGGAACTTCAATTTTCATGGTCAAAAATATATGAAGAGGGCTAAACATTATTTTAAACGATAGTTACATGAAAATATTAGTTCAACAGAGGTTCAACAGAATTGCGTTTATTCCCACAAAAAGCTACGTCTGACGATAACAATCTGGAATCGATATAGCCAATACCAGACTTATAGACAATATATTGACACTTCAATTATATCAAGCCATTATTCAGAACATTGAGAGCATCATCTCTCTTTTTTTACCAGCAAAATGCCTATAGGTCTGAAAATGTTCGCCTCCTATGACGTCATTTGGGGGCTCGTCAGTATACTTCAACTACTAGTCGATTTATCTTGAGTCAAAATAGTAAGGAGATGAATGAGGAAAAACAAAGTTTGTTTTTATATTAGGATGCCTAAAAGAATAAAGCTGGTGATAACATCAATAAAGTACAAGCTGGCGCTATGTTAGTGAAAACAAATTAACTTTTTGTTATAGATTAACCGACAGCACTTTCGTTATATAGCAAAGTTATGTACAGTTACAGAGACCCCCGTGTAGAGGACCGGGAGGATGTTAGACTCTCTCATATGAACAGTCATGTCGATTAGACGGTCATGGTGATTAGACTGGGACTCAAACCCACAACAGAGAAGAACTTACTGATGGAAGTCCAGCGACTATAACCATGGGTGACAGTTTATACATTTTTCAATATCAGGGCTTTCAGTTAGTGTGAACTCAGAATCCATTTTGATATCTTAAATGTCTGGATGACATTCGTAGTAGCTAGATACTTTTTATTTGTCATTTTATATTCTGACTGCAGAAATTTAATAACAAGGGAAGATACGAACGTTAAATGACGGAGCAGAAAATGAATAATGCATTTCGCTGAGAGCGGAAGCCATTATTGTTTTTCAAATGGATGCAATCAAACTTTGTTTAATACGTCCCACGATTCAATCAGGTTTTTGTGGCAGAAAGAATTACGGGCCTCCTATTTTAAAGTAGGTACACTGATTAACTGCCTATAGAGTCACCGGTTATTTCAATTCTAAATACGCATTAACGTGAAACTAATAAATTTGTAATTATATAGGGAAGCGAATGAATATATACTACAAAATCAAAATCAGAAGAAATATTCTATAATTATGTATTATGTGAAAGGGGCTATACTTCGAAGTTTACTAGCAAGCTAAAGTGGTTTTAATCATTTCAGAACAGACAAAAGTTAGTTGCATCAAACATATTAAATCCAGCTGTTCGAGTTCAACTCTCTTTCTATATATATATTTTCTCTGAAATAGTATTAAGTCATGAAATAAATCGTTCATTTGTTATTTAAGAGACATTTAACTGGTTACGTTATGTAAATATTTCAAAAGTAAGCATGCAAAATTTCGATACTGTGTGGTGAAAAATAGCAAGGATTAAAAATCGTAATGTTCTGTAAGTTTTTTGAAAAATCAGGATTTCAGTGGGATTTTGTATTTTTTATAGTAGGAAACCGAAAATAAACTTTCATATCTCTGTAACCCAAAACTACATAGATGAAAGCTTGTATACACATGACATTTTTGTTAAAGAAGATAATATTTGTTTGGATAAATGCATGAAAGGTAAGCAATTCTTAGCTTTAAGTTGATCAGCTAATAAGATGGATTGGTGATTTGTCAATACACTCTCGTGTTAAGGTAGACCTAGTAAATGACACGAATATAGCCATATATGATTTAAAACATGATAATACCACCCCATAAGCTTTAATTTCAGAGGAACGAGTGAAAGGAGTTACTAAAGTCCCGAAAAGTGCCCTGAGAGAAGAGTAACGATCGAGAACCCCATTGGGATATACACTGAGGTTCATCTTTGCATGGGGCTTACTTTTCATATGATCCTTGTCCAGTTCTTTGATCTTTTATATAATTCAATGAAATCTTAGATTGTTTATTATTGGTACTAATAGGTTGAAAACAAAGTCTCCAAGATGGATGTATTTTTCTCACAGTTAACCGAGTTACATAGACTTTGTATTTGAATGATTACAGGACCATTGCCTGAACAGTTCAAGTAACGGTCGTTAAATAGATACTTGAGGCTGCTTGTGCAAGACGGAAGTACTTGGAAGTGACAGCGGCAGTGTCATTGGACATACGTGCACTGGGCTTCATATTTTCTTATTTGATGATGATTTTTTCTTATGGTTGTTAAAAAGATAAAATGATATCCCTTTAAGTTCATGTAAATAAAATATTTATTAATATGTAGTTTGACTTACAAAACACTACCTCTCGACATTGCATCAAGTTGTTTATTTTTTGTTTCATTTATTTCTTTATTACGTATTTGAAATAGCCGGTATTGCAATATTCAGAAAGAAAAATATACATACATTTTAAACATTTCCAATCATAACAGCAATTGTACATTTTGAGGTAAATTTAAAGCTGATAGCAGAATACAAACACGCACTCTTTTTGTGCATCATACTAGTACGCAATATGTTCTAAGTAGAAAGGTAGTTCCATGACTGGTTGATCCGGTGTCAGGATAATATGACTGGGTGTGGTATCATGTCTCATGTCAATAGAGTGATACTGCAGCACTATATCTATCTTAAGAAGAGGTAGTCTCAAAATGACGGAAATACTGTTGGTTTGACATTAATCCCAAACAAATCAATATTTCCCACACTATTCCTCAATATCGCGGTTACATATAAGACAAATTAATCATTGTTGCAATTCAATATGTCTGTGAATATTTTTTTCATAAATCATGTAAGGTTTAAAACTGACAAGTGTTCAGTCGCTTAAGCACCAACTGCGTGGTGCAATTAGATCTACTTATATTGCCTATTTCTAGACAAGTCGTACTCTGACTAATACTACAGAAATCTTCTTTTCAAAAAGAGCTACACGAGTAGATTTGAAACCATATTCTGTATACGCCGAAATATAAAATTCATTTTAAATCAATTTGTCCATGTCTGCTGGGAAACCCATTAAGACTATACAGAAACCGGATGCGACAGCGATTACACGCTGCCAGTGCAATATCTAGCTATCTCGAGGCCAGTTGTTTGATTAGCAGGACGGGGAATGGAATTCGATTATTTTGTGTATACGTATCTCTAGAAACGTATCTCTCAAAATAGTTAACTCACGTGTGTGTGTGTGTGTGTGTGTGTGTGTGAGAGAGAGAGAGAGAGAGATGACTGAACAACACAGCAAATGTATTTCAAACAATAACCCAAGAGTTCTGAAAAAGTAATTTAAAGGTGTCATGTCATTTCAGTATTGTGACTAATACAAATGCCTGATGGCAGGCAGTCACACATTATACTTTCAAATGAAAAGAATTTAGATAAACAAATTTTTTTAAATGCGGATGCAAAAGTGAACACAAAATACATTTTTATGATTGATAACAGCAATGACTGAAATCAAGCTATGGAGTATTTTAATTTAACTCAAACAACGTCTTGTTGTTCAAAAAGTATAAACAAGACAGAGGATCTATTTTTCTTATTATAAATCAGAAATGATTGATGAAAATTTGAAATTATACCTTCTTTTTTTATTATTATTATTATTTACCCTGCCTATTTATAACTTATTATTTCGGTTACAAAAAAAAGAATATGCTTTTTGTTTATTAATCTTGCACGCATTTCCTGTTTAAATGCCGTGTTTATAATGTTTACTTGTAAAAATGCACTGTCGTTCCATATCATATGAAAAACATTGTACACTATGGGCCTATAAACCTATTGGATTGCATCTACCTACCCACCTCAAGAGCTATACCTCCAGAGCTGACATAAGTCTGATATCAGACTTAGTTTTACGTTGATTGGGAATCAAGTTCTTGTAACTTTTACTAATCCCTCTCGATTTATACTAACCCCCCTCGACTTATACTAATCCCCCTCGACTTATACTAATCCCTCTCGACTTTTTCTGGGTTGGACAAGTACTTTGCGCATGGGATAGTCATGAAAAAACCTTGACGAGCGGACAACCGACGGGTAACAAAATTTATATAGCCCACTTAAACACTATATAACCTCGTCTTTGAGTCGACCCGTTACTTTTTTGTACGGTAACCTTTGTTTGAAGCGAGACACAACATTAAAATTCATTTTATAATAATACGCTGTGTGTATATTGAACTGTTAAAAGACATGCCCATATGCATTTCATTGTCAAATCAACGACGTTATTGCTTGCCTCTCACAACTACAACTGATTTCTAATTATTGTTAAAGGTGTCACCTACGTAATGAGGTCCTGACCTTTATTGGAAAATACGACATCAAAGTTTCCTGCAGATGATTCATTGATTACTGGGTTACAAGTTCTCGAGTCACGTTCGTGTGATTTTAATGTGACTGCTGTGTTTCTTTATTTTGAAACATCTTTATTTCTCTTTCGTGTTTTGGAATCCGTTTAAGACTATAAATGAGACTTAGTCATTTGAAGCATTTAAGTCTGATTAGAGCTAATATTTTAACTGATCAGGCAATATAAGTATTGGTAGGCTTAGACGGGTGACGGGTTATCGAATTTATACATATTAAAACTTTGTTCCACCCTGGCGACTATATATTCCTGACATCAATCTCCATGCAGAAAACTTCTAAACATATATGTTTGTGTGTGTTTTGATTTTTGGTCATTCTTGCGTCGGGGTATGTCCAATTGTTAAGTTCATAGAGTAGTGCGTTTTCTTCAAATACTGTTTAATTGAGTCCTTTAAAGTGTTCCCGTCTGTCTCTACACACATTTTACATTGATCTACCCACTTCTGACGGCTGCACGATACTCCTTCATGTTTAGGCATATGTTGAAAAAAAACAACTGATAGACCGCACTACCACGGGAATGGAACTGGCTCAAAGTGGTATATCCAGGTTTCAGCACCTGTAGCTATTTCTTTATAACCATGTGGATCGTTTTGTCATACTTTTCGACTATCTATAATTCCAATCTAACCATAGCCTGTGGGGGACTCAGCTACGAAGCCCAAGTCATTCACGTAATGTCTTGAATATATTTGATGAATATGTCTGCCAACTCTAAGTTCTGTGTATCGTGCATTCAATCACGAAATGTTTTAACGTTAACAACGCTTTTTTCCGTGATAAAGGTAACAAACTCGTTTTCAACTAGCTCCCTACCGTTTTTTCAAAACGATACACACATATACAGACTATATTATTTGAAAAGATTCGTTTCAATAAACTTTCTACATATCTGCATGAATTTCTGATCACGAACAACCGTTTTGCAAGTTGTAAGTTGCAAAAGTGTCTGATACATGTGTAATGCCCTAGGATCGTGCGCATTGTTTAGATTGTTGCCTCTCGAACGGTTAATGTTAACACTACCTGTGTGTAAAAAATCATTTGATTTTATCAGCGTTTGGAAAGAGATATGTTCTGCGATTTAAAAAAAATGGCCATTGATTGCTTCGAACTCGCTGTTGTTCAACTTTCTCAGTGTTCCAGGCAAAATCAATATCATATTGCTTCACAATTATATCCTATGACTCGGGGTTTTACCGTTAAAAAAGAATTTACAGTTGAAATGATGGTATGAGTGTATACTCTTGTAGATAAATAATGCTACAGTAAAAATGATAACTTGAAGTTGAATGAATAAAATATCCGTGATAAGAGGCCAAATATGCGGTCTCAAGACTCGTTTCTGTTATCATTACAATCCCAGTGCATCATATATATTAGGAAAATAAATCTTGGAAGCTTGTTTTTAATCGAAAACAGCATGCGTCATTAGCGGCAAAACGTACATCTAATTGGTCTTCACGAGAAACGACTCCTTTACATATTGGCTAATGTAATGAGCTTGATCAACCGACTAGGAGGGAGGGTTTAATGTATTGGTCGTTAACCTTAAATATGGTAAAAATAAGCATCTTGGAGAGAAGCTGACAACTGAAAATGTGTGCTGTTCACATTATACAGCCAGTTTTATGACCTCTAAATCACTAAAAGAACAACAAAATATCACAATAAACACTATGTAGCAAGTTGTACTAACAAAATGACAGAAGCATTGTGCAAACCGTATCTCTAAAAGAGTTATGCTAGGTAGGTACCTCATTTTCTAACCGAGAAGCAAAGGTTTGTCTCAAATGTGCCGGGGCTTATGGAAAGTTGGCTTAATTCTATCTTGCTGATAGATGCCGAAACAAGTGTACATAGTTTTGACCAATAAAACGAGAGCTGGAAACAAGCAATGAAAATAAAAAGACCAAGCGCTAAGAGTGGAAAAAGTACGCCCTCTTCTTTACTCTCGAGGGTCAGTCGTTCAAATTTACACCTAGTTTAATTCTTTGAGGGAAAGTATGACGATTTCAAAATGAGAAGCGTCCAAGCTAAAAATGAACGGAGTCCACCTAAATCACGACATCGCCTCCTCTCAAAAACAAATGCTTCACCGGCGTCTGAAAACGCCGCCTACTTACCAGACCTGAGTCCATTCAAGAAAATGCGTTTTGGGAAGAAATATCCCAAAGTTCTCTTGACAGCACTGTATACTAGTGTCTCCATCAAATACAAAAAGAAAACTACTTACGTATTTTTTACGACTGATTTACAAAAATGAGTATTGGTAATGGGAGATAATAAAGAGGGCCATAGAGGTCATGAATCGCTCACCTGAGCATAGGGTTACCCAAGGAACATCTGTACTAAAATATTCTGGCCAGTAGTTTTGAAGGAGATGATTTTTAAAGTTTTCATAATTCATTTCTTTTCATTGCCATTGCAACCAGAGTTCTACACGGATCAACTTTATTTTAACAACTTTTGTGAAGGTTCACCCAAGGATCATCTCTGTCAAGTTAAATCAAATTCTGTGCAATGGTTTCAGAGAAGATGTCGTTTTCATAATATACGTATAAGGCAAATCATCCCCGCCCCTGGTGGCCATGTTTTTTACGGCTCGATCTTGGTAGAGGGTCTCGAGGGCTCAGCGCAAAACGGTCGTAACTAGTTCTTTAATGCATATAAGTTATGACCATTTTGCACTGAGCCCTCGATCTGTACTATAACATTTAGAAATCTGGCCAGGAGTTTTGAAGTAGATGTTTTTTAAGGTGTTCATTTTTTTCCGTTGCCTTGGCAACCAGAGTTCTACATGGATCAAGTTTATTTTAGCAACTTTTGTGGAGGTTCACCCCAGTATCATCCCTGTCAAGTTTAATCAAATTCTGTCCAGCGGTTTCAGAGGAGATGTTTGTTTAAAGCTAATTTTTGACGACGCACGACGACAGAGGACGGACACAGGGTAATCATAATAGCTCACCATGAAAAAAAGGTTTTGAGTGTGACGGAGATGCATTCTGAAGGGTATCTGGGGGTAAAAGTGAAGGTGTGTGTGTGTGTGTGTGTGTGTTTTTAACTTGAAGACCATGGATCTAATGCCTAGGTCCCACTGGAGAAAAATCATCGGCGATGTGGAAATACACAAATTTTCTCCCGATGGCATCAGATGTTTGAGCCAAAAAGACGGAGCAGTCCCATGAAGCTCCGGGATTGGTCCGTTGAAACGTTCACTGATGTTTCGGTTATGGTACAATGGCCTTGTATTATCGGGGATGGCTCCCGATGCTCGTGAATTTTTTCCGATGATCGGGGGAGGTGCTCCGAAGCTTCACCGAATTTGAAACATCGGGTATATCCCCAAAGATTAAGGGATGTATCGTTGTATCGAACCATCCTAGCTGCCTCGGGGAAGATTATGGAAATAATGAGAACTTGGTGATGGACAAATCAAGGGTAGATTTTGGGGGTTTATGAAAATGCCCCCAGCAATGCCCCATGGCCTTTTTGACCGTCTCAGTCTAAAGTTGACTAAAAAAAGCAACACATTTTAGAGTGCGCTTGTCGAATTTTTTACGAATATTCTGAGATTCTATCACAAGATCTGGAATGTGTCACAGAAAGGTCACCGAACCTTCGAGACATCACCGAAGCCTAGGGGGTTCCTCGGAGGAAAAAATATTTCACGGAAGCTCCGCGAATACTTCCCAGGATCTTCCGGGAAGCTATGCGTATGTTTCCCCGGCCTATTTTCCCCGATAAAACTTCGAAAACATATAGGGGAAATATTTCAATGCAAGCAATGAAGTTTTCCCGAGGCCTCCCGATGACTCCACATGGCTCGCAACACTTTCGAAGCTTCCGCGCGACACAGGGGAACCTGTTCCCGACGCCTCCCGAGGCTCCTCAATTTCCATCGGGAGTACATCCCCTAGGCAAAAATTATCAAGTGGTACTGAGCCTTGAGCGATATAATTTATATTTTACCTTCGCAAAGCCATGTTTTTGAATAACTACTGTGCAATAGTATTTGACTGCAGTTGTATTAAAAAAATGATAGAAAGGGGGGGGGGGGGGAGAGACAGACTGGCATAAAAAAATAATATGTGCTTTTTGGAATCCCCCCCTCCCCCACCCCCAAAAAGTGACTTGTGTACACTATCAATTAGCGAATGCTTTGAATAGTCATCAGTTTTAGACTCAACATTGTAAAAGACAGTTTTGTTTAAATCTGAGGAAAAAAACACACTTTAAACATATTTTGTCAAAATGTGGAAGGGAATACCGGGTATATGCTGTATTAGGTTCGAACTTGGTAATCTTGACTGTCTAATTGTCGATCTGGAAGCAGCCATCACACACAGACTTCCCAGATAAATGTTAAATCAGCGACAAAACAAACAATATTCAGTAATAAAAGATGTTGATATTTAATATAAATCTTTAATATCCATTTTATCTCGCACATAAATTGTGTTTTTTGTGTATTAGTATTTCGTATCCATCGACTTATCAGTAACATTGCTCAATGACTGATTATCTGGATTTGATTTGAGTAAGTGATCATGCATAATCTACATACACATTGTCCCAAAATATGGATTGTCCCAAAATATGGCAGATTTGAAATTTTCAAATTCTTTCATTTCATATTCATGTTTTTTTTATTAATTTAGAATACACCAGTGTTTCTATATTAAGAGACCATGAATACACATATATGTAGATTATCATATTCGTAAATATTAAAAAAGTGAACATGATGATGTATCGGCCTACTGTTTGTATTTATTCCGTGTAGGAAAAATATTTAGAGGAGTTAGTTTCATAAAATTATACTTAAAAAGTTATGTAAAAATAGTAAAGCTGATGACATTTAGAAACACAACACAACCCCCCCCCACCCAATTGTAAGATCGCTCGGCAGACATGTAAATTTCTCTCAATCAGTGAACGTGTCCGCAGTACCCTAAAAACATGTTTATCAAACAGTCATGGACGACTGCCGATTCGGATTACCTACACATTAGCAGCAGGGGGACATAAGACAATAGGAGTCTGGCTGGTCAGGTGGTTATGCGGGTGGTTCAGTACGGGTGCCCACGATGGGAATTTCCTCTAGGCAACACTACTATGATGTAATTAAGGGATTTTATAGCCTAGAAAAAATGTATGACACTCCCCCCCCCCCCCCGCTGCATCCGGGCCTGCATATTCTTTTTTGAAAAAAAATGTATCCCTCGGCTATATAGATGCGTTTATACTTATATAGGCGTTTTCATCAATATTAATCATTTTAAACCAACATTTTTTCAAAACCAGGCTTTAAAAGAAATCACTCATTTAGACATCATTATTTACTTTGCAATATTGATTGATAGAAGCGATAATGAAATCAAAAAGCCATCGCAACTTCTCAGCCCATCGTCTACTCCCCGTAGTCTCCTTGCGGGTAAAACAACGGGGTCATTAATCAAAGCACTTACTGGCATTCTTCCAATGGATGAAAAACTGCAAGAATCTTTGGATGTCTCAGTTTCTGGAGGTACTGAACCTCTTTCCGTAATATCTCAGATACGACTTCACGGCGACGGGGCTTGTGAAGCTTGTCTGCGATCTTCTTCTCGAAGAAAAATACTGAACACTCCTGAAAATCGTATGTAGAATCATATAAAATATAAATACACGCTGGACACACCTTAAAATCGTATGTAAAGTCATATAGAATGTAGGTACACGCTAAATACACCTAAAATCGAATATAAATGTAACACCAAAGAAAATGACATTTACTCAATAAAATATTTAGAAAATCTTAAAATGGTTTGAATAACCATAAAAAAAAAATGCTGCTTAAAGTTTAAAATCTAAATACTGGACATTCATTAAGATAATATAATTAAGAAAATACTAAACAATATACTAATTTTCGTTTTCCAAATTTTCAAATTTACTTATTTACTAATAGTTTTCTTGCTATTAGGTAAGGACGATTGTTCATCATTAATAGGTTAAATCATTTTTAAACATTCACCTGTATCTGATATATGAGGGCACATTCACGTGTATCTGATATATGAGGGCACATTCACCTGTATCTGATATATGAGGGCACATTCACCTGTATCTGATATATGAGGGCACATTCACCTGTATCTGATATATGAGGGCACATTTACGTGTATCTGATATATGAGGGCACATTTACGTGTATCTGATATATGAGGGCACATTTACCTGTATCTGATATATGAGGGCACATTTACGTGTATCTGATATATGAGGGCACATTCACCTGGATCTGATATATGAGGGCACATTCACCTGTATCTGATATATGAGAGCACATTCACCTATATCTGTTATTTTTTCACATGGTCTTTGAATTATAGAAAGTATATAGTAAGTATAGTATATAGAATCAAGTGGGTCAGGCTGACCTTGTGTCGCTCATCTGAGTAAACTTGAAGATAGCTCCCCGGGATAGCTTTATTCAGTATATAGCACTCGAGCTTTGATCAAACTGATGGTATAACAGAATACTTGACGATTTCATGTCCCCTGTTGAAGAAGACTAATAAATTTGTTGCCGTTATATACAGTAGAGGCTGTCTACAGTGACCTTTAAAGGGGATAGAATAACAGGGAGTCACTATACACAGACAATTGTTTTAGGTTGTTCACTACATAAAAAATCTATTATTATATGATTTAGTTACAGAATATCTTTACACATTTTTTTAAAACGTATATTGCCTAAACTTGAATGTCAGTGAAATGCAAATATGTATCTTCACAAACAGTAATGATGCAACAGATGTGACTGATAATAATGATTGATATATGACTAATTAAACTAATTAAACAAAATCACTATTAGTTGTCTAAATAGACCAATAAATAAATATCCATTTATTTATTGTCATTTAAAACTTAAGACAGGGGGTCCTTATAGACAGTACCAAATGTAATGGAGATTATACATGTATTGGGATGGGGGAAAACAGGGTCCTTTAAGACGGGTCACCATAGACAGTGGGTGACTTGTCTCAACTGTAGGAGCAAGCGTACAAAGATCATGTCCAGGTGACCATTTAATGTTGTATGTTCAATGCTTAACCCTTTCCCTCATATATACTCATTTTGACGCCCTCAATAGGTATCACATAAAGCCTGATCTGCAGAAAACCACAGTTAAATCTTACCAAATTTAAATATAAAATCCTCATTTCCAGACCACTGAGGAGCAGCGAACAGCATAAAACCTGATCAGCCTGCGAGTTACTCGCAGGCTGATCTGGTTTTATGCTGTTCGCATAGGTCTTTTCATGGTGTCCTCTATGAGGGAAAGGGTTAATAGTAAGCCAATAGAATGAATTACATGACCAGCATTATGCTATTTAATATGCTAACATTTATTTTAACTTTGCAACTTTAGATTTGACTAATACATTCAAAGTAGTCCACCTTCGAAAATAGACTAGCTTATCTTTCGGATGCCCATTCCATTGCTGAAAGGCGAGCTAGTGTGTTTTGCGAAAATTGATTCCAAAGGACTTCACAGCCCTTAATTAACTACTCATATCGTCACTGAATCATCAAGTGTGCAATTCAATCCTTATATTCAAACCCCAACTGCATACTCTGACAATGTTACATTTTATTCCCTTTATTGTGAAAATTTTAAGTAAATGCAAATAAACTGTTTAGTTATGCTATTTGGTTGTTAAAGGTCCATACACAAAATAGAAGCAGTTGGTGGAATGGCTGAATGACGTATATAGGAACCGCGTATCGATGTACTATTTCCGTCAAAAGAACAACACGTAAACTGAAAAGAGTTCCTTTACATCAGCGTTTATTTTAACCTATATTGTACATTTATCACATTTCCCCCACTCTTTATTTAAATCAAATTCTAAATCTACATGAAAACTCCCATTATTCTGGTCCACATTCAATCAGCGTCATTTAACTACGATACTGTTAGTATGAGTATAACGGGACCCGCTATATTTCGACCGGGGTGTGGAGAATACGTGCAACTCTTTCATCATAATTAATAACACGAAAATATGGGACACAGTCTATGTTTTGGTTACAGTCCACTTTTTTTATTTCTTTTTGTAACAGTTATAATCCTTACAATAATGTGGTAAAATCTTATGATTTCAAATGTAACAGTACTTTATTTTTTTTAGGTTTTTGATGTTGTTATTCTTCCACAAATTTTAACTTGAAAATTTACTGATAAAATAAAAATCCCTTTTAAAACATAATTATTAACATTTAATCCTGGATAACTTTTTGTGTACTTCAATCAGTTTATCAAACTGGTTCATTCATATGACCAGGTGAATCATGGATTAGACTACATATGTGAGGTAAATGTCAGGATGTCAGTTTTTAGACGGCGATAGCCGTCTTATGCTGAAGAACGAAATCAGGCCTTGCTAATTTGCATATTTTCCACAACAATTTTAACTGTACCTCTCCGCGCTTAGTGCGGATCCATGCAATGCGATTCTGCACTAACGATTACGAGTGGAATATGTTACACAGACGTTTAAATCATAACCGTTACCGCTTTTAGTGTGTCATTGTTTGTTAACATGTTTTCTTTTGCCATTATTTTGCACTGGAAGCATCAATTTTAAGCGTGAAAAAAATATCCGTGACATTTCTTAACCAGAACAGAAACCCATCTTACGTACATGAAGATCTACTCCTGTAAAAAGAAAAAGTAGTGCTCCGTATGTATGTAATTGACCTAAAGTAGTCCACACAATATTTTGCATGATGGCGAGTTAGGTTCCTCCCAGGGCATTTCTTAACTTTGAAATAGATAGGCAAACATTCTAGTATCTTAAATAATCAAATACCTGGTCAATTTCTACATACGAAACAACAGATAGAATTCGCTAGCACTAGAGAAAGAGAATGACCTACTTAGGTATGCAGCTCTTATGAATGAAAGGTTCGTGACCTTTACTCCGGATTAGTATGTTACAAACAGAACTTCTGTAGCAACAGCGGATGGAGTTTTTGGCGTCATGTGACTGCTTCAATAACTTCAGAAACGCTGGGTTTAGAATGTTAATTCCGTCGCCGTCTCTCAGCGCATTGTGCGCTTTGATTTCTAAATGGGCTAATAATCATCCAATTTAATTATCATGCCTCCGTAATTCGGAAACTATAAATTATAACCCATCGAGTTCAGCCAATTTCTTGAAGACTGTTTTCCTCCATTTTTTACTATCAAAAACAAATATAAAGAGCAGCTTTCCGAAATAGCGAGAGTTACATGTAACGAGAGCGCACCCACCTGTCACATGGGGACGCACAATTCGATGGGGCTTGGAGATGAATCTGATTTTCCTAATAAATTTAGTAAATCTACTGAATTTAGCTGCAGTAAGTATATTTATACAGTAAGTATAAATGAAGGAAAGAAGAGAACGGATGCATACTTAGAGTATTTTTTTTATAGTTTAATTATAATTAACATGACGCCAAAACGCCCCGATATGCATATGCATATCAGTTTAACCAGTAAAAAGCTACACAAACCTCTGACAAACAAATGTACGTGAATCTTGCTTTCAGTAGTTACCTTAATTTAACAACCTCCGACAAACATTTGGGCGGGGATATACCTGTTTTAGCGTCATGTTATTTAAGAGAAAAAGAAAAACAGGTATATTACGGTTCCAAAATGACTAAGCGTAGCGTGGGAAAGCGTCGACATGGCGGATCATTTGAACATGATAGTTTCATGTACATGCAGGATTGACCCGTGATTTTCGCTGGTAAGGGTTTCCTTGTTCTTTTGAAAATTGACTGGTGTTAGTCTCGTTGAAGTCTCGGGACCGCGCGTGATTTCAGAAAATCGATGTGGGGCAAAGAATAAGCTGCCAATCCGTTATTTATACGTCTCCTTTAAGATTCATGCTGGCATATATGAGTGTTTATCCTTTCCCTCTCTATCTCTCGTTTCAAACAATTTTACTTTCTTCACAGACAATTTGTTTTATTACGTGACAAATTCACGGGAGATTAGCCGTTGTCTTCAATAATTTTAACCCTTCGAGTTTAGGCAGTGTCACGATTTAAAATCCAACATTGAATTAGCGTTTACTTGCATGATTTAAATTTATCGTTTATTTAAAAAAAAAAGAGATTAACACGTCTTATTCAAGAATTAAAAAAAAGATAAGATTTGATCGAACATTTAATTAAATAAAAACAAAAATGAATGAGAATGAATAAAAAGAGGTAAGCAGCGAGTATATGACCATGGTCTGTGTGCATCTTTCGCAACATCACGGACCTTTTTTTTCAATACGATTACATAATCAGATTCGAAACTGCATTTAAATGTGTTAATAATGCTGGAGATAACGTGTTTAAAAAACTGTAATGAAAAAATAAAAACCTCAAACGAGTCACTTGAAATTAAGAACCATCACTAGCTAGAATTTTGCCAGGTAATCAATATAATGATACATTCGTGCGGTAGAAGCAACTGCCGCTGGCTCAGAGTGTAATATAGTAACAAATATTTGACAAACAGGCGTTTCCAGTGATTGTTTGCTGATTCGATTCCAAGCCGGGGAACATTTTTAATATTTTTGCAATACTATATATACATATATATATATATATATATATAGTCAACGTTGAATAGCATCAATTTACCTATATCAAGAACATGTGTGTGTAAAATGAAAAAAAAAATAATGGAAGTATGTTGTTTTACATTTGCTTCCTTTTCGTTTAGCTTCCCTTACATTTTCTTTTCACCTGGCTAGCATATTTACAAGTCCTACATTTACTGACAAAAACGTTTTCTAGTGTTATTTTTAATCCACAGACCATTAAGTAGTTAAAATACAGATGACTTTTTTTTGTTTGCTTTTATCTTACTTTTAGCAGTTATCTCACTCTCTATTAAACTTTATTAAAGCAGGATTGTACTGTACGTGTATTTATAATGACCAGTCGGCTAATTTAGAGTGCGCGAGCTATAGCTTTATATTTTGACTGCATGCTTATTGTGGTTGTATAAGTAATATATATCAAAATACTTATTGCATAATTATTTTAAACATAACATTTTTTATAAATAAAATATTAAGTTAGATTTACATTTTTAAGATATTGTTATTAATTAAAGTTTTGTCTGATTTTCAGTTTTGAATGTGCGAAAAAAAAGTTTTCAGTTCATACTCTGAAAGAATTGATGAATCAACTTAGTTTAAAGCATCGACAGTTTTTTCCTCGTACGGGTTTCTTCGCCATTTAAACTGGTAGATCAAAGTTTGTGTGACGTGACGTACAGAGCTCTCGAAATCATTACAAATATACATTTGCAAAATATTTGCATGTCGGCTTTGTTGTCACGTAGGTAGCTTATGTATAATCGGGTTACATTTACATTGGCGGCAGAGAGATTATAGTTGTGAGATCTAAATATCAAACAAGGGTTTTGAAATTATACAATGGATTTAAATATTATACAAGGGTTTGAAATATTGAACAATGGATATAATATACAATGGATTTAAATATCATACAAGGGTTTGATATATAATATAATGGAGTTAATCATACAAGGGTTTGAAATATTATTCAATGGATATAAATAACATACAAGAGTTTGAAATATTATTCAATGGATATAAATAACATACAAGAGTTTGAAATATTATACAATGGATATAAACATTATACACGGGTTTGAAATATAATACAATAGAGTTAAATCATATAATGGTTTGAAATATTATACAATGGATTTAAATATCATACAATGGATTTAAGTTTTATACAATGGATTTTATAAATTTATCCTGCATCGGAAGACTGATTTCTGTTAAGAACTTAAGACTTGTTTTTATTTTGTTTGTTTATTATTGTTATATTTTCTTTTATCACCATTGTATAGAACATTGATAATTTACCTCAGAAGGCCTCATGTAAAGAAGTTATACTAACAATGTTTGTAAACTTACTGAGCTACCTTCTATGAACATAAAAAATATTATTATTATTATCGTTATTATTATTACTGGAGAGTTCTATCTGGATGGAAGAAACAGTTTCCCGAATACAGCTCCGCATTTAGCATCTTACCGGGGAGCTATACTCGAAGTGAGCCCTACATGGGTGTGATAACGCATAACGGACAATGGCCGATCATGAAAGTCAAATACTGATATTTAGATACATTTTAATATTTTACATTTATTTATCTTATCTTTAAGCAGTGTAAATCACGGTATCCTTTTTCACTCCGTATTACCGACAGTATAATATCGCATGCACTATACACTGATCTTGTAATTGCACTTGATTTAACGATGAAATACTCCATATAAGATAACTGATATTTAATTTCACCTAGAATAAGTCAGAATCATTCCTGCATCTTTTATATAACTATCACCTAGAATAAGTCAGAATCATTCCTGCATCTTTTATATAACTATCATCTAGAATAAGCCAGAATCATTCCTGCATCTTTTATATAACTATCACCTAGAATAAGTCAGAATCATTCCTGCATCTTTTATATAACTATCGTCTAGAATAAGCCGGAATCATTCCTGCACCTTTTATATAACTATCACCTATAATAAGTCAGAATCATTCCCGCACCTTTTATATAACTATCACCTAGAATAAGCAAAACATTCCGTTTATATAACTATCATCTAGAATAAGTCAGAATCATTCCTGCACCTTTTATATAACTATCATCTAGAATAAGTCAGAATCATTCCTGTACCTTTTATATAACTATCACCTAGAATAAGTCAGAATCATTCCTGCACCTTTTATATAACTATCATCTAGAATAAGTCAGAATCATTCCTGTACCTTTTATATAACTATCACCTAGAGTAAGCCAGAATCATTCCTGCACCTTTGATATAACTATCATCTAGAATAAGTCAGAATCATTACTGCACCTTTGATATAACTATCATCTAGAATAAGTCAGAATCATTCCTGTACCTTTTATATAACTATCACCTAGAATAAGTCAGAATCATTCCCGCACCTTTTATATAACTATCACCTATAATAAGTCAGAATCATTCCCGCATCTTTTATATAACTAACATCCATCTAGAATTAGCCAGAATCATTCCTGCACCTTTTATATAACTATCACTAGAATAAGTCAGAATCATTCCTGACCTTTTATATAACTATCACCTAGAGTAAGCCAGAATCATTCCTGTACCTTTTATATAACTATCACCTAGAGTAAGCCAGAATCATTCCTGCACCTTTTATATAACTATCACCTAGAATAAGCCAGTATCATTCTTGCACATTTTATATAACTATCACCTAGAATAAGTCAGAATCATTCCCGCATCTTTTATATAACTAACATTCATCTAGAATTAGCCAGAATCATTCCTGCACCTTTTATATAACTATCATCTAGATTAAGCCAGAATCATTCCTGTACCTTTTATATAACTATCACCTAGAATAAGCCAGAATCATTCCTGCATCTTTTATATAACTATCATCTAGAATAAGCCAGTATCATTCCTGCATCTTTTATATAACTATCACCTAGAATAAGCCAGAATCATTCCCGCATCTTTTATAAAACTATCACCTAGAATAAGCCAGAATCATTCCCGCACCTTTTATATAACTATCACCTAGAATAAGCCAGAATCATTCCTGCATCTTTTATATAACTATCATCTAGAATAAGCCAGAATCATTCCTGCACATTTTATATAACTATCACCTAGAATAAGCCAGAATCATTCCTGCACTTTTATATAACTATCACCTAGAATAAGCCAGAATCATTCCTGCACCTTTTATATAACTATCACCTAGAATAAGTCAGAATCATTCCTGCACCTTTTATATAACTATCACCTAGAATAAGCCAGTATCATTCCTGTACCTTTTATATAACTATCACCTAGAATAAGTCAGAATCATTCCTGCACCTTTTATATAACTATCACCTAGAATAAGCCAGAATCATTCCTGCACATTTTATATAACTATCACCTAGAATAAGCCAGAATCATTCCCGCATCTTTTATAAAACTATCACCTAGAATAAGCCAGAATCATTTCTGTACCATTTATATAACTATCACCTAGAATAAGCCAGAATCATTTCTGTACCTTTTATATAACTATACCTAGAATAAGCAGAATCATTCCCGCATCTTTTATAAACTATACCTAGAATAAGCAGAATCATTCTGACATTTAATAACTATCACTAGAATAAGTCAGAATCATTTCTGTACCATTTATATAACTATCACCTAGAATAAGTCAGAATCATTTCTGTACCTTTTATATAACTATCATCTAGAATAAGCCAGAATCATTTCTGTACCATTTATATAACTATACTAGAATAAGTCAGATCATCCTGCACTTTTATATAACTATCATCTAGAATAAGCCAGAATCATTCTGTACCATTTATATAACTATCACTTGAATAACCAGAATCATTCCTGACCTTTATATAACTACATCTAGAATAAGCCAGAATCATTTCTGTACCTTTATATAACTATCATCTAGAATAAGCAGATCATTCCTGTACCTTTATATAACTATCACTAGAATAAGCCAGAATCATTCTGACATTTATATAACTATCTCTAGAATAACCAGATCATTCTGTACCATTTATATAACTACATCTAGAATAAGCCAGTATCATTCCTGCACCTTTTATATAACTATCACCTTGAATAAGTCAGAATCATTCCTGCATCTTTTATATAACTATCGTCTAGAATAAGCAGATCATTCCTGACCTTTTAAAACTATCACCTTGAATAAGTCAGAATCATTTCTGTACCTTTTATATAACTATCATCTAGAATAAGCCAGTATCATTCCTGCATCTTTTATATAACTATCACCTAGAATAAGTCAGAATCATTCCTGCACCTTTTATATAACTATCATCTAGAATAAGTCAGAATCATTCCTGCATCTTTTATATAACTATCATCTAGAATAAGCAGATAACTATCACCTTGAATAAGTCAGAATCATTCCTGCACCTTTTATATAACTATCATCTAGAATAAGTCAGAATCATTCCTGCACCTTTTATATAACTATCACCTAGAATAAGTCAGAATCATTCCTGCACCTTTTATATAACTATCATCTAGAATAAGCCAGAATCATTTCTGTACCATTTATATAACTATCACCTAGAATAAGCCAGAATCATTCCTGTACCATTTATATAACTATCATCTAGAATAAGCCAGAATCATTTCTGTACCATTTATATAACTATCATCTAGAATAAGCCAGTATCATTCCTGTACCATTTATATAACTATCATCTAGAATAAGCCAGAATCATTTCTGTACCATTTATATAACTATCATCTAGAATAAGCCAGAATCATTTCTGTACCATTTATATAACTATCATCTAGAATAAGCCAGAATCATTCCTGCACCTTTTATATAACTATCACCTAGAATAAGTCAGAATCATTCCTGTACCATTTATATAACTATCATCTAGAATAAGTCAGAATCATTCCTGCACCTTTTATATAACTATCATCTAGAATAAGTCAGAATCATTTCTGTACCTTTTATATAACTATCATCTAGAATAAGCCAGAATCATTCCTGCATCTTTTATATAACTATCACCTAGAATAAGTCAGAATCATTCCTGCATCTTTTATATAACTATCGTCTAGAATAAGCCAGAATCATTCCTGCACCTTTTATATAACTAACATCTAGAATAAGCCAGAATCATTCCTGTACCTTTTATATAACTATCATCTAGAATAAGCCAGAATCATTCCTGTACCTTTTATATAACTATCATCTAGAATAAGCCAGAATCATTCCTGCAACTTTTATATAACTATCATCTAGAATAAGTCAGAATCATTCCTGTACCTTTTATATAACTATCATCTAGAATAAGCCAGAATCATTCCTGTACCTTTTATATAACTATCATCTAGAATAAGCCAGAATCATTCCTGCATCTTTTATATAACTATCATCTAGAATAAGCCAGAATCATTCCTGCACCTTTTATATAACTATCATCTAGAATAAGCCAGAATCATTCCTGCACCTTTTATATAACTATCATCTAGAATAAGCCAGAATCATTCCTGCATCTTTTATATAACTATCGTCTAGAATAAGCCAGAATCATTCCTGCACCTTTTATATAACTAACATCTAGAATAAGCCAGAATCATTCCTGCATCTTTTATATAACTATCATCTAGAATAAGCCAGAATCATTCCTGCACCTTTTATATAACTATCATCTAGAATAAGCCAGAAATCATTCCTGTACCTTTTATATAACTAACATCTAGAATAAGCCAGAATCATTCCTGCATCTTTTATATAACTATCATCTAGAATAAGCCAGAATCATTCCTGTACCTTTTATATAACTATCATCTAGAATAAGTCAGAATCATTCCTGCACCTTTTATATAACTATCATCTAGAATAAGCCAGAATCATTCCTGCACCTTTATATAACTAACATCTAGAATAAGCATCATTCTGCACCTTTTATTATAACTAACATCTAGAATAAGCCAGAATCATTCCTGCACCTTTTATATAACTATCATCTAGAATAAGTCAGAATCATTCCTGCACCTTTTATATAACTATCATCTAGAATAAGCCAGAATCATTCCTGCACCTTTTATATAACTATCATCTAGAATAAGTCAGAATCATTCCTGCATCTTTTATATAACTATCATCTAGAATAAGCCAGTATCATTCCTGTACCTTTTATATTACTATCATCTATAATAAGTCAGAATCATTCCTGTACCTTTTATATAACTATCATCTAGAATAAGTCAGAATCATTCCTGCATCTTTTATATAACTATCATTTAGAATAAGCCAGAATCATTCCTGTACCTTTTATATAACTATCATCTAGAATAAGCCAGTATCATTCCTGCATCTTTTATATAACTATCATCTAGAATAAGCCGGAATCATTCCTGCACCTTTTATATAACTATCATCTAGAATAAGCCAGAATCATTCCTGCATCTTTAATATTACTATCATCTAGAATAAGCCAGTATCATTCCTGCATCTTTATATAACTATCATCTAGAATAGTCAGAATCATTCCTGCAACTTTTATATAACTATCGTCTAGAATAAGTCAGAATCATTCCTGCACCTTTTATATAACTATCACCTAGAATAAGCCAGAATCATTCCTGCACCTTTTATATAACTATCATCTAGAATAAGCAGAATCATTCCACCTTTTATATAACTATCATCTAGAATAAGCCAGAATCATTCCTGCATCTTTTATATAACTATCACCTAGAATAAGCCAGAATCATTCCTGCACCTTTTATAAAACTATCATCCTAGAATAAGCCAGAATCATTCCTGCACCTTTTATATAACTATCATCTAGAATAAGTCAGAATCATTCCTGCACTTTTATATAACTATCATCTAGAATAAGTCAGAATCATTCCTGCACCTTTTATATAACTATCATCTAGAATAAGTCAGAATCATTCCTGTACCTTTTATATAACTATCACCTAGAATAAGCCAGAATCATTCCTGCATCTTTTATATAGCTATCATCTAGAATAAGCCAGAATCATTCCTGTACCTTTTATATAACTATCATCTAGAATAAGCCAGAATCATTCCTGCATCTTTAATATTACTATCATCTAGAATAAGCCAGAATCATTCCTGCATCTTTAATATTACTATCATCTAGATTAAGCCAGAATCATTCCTGTACCTTTTATATAACTATCATCTAGAATAAGCCAGTATCATTCCTGCATCTTTATATATACTATCATCTAGATTAAGCCAGAATCATTCCTGTACCTTTTATATAACTATCGTCTAGAATAAGCCAGAATCATTCCTGTACCTTTTATATAACTATCACCTTGAATAAGCCAGTATCATTCCTGCATCTTTAATATTACTATCATCTAGATTAAGTCAGAATCATTCCTGTACCTTTTATATAACTATCATCTAGAATAAGCCAGAATCATTCCTGTACCTTTTATATAACTATCGTCTAGAATAAGCCAGAATCATTCCTGCACCTTTTATATAACTATCATCTAGAATAAGTCAGAATCATTCCTGTACCTTTTATATAACTATCATCTAGAATAAGCCAGAATCATTCCTGTACCTTTTATATAACTATCATCTAGAATAAGCCAGAATCATTCCTGTACCTTTTATATAACTATCATCTAGAATAAGTCAGAATCATTCCTGCATCTTTTATATAACTATTATCTAGAATAAGCCAGTATCATTCCTGTACCTTTTATATAACTATCACCTAGAATAAGCCAGAATCATTCCTGCCTTATACATCTTAATAACATCATTCATTAATACTATCATCTAGAATAAGCCAGTATCATTCCTGCACCTTTTATATAACTATCGTCTAGAATAAGTCAGAATCATTCCTGCACCTTTTATATAACTATCGTCTAGAATAAGTCAGAATCATTCCTGCACCTTTTATATAACTATCGTCTAGAATAAGCCAGAATCATTCCTGCACCTTTTATATAACTATCATCTAGAATAAGTCAGAATCATTCCTGCACCTTTTATATAACTATCACCTATAATAAGTCAGAATCATTCCTGCACCTTTTATATAACTATCGTCTAGAAATTCATTCTATACTTCAACAATATATTTCTTCTTTCCATACCAAATAGTTCATACACAATACGCTAGGGTTAGATTAGACACAAGTCGTATATGATAGATTTGGCAGTTCACTATATTCAATAAAACGTGAAATCTGGGATCACTGCACATACGCTACTCCTATTTTGAATAATTTTCACCCATCATTTATCATAAGCTATTTTTTCACTTTTAATACCTACACATTGTATTATATATTTGTTAAGAGGACCATATGGAAGAAAGAAATTGCAAAATATGTTATTCTTTATAAATAAAGATATTATAATTATTGTTCATTGCTTAAACGATCACATACGTTATGCATACGTTTCTTAAACGCTAGTATACACTACACTGACGGTGGCGTAAGTTGACGCTTACATAGTTTTACGGTACACATATATTACGTTAATTCATACGCAGCTAATACGTTCATCGAGGACAATCTTTGAAAATTTGGGTTCATACGCACAAAAGTTGTGCGTTACAGCAATTGTTTGATGTTTTTTGTTTGCAATTCATACATTCCTCTCATAAGCTAGAGTGTAACGGACATGAATGTGCTGTCTGATCTGGGTCTACTCTGCTCGTCAACACGCTCTCAGACGCTTATATGAGGTAAATGGATTCGTATCAAATCAAATGATCGATCGCATTTTAAATCCAGGCACTGGATGTTCGTGATTTTTATTGCAATGTCTAGTGCACATGTCTGGTTGTATTAGAATTTTAAGCAGTTTTAATACATATTTTAATGGTGAGAAATGGCTTCCATGCTGATTATTTATCCCTTATTTTCGCTTTTTTATATGTGAAGAATTATAGTCGCGAGACTTTGCCCTGCACAGTTTTGTCTAGATTAAGTTTTGCCTTCTTAAATCTAATAGACCCAGTCTATTTGTTACGGTTTCTAAACCTTTTGTCTGCCTATCAAGAGTACGACTATAGCCAATTCATCTCAACTCTTAAACCGGTGTATACAGACAATTGTTGATAAAGCTTGGTATCAAAAATTCATTTTCTCAATCATCTGTTTTGAAATTATTCTTGTTAATATAAGGTTTTTTGTTATGCTTATATGCCTATTATTTTTGCTAATCATGTTCAAAGTAGGAGGACAGTATTTCCTATGCTAAAAACACTGAAATATTTAAAGTAGTTAGACTGCAGTGCTTTCAAGATTACAGTAAACGTTGCTTAGCTAGAGAGAGAGAGAGAGAGAGTAGGGGGAGAGAGAGAGAGAGTATCAATTCTGCTGTATGAAAATACGAGAGGGTGAAGGGGACATTATAACGTTCACTAGAGAGCCTAACTGAAATAATTCTGGTTGGATACCTTAAGCAGCATCCAGATTCAAATTTGAGATACAAAAATTCTAAAGTTCCTTTACGGATTTTTAAAAAAAATAGCCGATCATCTGATAGCTGACCCTGGAGCTTATTTTTCAAAGGAGTAACTTTATTTTAAAAAAGTATGGCCCTGATGACCATTTGTGTGTGAAATTTATTCTGACCATGGTTTTGAAACTTTTCAGGAGAGAATATGAAAGGAATATATCCGACTCCCTAGGGGTCCATAAGAAATCTTTAAGTCTTGACAGAATGGCGTATCCAGCACGTCTGGCACATTTGAGAGAAAACTATCTTGTTTAATTTTCAGCTTGACTATACTTTTGACAGTGGCGTGGGCTTCACACTCATACCTTGGTTAAGGTTTTGCATGTAGCTTACTATCATACACATATCTGCTTATTAATTCAATACCTTCCTTCACTAAGGTCATTAAGGTTATTTAACAATCAAAATGTCTCTGCAGTAAGTGACAGGATTTACTTTTGGACCTAAAACTTCATACTGGTGTTCTGAGGCACCAGACCGTCAAGTAAGATAACTCTCGAATCAATTCATGTTAAGTTATGGTTTCTTTTGAACTAAATAATGTTGGTTTAGGTCTTGCGTGCAACTAATCTGGTAAAACGTTTATATGCATTTAACTTGGTTGTAAACATCTTAGTAATTAACCAGCTATGCTTATTGATTTAATACTTCACTAATGTCTTCAGTGGCATTATACAAACGAGTACGCTAACTATTGACCAAAGTTTATTACAAAATATTGCCCTCTGTGGATTTAAAAATTCTGGTCCTATCTCAACTATATAGGTATTCAGGGACATTGGAACATGAAGTTTAATAGCTCTTGACAAGATTCATCGAAAATTATGAACCCATTTGAACAAAGAAATTTTGGTAAGATTTGAGGGCAATTAAATTTGGTTTAAGTTTTGCATGCATTTAACATACACCCTTATTCCGTATGAATTTATTATTAATATATTTTTTGGAAATTTTGGATTCAGAAACTAAAAGGTGGTGGAATAATCGAGTGCGTTGTCCTACGGTCAGCTCTGGTTTGTTGTTATTATTGTGGTTTGACTGTGAAATAGCATAGCACTGTCATATTAATTCATGAACAATTTTATGTAATTGATAATTAGGGAATTCCGAACTGTTTTACCACCAGTTTAACATATGGAAAATAAATAATCACCGTGAAATAGGACAGTTTTTTTTTGTACACAGATATAATGAATGACAGTTCCGTATAGTGAGCACGTGTTTTATGATCGAACCAGCTTCTATAGCAATGTCACTGTAAGTGATAGGGGAAGTTATTCACCATGCATGATCGCTACTCTTTACGTGACGTGATACTGTAACAAACAAAAATAGAACCCGTTTAAATAAAAAACCTTCTGCAATGCAGCATTGTCTGATTTGTTCATGGAGGCCATATGCGCAATGCCTGGAAATCGCCTATCAATAACACACATTATCTGATTCTGTCTCGGGTTAGCTTACCTTGTTATCATCAATACGAACTGCATCATATATTTTCCATATCATTTCAGGACCACAGCTAGCAACCTGCTGATGGATATCAAAATATCGAGTAATCGGATTGACTTCATCTGAAATGATGGTGTGCTTTATCATTGAAAGAACGTCCATACTTCGAGTGAGTGAGGAGCAGCGAAGAAAGCTACATTTTCCACATGGTTTGTTTGCTTCTTCCAGTTGAATGTCTTCAATATGATAGGCGTCCGAGTAAAACTGGATGTCCGACATGAAGTCAATGGAAGTATAAACTCGTCAGGCACATTAAGTCCTCATGGCTTTCCTACCTGAAACATAAAGAGTTTTGTGATTTACCAAATAAATGCACAGCTCGAAGCAGTCATTGTTAATATTATATGTACATCCTTCTATTGAATCATAGGGGTGATATTTATGTGTATTCTTTGAATTCGGGTATTATCAAAATCGTACTTTGTCTTCCAGAGGGAACATATCAACATTTATAAGAGAACAGCACTGGTTCCTTCTGAGTCATGTAGTTCAAAGGACACACACACCATCTGATATCAATACCCTAAAAGATGAATTAGTTATAACTTATTTATTTATAAGTTCTTGCAACTTTTTTGATCCCGCTCGGCAGTTACTAGGTTGGACCAGTACTTTGCGCCTGGGAAGACCATGAACAATCGTTCCCTCATAGCTCCAAACATTACCAGCGACGTCTGCCTAGTAAAAATATTGCGCTTTAAGTTAAACAGTCTATGAATCTAGATGCCCTACGATATGTCCTTTCCGTTTTTTGCCAAAAAAAAAAAAAAGGACTGATGTGAAAAGTTGGACGACAGGCATTCAGTGATCTTAATAAGCTCACCCTGAGAGATTATGGCAATGAGCAATGTCTCAGACCTGTCCAGTAACAGTCCCTAATGATAGTTTGCGCATTCTTGTTATATCGTAGTCAAGAAACGTAGCGTTATCCTTGACATGTTTTCATTATTATCTATCTATATAGATGTTAGAATGTCAACAAATCAAACTTATAAAGTTGAGACATAACTCCTGATGGCCTAGACATCTGTTCACAAAAGTTAAAAGTACGTCAAAGTACGTGCGAATGCAAGTGTGATTTTTTTGATAATTAAGGGATACAACTCTTAATAGTGCGATAATCTCACCAGTAAGATTAATTGTTCAGATCAACAATAGATCACTTATGAACCCATTATTTCGTTGGGTGAGCTTAAATTGTTCTCTAGCTCTCATCCTCATCCTTCTGAAGTACATTATTTTAAAGGCATACGTGCATAATGCAGTTATTTTCTATAAAGAAAAAGAAGGAAAATTAAAACTAGCCATAATTTTCTAAAACTTTGCATGATTCTAAATAATTACACTATAAACAAATTTATGGGAAAAAATGGGGGGTCACCATTCCACTTTTTTATCTGCCCTGAAGGTGAGTTTTTTTTGTTTTTTTTGTTGCTTTTTTTTCAGTCATTTTCAAGGGCAGATAACTCAAAATCAAACCTTAATTTATTTTACATTATTGATTGCTGTTTCATTTCCAGTCATTATGCAAAGTTTAAAACAAAACTGTTCAACAGATTTTTCATTATGCTTCAGCAATTAAAGATATTGCGTTTTTCTTGAAAAAGATAAGACAAAATCTATATATAATCGTGTATGCGATTATAGTATAAAATCTGATGCATAGAATTTCTTAAACTTTTATACAGTGACATAGAATACCGTACCAGACATCGAGTTGAAATTAAATGAAAAGTTGCTAGCCCGTAGTATTGAATTATCTGCTATCGGACGATGTTTTCGGTAAATCAGATACCATCTCAATTTGTGTATGTATTACTTTTTTTTTTCAGAACTATGGACTTATACTCAAGAGAGGCGAAGCCGATCGTAGGACTGGAGTATCTTTTTTTTAAAGAAAAAAAAAGTAAATACACTTAAAGTTTTTTACCGTTTGACTAGTTTTTGTCACTCAGGTCACAGCGGCATTTCTTTTTTTTCATATAACCTTGGCAAAATGCATTTTTTTTTATTTTTTTTTATGCAGACTGATAAAGAGTTGGCTGACAATGTAGGACAAACGTTAACTCATTGTATCTCTATACCACCTTTATTAATACCCACCCCCACCCCCTCTCTCTGTGTGGTAAGGAGAGAATTTTGGTTCGCAAAATGTATACGCATTTCGGCATATTCTAATATTCAGGACTATGTTCCATGTTTATTTAGTCTCACAACTTAACTCTCCTGGATATGAAATACACCAGCGCAAACAATATTGATGAAAAACCGCCACCGGTTAGATTACCATGACACTTGTCATGTGCACAAAAAAGCACAGGAAACAAATCAGGTAATGATACAGAACAGATTGGCCAATCTAGCATTATCATACCTGGCGCAAATTTGCATAACTATTCAGTAAAATGCTGTGTCATTAATTTCTAATTGTGTTCGTCGTTGACCAATCAGCTTAAAATTCATAATGGGTCTTATTATAGTAATTATTATAATAAAAACAGCAATAAAGCTATATTATAAAGCCACCTCAGCATAATTACTTCGACTTGAAAAAACTGTGGCATCCACATAAATTTTACAACGGTCATTAATTTCCCGAGGTACAATATCTTCAGTTCTTTAACGCAGTTGTTCAGAGAGCAATGTGATTTTTACAGATTAGTATAACCACGGACAACCGAAGTTATGAGAAAACAAGAAATACCTTTGAACAAAAATATTCGGCACTGACAGGAGTTAAGTTATTACTTCGAGTTGAATAAACTGTTGCACCCACATACGCTTTACAACGGCCATAATACATCTTCAGTTCTTTAACGCAGTTGTTCAGAGAGCAATGTGATTTTCATGGATTATTTATTACCACGGACTTCTGCAATTATGTGAAACAAGAAATACCTTTGAACAAAGATATTCGGCACTGACAGGGATTAAAGTAATGGAGAATGTAGAACGGTTATGTAATGTATAATTTCCCTCCGACGCAATCGGTGAAGTAAACATTGCAATGAAGTGCGCGGGCTTTAACCGTCTTTCAGTAATACGGAGACAGTGAAATAAACTATAATGTACTGCTGATGTTTTTATGTTTACTCCGAAACAGGTCTCACTGTGCATCAAAGATAAGTGTTTTGATAAAACAACTATATATTTATCAAAGAATCTGTAATTCAGTCCAAATACTATTAATATTTTGTGAATACAAAGTACATATTTAAGCTAATCGTCATCTCAAAAAAGAATTGTTTGTAACCCTTTTTTAGTAAGTAAAGGCAATTTCTACCAATTGAACATTCTGTCGAATCTTGGAGTTAGATACACTAAGAAACAAGAAATATCTTTAAAAAAGATACTCGGCCGTGGTGACCAGCTTGATGATTAGTGTCTGAATGGTTTAACATGTAATAGATTTTTTGTTGGATTAATAGTTGTGTAATTCCTGTGTCAGTGCAGCTCTTTGAAATACCACAGATCCAAATAATTTGTACAATCTAGGTAGACACTTACAGCCTTAAAACGTCTGCGCATTAGACTTCGTTTCGCGGGCTACAAAACGAAACCGGGTGTTACGTTTTTGTTGAATATAGGATCTGTCAGGGTCGAACAATCAATTCCGAAATCTATGTGTTTCCTATTTTTTAGCGTTCTACTCTTTCAGTTTATCTTAAAAAGGTGCAGTATCTTACTATTCGGGACAAATCGTTCGCAGGGGAAGAAAACTTTTAAAACAGAGATCTAAAGAACTCGTTTCCGCAACTCCTTTCTTTTCTTTTGACTAATTTTACAATGACCAATGGGAATTTATCAAAGTATATAATAACCAATGGAAATCCTAATTTTATTCCGCTTAATTACTGTGTGTTTCACAGGAAGTCAGGGTGAAAATAAACGGCCTAACGGCCGAAAAATGTTACTCAATAAACAATGCCCAATCAAATAGATATTTGCATGAATGTCGTTTATATCAATAGTATTACTACAAATAAGTTAAAAACATAAAGATGTGAATAAGGATTTCTTTCGCATTGCCCTTGGAGATAATTAATTAGTAATTGATCAGGTGAACCCCAAAAGCTAAACAAATAAAATAAATTATTCAAAGCATTTATTTCAAGTTCTAATTTGATCGTTTAATCTCTAAACAAAACGTGCTCTATATAAACAGTGATGATAAATACTGAATACATTATTTTCAAAATTATTTATAGAGCTATTTTTAGCTGAAATATATGATTAATTGTTTGAATATGTTTTAAATATCACTTAAGTCTTGAAAACCATTTAGAGATCGTTCTCAACGAAAGCCCTAGTCGAATACGCCCATTGTTGGTTCAAGGTGCACTCCTCCCGCTATATACGGGAGCTAACGTGGGCGGCTTGATTCCTGTTTTATCTCTGTGAAATGAATGTAAGCTGGGTACCAACTCGCAACCGTGAGCGAACGTTCGCTTGACTGAACGCACCACTGCTGCATACCTTACGATGCGGGCCATCTAGGTTCCGGTATACAGAAAATCATTTTAGTTCATCTGAGCTAGAAGTGCCGTTGAATGTCCGTCGTCCGTCCGTTGGCCACATATAGATTTACACTCTGGCAACTTAATTTTCTGGGTACATTTCTTTAAATTTGGTAAAAATGTTTATGGGCCATAATCTCTCGACCAAATTTGATTATGTGTAATATCCGTTTTGTTGAAATGATTACCCTGAAATGATCGTACAAAAGGGCAATGATGGCAAAAAAAAAAAAAAAACGCTCACCAGAGTATCATAAGCCTAATTCAAACAGTTCAGGTCACTTAATTTCAGCAGCATAATAGTATATATAAGGAAACTAGCGCCTCATTTTTCAAGGGATTAACTTCTAAACAGTTACGGTAGAGGACAATGAGGTGAAAATTTGCTTCCAATGAATCTGGCCATTAGTAATTTGATCTGTTATTCAAAGAGTATAGAAAGAAACTAGCCGACCAGTTAGGGGCCTCATTATTCAAAGGATTGCCTTCTTTTATGAATTATGGTAGAGGTCCATTAGGCAACCATATGCGCTCAGTAAAATCAAATTTTGACCATTTGTTTCACAGAAAATGAACATTGCTTTTTTAAATAAAAAATGAAGAAACTAGCTGACCTTCTAGGGACCTCATTGTTCATGGGATCAACTTTCTTTTAGCAGCTATGTAAGGAGGCTAAATGATGACTTAGGTGCCATTTGAAATTAAATTCTGACCATTAGCTTCACAGAACTAACAACTTTTGTAAAGGGCCAACGAAGGATCATTCATGTAAAGTTCCATACATTTCAACCAAGACACACAACTACGGACGACGGTTGATCAAAAGGTCACAAGCACGTCATGCTCTGGTGAACTAAAAATGCCAAAATTCACTTCTTTTTCACTCTAGAATTTATGCAACATTCCTAATGAAATGGATAAAAATATTAATGGCCATGCAATCTGAAGCACATTTGCTTAATGCTGATATAGGATGAATATTTCTAGAGTTATAGCCATTGAAAAATAAGAAAATCGTGAATTTTTGAATGAACAGCAATTATAATCATTTAAATGACACATCAAGATAAAACCAAGTTTGAAAAGCCCAGTGAAAATTTGATATCTGATGTCAGTAGACAGACCATTTGCAACAGGTAAAATAAAACCAATACTCATTATGTTCATTTCGCTGCATGTCAAGCCCAAAGACATAGTGGCATATGTTTAATCAAAGCGCTCAAGGAACTAAGAGACCGTCAAGATTAGCATAAAGTAGCAATAGGCGAGACTGAGAATCAAAATTCGACATGTATTGAATTCAAGCCAGTGAATCATGCTTGTTTGCGTTCAGTATTCTATGCACATATTTGTAGTGACGTCCTAAGATGGGGATCGGACAAATATTTGGTATATCTATGCCTTGATGTCTTGTGGCCAGCAAGCCAGATTTCTTCTGGGAAACGCGAGAGAGTTGTTTGCCTTCATTGTGGTGGACTCTGTGAGTGTGCGTAGATAGATTACACCTAAGTTTTTGCCATCTTACACGTCTCAAGTTCTGACCATGGATTTGGTAACTGTGATGAACTGGATTTCTACTGCGTGCGATTCATATAACCTTACACTTGATCGGGTTGATTTGCATCAACCCATTTTCTTTCTAAATCCTGTAGTCGGTTAAGATCCTTTGAAGAGCCAAGTAATCGGCTTAAATGCGGATCTTTTGATAAACCAGGCTATCGCCAGCAAAGGATCTCCTGATAGAGGAAACAAATTATTTATAGTAATAGGAGAAGCAGTAGACTGTTCCCTGTGGGACATCAGAGGCATTGTATCTGGTGAGGACGTCTACAACTAACCCCCTCTACTGCCGTATAAGTCGCTGGTGTGTGACCATGCCGAATGTTTTGCTAAACTCAACCAGTTACAATAAGTTTGCTTTCATCCAGGCAAAAGGCAGGTCTTGGAGTGTCAGAAGAAATCAATCATCTGTTCATCTTTGTTTCATGAAGCAATGCTAGTGGTCACACAGGATATTATGACAATCTAGGTATCCCATCATATGGCTATGTGTTCAAAGTCATTGCAACAAATAGAGGTGATCATTTCCTGAGTTTATACATTCTCCATCTAAACACTGTTATAAACCAGTTATATACTTCAATCCTATTTTTATATCATTTGACACATTTCACATGTATGTCTGTAGATTACTAGGTACCATGAAAAAACCTCTCGCATATTTTTCTTGTCTCAAGTCAAGCAGACATATTTCTGATTTGAATCCTGATATCTAAAGTACTATTAACTAGATGTTTCTCTCTCAAATCCAATTCAAATAATTTTGCTTAATGTTTAAATACAGAAAAAATGTTACCGGTTGCAGGCATATATCTGTAATATATTTAGTTGATAAGAATAATTCCATGAAATAAAAAATACCTAAAATTCTTTGTAAACTTGTAATCTAATGAAACATTTAATATTTAAATTATGTATTTACCCTGGATACATGATGTCTGAATAGTAACATTCTCGACTTTTCTAAGGCAGCTTCTTTTGTTTCTATTCAAATTAAGCTGAAACAGTTTAATATTTTAATGGCTTGTCCATTTCCTCATTCACATTCTACAGAAAACCCATCATGCCAGGAGATCATTTTCATTTGAAATAACAAAGCTTCAATTTAAGTTTAAAATGGAAATACCGAAGCGTAATTTAACGATAGGATAAATACGATTCAACGTCCGTTCAATACGATTACTCTGTCATCTAGCTGAGCTGCGTAAACACAATTTTCAGTTTGGACAAGACTGAAAACAAGAGTAAAACAAAAGTTTTGCTTCTCATGTTTGTCTATTTATATTTTCAATACAATATTTTCATTGTAACAGCATATAACATAAAATATAATGTAGTATTTGCGCCATTACACTTATATTGCCTAATTTCAATTACATGTATATCCATTAATATTGATAGGTTAGTTTTTGACTGTAATATAAAAACACTTTTAAATATTTACAGATTGTAATATGAAATTAAATAGGATATATCAATTACTAATTGCTGAGTGATATACAGAGGACATTCGAACGTTTGCGAGAATATTTCGAGACATGAACACCGAGAAGAGATAAGGTTAAAGTCACTGGCATATATTTTGGTACATCTATTAGTTCTAAAGGTCTATACACCAATGACTTTGTGTGTGGGAGAGTTATGGTAGGCCTCGAAGTATTATACCATGCAATGATACCAACACGAGTCAGAAAACAACCACATCATAAATATTTATCGAAGGAAAGTAGTTTTTTATCTCTGCAAATCAACTTTGAACGAACTGCATTAAATAGCTGCAGATTCAAACACACGCAAAAATAACCAACCGTATATGTACATGGGCTTCAAGCCACATGAGGGTGTATTGTTATCATTTTCTTCGAAATAGCGCACCGAAGAGAGAGAGAGAGTATCACATCAGCTACTACAATGTAAGGATATCGTTTCCCTCGGGAGGGGACACGACTAAATCAAGTCCCCACCATGACAATTGCCTACAGGATGAGACAGGATGAGACAATGCTCCATAAAAATCCCACCAAGACAATTGCCTACAGGATGATACAATGCTCTATAAATTTCCCGCCAAGAAACTTGCTTGCAGGATGAGACAATGTTCTATAAAGTTCCCACCAAGACAATTGCCTACATGATGAGACAATGCTCTATAAAGTTCCCACCAAAACGATTGCCTACATGATGAGACAATGCTCTATAAAGTTCCCACCAAGACAATTGCCTACATGATGAGACAATGCTCTATAAAGTTCCCACCAAAACAATTGCCTACAGGATGAGACAATGCTCTATAAAGTTCCCACCAAGACAATTGCCTACATGATGAGAAAATGCTCTATAAAGTTCCCATCAGGACAATTGCATACATGATGAGACAATGCTCTATAAAGTTCCCACCAAGACAATTGCCTACAGGATGAGATAATGCTCTATAAAGTTCCCACCAAGACAATTGCCTACAGGATGAGATAATGCTCTATAAAGTTCCCACCAAGACAATTGCCTACAGGATGAGATAATGCTCTATAAAGTTCCCACCAAGACAATTGCCTACAGGATGAGATAATGCTCTATAAAGTTCCCACCAAGACAATTGCCTACAGGATGAGATAATGCTCTATAAAGTTCCCACCAAGACAATTGCCTACATGATGAGACAATGCTCTATAAAGTTCCCACCAAGACAATTGCCTACAGGATGAGACAATGCTCTATAAAGTTCCCACCAAGACAATTGCCTACATGAAGAGAAAATGCTCTAAAAGTTCCCACCTAAACAATTGCCTACAAGATGAGATAATGCTCTATAAAGTTCCCACCAAGACAATTGCCTACATGATGAGACAATGCTCTATAAAGTTCCCACCAAGACAATTGCCTACAGGATGAGATAATGCTCTATAAAGTTCCCACCAAGACAATTACCTACAGGATGAGACAATGCTCTATAAAGTTCCCACCAAGACAATTGCCTACAGGATGAGATAATGCTCTATAAAGTTCCCACCAAGACAATTGCCTCCATGATGAGACAATGCTCTATAAAGTTCCCACCAAGACAATTGCCTACATGAAGAGAAAATGCTCTAAAAGTTCCCACCTAAACAATTGCCTACAAGATGAGATAATGCTCTATAAAGTTCCCACCAAGACAATTGCCTACATGATGAGACAATGCTCTATAAAGTTCCCACCAAGACAATTGCCTACAGGATGAGACAATGCTCTATAAAGTTCCCACCAAGACAATTACCTACAGGATGAGACAATGCTCTATAAAGTTCCCACCAAGACAATTGCCTACAGGATGAGACAATGCTCTATAAAGTTCCCACCAAGACAATTACCTACAGGATGAGACAATGCTCTATAAAGTTCCCACCAAGACAATTGCCTACAGGATGAGACAATGCTCTATAAAGTTCCCACCAAGACAATTGCCTACAGGATGAGATAATGCTCTATAAAGTTCCCACCAAGACAATTGCCTACAGGATGAGACAATGCTCTATAAAGTTCCTACCAAGACAATTGCCTACATGATGAGACAATGTTCTATAAAGTTCCCACCAAGACAATTGCCTACATGATGAGACAATGCTCTATAAAGTTCCCACCAAGACAATTGCCTACATGATGAGAAAATGCTCTATTAAGTTCCCACCAAAACAATTGCCTACAGGATGAGATAATGCTCTATAAAGTTCCCACCAAGACAATTGCCTACATGAAGAGAAAATGCTCTATAAAGTTCCCACCAAGACAATTGCCTACATGATGAGACAATGCTCTATAAAGTTCCCACCAAGACAATTGCCTACATGATGAGAAAATGCTCTATAAAGTTCTCACCAAAACAATTGCCTACAGGATGAGAAAATGCTCTATAAAGTTCTCACCAAGACAATTGCCTACATGATGAGAAGATGCTCTATAAAGTTCTCACCAAGACAATTGCCTACATGATGAGAAAATGCTCTATAAAGTTCCCACCAAAACAATTGCCTACATGATGAGAAAATGCTCTATAAAGTTCCACCAAAACAATTCCTACAGGCTATAAAGTTCCTACCAAGACAATTGCCTACATGATGAGAAAATGCTCTATAAAGGTTCCACCAAAACAATTGCCTACATGATGAGACAAAGCTCTATAAAGGTTCCACCAAAACAATTGCCTACAGTATGAGACAATGCTCTGTAAACTTACCGCCAAGAAACTTGTCTACATAATGAGACAATACTCTATAAATTCAAGTAATGCCTACAATGAACATGCTCTTAAATTCCAAAACAAAAAAACTTCC
>CM037782.1:41080014-41091198 GCA_021229015.1 Solen grandis | reverse complement strand
TGGATCAGGCTTTTCAGATTGGGAGAGAGTCCAAGGATGATCTAAAACAAACGACAATTTAAGTACTGAGAAATAAATGCAGTTTGTAGGGCCACGTGCACCACATATGGTATGTGCACGCAAACACTGTGATGTTAATTACCTGCAAAACCATAAGAAACTAGAGTAGGAGACCCACTGGAAAGGAAACTTAACAGTGCCCAAGCTAGCCTTAAATAGCCGGGCGCGGCGCCCAGCAGCCCTTTTGCCATGCCCAGTATGTGCCCTTTTGTCGTCAAATTGCCCCGGCCCTTTGATCGGCAAATTGCCCCTGTCCTTTTATCAGCATGTGCCGCTTGTCATGTTAATCAAAAACTCCACAATACACAATATACAGAAAACTAGATAAACAGATTCATAGGTTTATACTTCAATATTGTTAGTTCTACTCTACTTGGAAACAAGTTCTTACAACTTACATGTTCATTGGGTTGACCAGCACTTTGTGGCTGTACTTGGGAAGGTGTATAGGTTTAAAGCCATACTGTATATGAAAATGAAATAATTAAGCGCATCATTAAAAATAGGTTTTACTAATGAACAATTGAACCACAAACAGGTCCCTACTCTTTTAGTCAATACGGGAAAGCTTCTTTTTTTTTTGGGGGGGGGGGGGGGGGTGATGATGAATAAGTTTTAATGTCCTAATAACAGGAATGGAGTTGCGTGTGTGTAAATGAAAATTATTGGATTATTGCATAGATTAGTACAGAAAATGGCACTCAAAGTCAATGTAAATTTACATTTAACACCAACTTAAATTTCACAAATGATTTCTCTTTAAATATAAAAATTTAATTATTATACATTTGCATTTTTTCTTGCTTATTCTCACTGCTTTTAAACCATTCAATGACTATTATAAGACACACACTCTCTCTCTCTCTCTCTATCTGTTTTAGCATTGTGATAAACGTGTATTTGCATGTTTCTGTGTTATTCACAGACTGCACTGATATTTATTCATGGGGTAAAAAGATTCGTTGATCATTTCAGTGAAATATAAAGAAAGAGGGAGAGCGAGAGAAAGTGCATGCATTTACATCATTCCCAGCATGTTTTAACAATTATGTTGATGTACAAAAATAAGGTAAATTATGGGTGGAAAAGATAAAAAAAGGTCATTTCCATGACATTTTTAAGGAGTAATTCGGAATTTTATCCCATGTTAGTGAAATGCAGATCACAACCATACTGCAGCATACAACATCTCTCTCGCCCCTCATTGAATACACATCCTGCCGATTCGAATTTTGTAACCGTGTCAATTTCATAATGACGCAATGACAGTGGCTAAAAATAGACAAGAGTGTGTCAAGAACCATGGTTTAAGTAGTCATTGTATTTTCTCAATTGTTTATTGTCTGTAATACGGTGACATAAAGGTGAGATGCACTACTCTTTTTTTATGTCGAGGGAACGAGATAATAAGTCGAGGGAACGAGTTAATTATCTCGAGGGAACGACTTATTATCTCGAGGGAACGAGTTAGTCAACCAATCAAATATTGCAATCAAGAGTCCGTATGTTGAGTCTGTGTTTATTTGTTTATTGGGATTAACGGTCCATTGACAATATTTCTGCCTCTTATGCCACCGTACCAGACTAATTGAATACGTTCAGAATTAAATCCTTATCTGTTTTGATATCACTTAAAATTTCTCCCTTCCAAATCAAACGAGTACGAAAATTTATTGATTGGCTTTACGGAAACGGACGCATCCTGTGTGTTCAGCATAACATAATTTGACGATTATAAAGTCTTTCTCGTAAATATATAACAATATGATTCGTCTCTGATTATCATGAATGACAATTGTAACAAGTAACATGACTGGTTGATTATCTCGTTCCCTCGAGTTATTATCTCGTTCCCTCGAGATAATAAGTCGTTCCCTCGAGATAATTAATTTGTTCACTCGGCTTATTATCTCGTTTCCTCGACTTATTTTCTCGTTCCCTCGAGATAATTAACTCGTTCTCTCGAGTTATTATCTCGTTCCTTCGAGATAATAAGTCGTTCCCTCGACTTAATATCTCGTTCCCTCGAATTATTATCTCATTCCCTGGACATAAAAAAGAGAAGTTCGTGTAACTTTTATGCCACCGTACTATTATGAAGTCAAATCATGAAAAAATATTTTATTAACAAACAAAATGGCCGCCGATTGAAAAAAAAAAGTTGACGTTGACGGACTTTATTGACGTCGTTAAGGTGTCGTTAAGGTGCAGGAATGTGGTGCGGTTGAACTCCTACTGGTATATATTAAGAAAATAGCGCACGCCACAAGCCTTCTTTGCTTATAGTCGTGTCAGAAACAGAGATGCTTTTTATAGGAAATGAAAGATTTGAACATCTCAGGTGCCTCCGTACGTGGGCCATTGATTATAGTCGAGTCTCACTATTACCTTATCTCTTTACCCCTATGGGTTAATGCGAATCGAGTTTGTCCCAATTTCACAATAATATGTATCGGTTTTATCAACTGGATTTAATGAACGCGTCAATGTGGTTTATGGCTGGTCGATCAATGATCTGTTGCTTCTGTACAGTCTTGGAACCTTTTAAATTCTTCCAGCTGCAAATATGTTCGACGTATGTTAGTTTCGGACATGTAAAGTGCAACATATTTCGGGCACTCAAGATTTTTGGATATAATTATATAAGCTCTCAAAATGTCAGCACATCAACACTTAAAAGGCTATTTCGCTGTTGAAAGCTCTGTTTCTGGTTTAGCCTTAGAAAGTTACCGTAGAAACAGCTCAATAGCTCCTAAATTTATGAACTCGGTGACGTTGACATTATTTTCATTGTTTTGATTGAAAGAAAGATGACACAAATCTGTTGAAGAATTTTAGTTAAAAACTCAAGATGTATGAAAACTAAATAATCTATCATTTCTCTCCCTTTTGAATTTATTTCTGTAAAGATGACGTTTATGAGGATATTTTAGAATTATTTTTTTTTAATATTTTCGTATTCTGTTTTTTTTTGTTGTTGTTTTTTTAATAATAAGAAAATTCATATGAAAAAAAAAACTATCATACGCCCTTAAAGGTCAACCACAAAGATTTCATTTTCATTATTATCTGTTAGAAAACATTAGTGTAAGATCTTCTGCACAAAAAGATATGTTAAAATTATTTGTAGTTGGTATGAAATCGGCTATTGAAAGTTGCAAAAATGACCCAGGTGAGAAAAGTTTGAATGACTTCTCTCCCTTTGCTATGACGTCATCAAAAGACAAAACTCTGCCAGCACTATATATCTTATTGAACAATTTACAGTTACTGTAACTAATTTCAAGGTAAATCCAAGATGACAATGAACGAATAAAGATGAAATTGTGTAGCTCAATTTATTAATTTACATTCCTATAAAAAATATTAAGATATATTCTTCATTCGGACTTCATAAAACTGGTCGCTTAAATTTATGTACTGAATAGTGATGAGGGGCATAAGGAAAAAATGTCATATCAGGATTCTAAAACAATATTTGATAATATTGACATAAAGGTCCTGAATAAGAGTAACGTTAATAAAAGTTTTACATACCTTCATATCATAGTCCCTCTTATTTTCAGTTAAAATCCTGTATCTGCGTCGGGTTTCCTATGTTTCTAAATGAGTAAAATGCCTAACATATCTGCTGATAAGAATTAACTCTTTGGTTTGGTATGATAATGCAATTTTCTGTTTGGGGTCAATCAGAGGGTAATAAAATTAATCAATTAACCCGGATGTGTGTCGGAGAAATACCTAATTGGTCGTGACTAATTGATGGGATGATTTATGGCCCTGGGTGTGACATATTGTCAAGCCAATCACTTTGAGATGTGAGCAGACGCTTACAGAGGGTCGGGTTCTTAGATGGTGAAACATAATCAATTAGTCAGAACAGAACAGAATAGAACATATCTTTATTACATCCAGGTATACAAGGTATACAGCATGGAGAAATGACAATAAATACATAGTTCAAACTAATTTTACCGGTTCAAGGTTTTGAGTGAGTAGTAATAAACAAGTATTTTCGGAAACAGTTGAGAGAAAGAAAGCAGATCTACATATATTTCTAGCAGAACAATATTTACAATTGTTATTCTGATAATGTTATAGCTAATAGCACTTACATGTATGCGTTGCATTTTTTACATTTTATACTCAATTTCAAATTGTAACAGAGAGAGAGAGAGAGAGAGAGAGAGAGAGTCATTAAAGTAAAGTGTGTGTGTGGGGGGGGGGGCATTACCAAATATGTATAAACAATTTATGCTAACGATTCATGTACAAATATTTAAAAGTATATGTTAACAATATAAGCTCAGTGTAAATATAATAATAATGACACAGATAAAGTTATAATTAACGCGTTTAAGATCGGTAAGTTTCATTCAAGATAATGTAAAAGGGGAATTATTAGTGCAAATATATACCTTATGCACGACATATGCAGGTTGGTGAATAATGTCTATGGATTTAGATAGGTAGGCTCTGTTGTTCCATTATTATACAAATCAAATCGATTTTATAAGTTATGTCTTTGTGGGGTATAGAAAAAAAAAATGAATGTGATTCTGATTATCTGGGAAAAAGACATGAGAAAAAAAAAAACTTGAAACTGCTTTATTGACGAATGGACGATAAAAAGCTTTTTTTTTTAAATGAATTGTGATTTAAAGGAAGACAGGAATAAATGCGTGAAAGAAAGGTAAATATTACTATTTCTATTTTTATTTCTTCCCGTATTTCAACGGGTAAAAGTTATGGTTTATTGCTTCCTTTTCGTTATGTGCATTACAAACAAGCGTCAGTTCATGTTTTCGGGATTAAAAAAACCATGGTTGCCTATTTTAAAACCAAAAATTAGGAATACGTCATGTCATAGTGGTGAAAACGTTTTCAAATTATTTAAATTTTTAACTTTATTCAGTTGAAAACTTTGATTATCTTCTTTATTTATGCATTCCATCATATGATGGGGTATGCGTGAATGTCCGGTTCACTTCCCACGCCGATTAGGGCTGACACTCTCCGACTTCGGTGGTTGAGGTTTTTACTCAGGGTGGCCTCCTCCCCAAAAATAGCTGCTACCAGGGCTCTAGAATCTACTCCATCCTTGGTTTTTATATTGGTGATTTCCTTCACCTAGCACTTTCCATGTAGGGGTATAGCCGCAAGGCAGCGGAGGTTTGGAATCGGAGTTTTCCCTCTCCTAGACAGACTGCCTTCCAAAACTAACGAGCTCCATCTACCGAGCAGTGGTTTAGCGCCCAGTTCCGCTTTCGCCCTTCTCCTGTCAGTAGTAGCAGTTCCGCCGGGCCAAAAACAGCACGCGTGCAGCCAGGAGTGTGCAGTTGCAGAGGCTATAAATTTACGGGCCACCTGAGTAGCATTTTTAGACAATGGGAGCTTATCCCCATTGACACCCTCGGTGATAAACAACCTTGGAGCTGATTATCTTCGAATTTAACTTTTATTTCACTGTCTATCTGATTTGCGTAATCACAAATACATCATTTATTTTCGTCAAATTCGCGATTAATTTCACAGAAACAACTCGATATAATCTTTAACTTTATACAAGATTAAAATTAAATATGACATGTTTGATTAAAACGCTTTAAATATGATTAATGATTACATACATTTATATGAAATTAAGAAGGCAAATGCCACTTGGTCTATAGATGACGTCATAGGGGTCACGTGAACCTTAAATGTAAAACTGCCCAGCAACTAACGAAATCGGCATTTAACATACTTTAAGAGATTTTTTTTTTCGCAAAAAAATGTTTGGTCGTGGTTTCTCTATGTAAATGGACAAAATTGGACAGGTTTTAGAAAAAGTAAAATTTTCTTTGTGGTTGACCTTTAATATAAAGCAGAAATAATGCACTGAAAAGGGTGTCTAGCGCGTTTTACTTTTGGAATTCGATTCATTGTGTTATATAGTCTTATAGGGCCTGCGATGTGAAGTCGATATAATTAACCGCCTCTGAATTAAGTTTCAAGAATGTGATCATATGAATATGCATTTTATATCAGGGATACTATATATTACACGCATGCTAAATAAAGCTGTCTGCTCCCTAAGAAGAATATTTAGGATTTTTTTATTTTTTTTTTTGTAACAGTAGGGGCCTACAAATTATAATCAACAACAAGCGTGGTGTTAAATCGTTACACTCCATTATTGCACAGGATGTGAGGGCGGGAATCAGTAATTACATGAATATTGTCTTTATTAAAAGCAGTGACTAATGAGTCCCTGTTCTGGTAAAAGAAATGATTAACATACGTGTACACTATTTCTTTTTGATGAAAGTTCTTTATCAATCACAGTGTTTGTGTTTATTCATGTTATTTATTATGTTCACATTCATGAACCATATTATAAGACAGATCTATTAGAATAACTTTAAGAAGAATGAAGACCTCAGTCATATTACATAGAAACAACATTTAGATCTAAAAACCTATACCAGTATAACACTGAATAGGTCTTTGATAGTAACTTAAGTAGAAGTAGAGGAACTAGTTACTTTCTGTCTTGTCTGTTACGGAACAAATAAAAATATTTTAATTAATTTTTTTTTAGCGAGTAGAATCTACACATAGCCTTCAGTTATGTCAAAAGTAAAATGAATAACTTTTAAGTATTATTTTCACTTCGACGAGCTGAACGAATTTGGTGTATGCTGATCTTGAGTCACGTGATAAATCAAGCCTCTTTTTGACATAGTAATAAACATGGCTGCCAAGTACCTCCATCGACCGACTAATTTTCAAATAAATTATGATTTTAGGTGAAACTTTTGAAATTGCAACCTCGATCATGGCTGACAGTGACCTGATCCAAGATTTCCATGATTTTGATCAAGATGAGTTTGCAAATGCACGTCTTTCACACCTTGATCAAATGGCTTTTATAAACGATGATGAAAATTGGACGACGATCTAAAATTTTTCCACAGAGTGAACTCAGATGAAGTTATCTATCAGGGACGGAAACGCGCGAAGTTGATTGAGCAGTATCTTATGGGGGATATGCTTGGTGAAGGCTCATATGGTAAAGTGAAAGAAGTGCTTGACACCGAAAAACTTTGTCGCAGGGCTGTAAAAATCCTGAAAAAGAAGAGATTGAGGCGTATTCCAAATGGAGAACAAAACGTGAAAAGGTGTGATACTATTGAGTATTCTGTGGGTATGCGGGAAAGAGTAACTAGCTGCTATATGAAATGTTATAGTAAATATCTTAATTAAGCTGAAGCAGAATGTGTAAGCTTCTTGTAATGTCAGTCGACTTGAGCATGTGCCCTGTAAGCAAAATGCTCAGATGTGCTTCATATTTTCTTCCCCTAATGACTTCTAGTGTCCACCATGGTAATGTTACAATATTTACTCCAATCTTGACCCAAAGGAAATTTAAGGATGAATTTCATTTTGATGGGGAAGAAGAACAAGTAAGCGGGCGGGATAACTTAGTCATTTGAACATTTATTCTGACAGCAAAATGACCCCAGTTTGTGTTCTAGTCAGGATTACTAATAGGATTCAAATATGCCAAAAAGATTTAGTCCTTAGATAGGAGGTGCCTCCTTTTCCCAAATTCTGTAAACCCGTGTAATAATCTTCATGAATTTTTCTTATTAGTAACCCTCTAAAGGCTTTTTGATATATTGCAACTTTCAAATAGGTAGTGACAGGATGTCATGTATCCGAGTAATTAGGGACTCCCAATTTTTGACTAAAACGTTGGTGTCAAAATAAATGCAGTAATCATCATGCATTAACTTGATTTAAGTAAATATTTTTACATCGGAAAATAAAATCTCAAACATCATTGAGTAGATTATACTAAAATTCCAAGTCAGTTTGGAAATCAGCAGTTTTAGCACACATCAGAAGTTCCAGGCTTGTTGGCCCAGTGCAGGGGTTTTCTTAAGTGGGCGCCCGCTTGCCGTGCGGGTTAAAATCACCATGGGCAAGTGATTTTCCAAGGAGATAGCCTGTTGGGCAAGACAAAAGAAAACACTTAATGAAAAATCTGATTACACAATTATTATGTTTATCCAAGTGGAATTTTGTTTAAAAATTATTACAATTTTAATCTGAGTCTTACATAACCAATTCAACTTTTAAAAGATATTTTCTTGTATTGTTAATTATTCGGTCAGAATGGATAATACATAATGTCTACAAAAACAATTCTAGATCTTACACCTTTTATTTGGATTATTTCAATGTTACAGAAGAAATGCTTCATTTTTGAATTTCATTATATTTTCTGAAAAAGAAATGCTTCTTTTTTTATTTTATTTTTTTATCAATTGCACACACAACTGCCCTTTTAGGGCACCTAACTATGTTTTCCCCATGCCCTGGGGGTGGGGAAGAGCACTTTGGAGTCAACAAATGCGGGCCTCTCTAGGGTATACATATTAAGAAATTAATAACAAAATTTAACTGGGATCCATGTTTTTCTGAGGAGATTTGGGATCCCTGTTTTTGAAGTTTTTCAGCAATATGCAACTGAAATGAGAGCTTCATTTTTCATTTGCATGTTTTTTGTTTGTTTTTTTACTCTTTTTTTTTACTTTTGGTAAAGATTAACCCGGAAAAAGCAACATTACAATAATATGATTAGTGATCAAATGTTCTTGAGACAAATTCCATTTTTTAAACTCTGCAAAAAAAATATGTCCAAGCAACTTATCATATCTGCAAAAAATGCAAAAGCACCTTTTTTCTTTTATGTTTACTTTCCTTTTATTAGTATTTCAATTCTTTTAGGTAACTTTTAAATTAACTCTTTTTGGGTTTACCCTTGTTCTAAAAAAGAGTTTTATTATCTACATGTTAAGATATGCATTTTCTGTTTATTAAAAATCTTACATGTATGATGCTTGTATATATGAACTCTTTGTAAGATTTGTAAGATAGTCAGGGGGATGCTTCCTCAACCCGCTGCTATCTAAGAACAGGGATAATAAAATGAAATATTGATCAAAAAAAAAAAAATCTGTACTTTAAAAAAGACACCCTCTTGATGGAATGAGAACAAAAATTCCAACAAGGAAATCCCAAAGAGGCCTTATTTAAAGTTATTTTCCGGGGGGAAATCCCCCAAACCCCCCTTCCAGGAGGAGGTCCCCCCTTCCCGCACCCTCCACCTCCTCATTGCTTCGCGAATCGGATGCCCCTTTGGGCCACTAGCACCTGTCCTTTTCAAATCCCCAGACTGTCTGTATTTATGATAAAAATGCCCATGGAGGTTTCCTGAAAATAAATGCCTCAGCATTGTCAAACAAACTTATATACCCACACTACTTTGCTAGTGCTTCAGTTTTTTTAAATTTAAAATCAGTTGGGAAAAAAAGTTCTTACAACTTACAATCCTCTTAACACTTCCTAGGTTGAACCAGTTCTTTGGGCCTGGAAAGGCTATGAAAATCATTGCCCCAAATAGGTTTGAACCCCCACCCTACTGATATGCAGTCGGATACGTTACCACTGGACCTCAGCACACTTTGTCGTTTTAATGATATTCGACCTATAGTGACCAATCAGAATGTTGCTGAGTTTTTTCAGCTTAGATAATAAATTGAGGTAAATCAGTTATTGAATTGAATTACCTCTGTAGACTGATAAACTCCTAGAGATTCTAAAACTCAGTCTTCACCAACAGGTCCAATGACTCCTAATGGAGTCCCAGGACTGCCAAATTTCTGGAAAAGGAATCAGCCTCTATATGATATATATAGGAGGACTCCAACTTGTTAGCAAGGCTTTGCCAAGTACTCCAGTTCTTAGGACCTAGTAAAAACCTGACCAAAAAATGAATGATCATTCATTCATCAAATTAATCTAGGAAATTTGGTTATAGTAAAATTGGGAAAATGGTAAAATCTCCATTTTCTAAAAAAAAATCTATGGTTCAAATCTGTTTTGTCCAAGAAAAGAAAATTATGGTATATATATCAACACTGTATGAAAGAAAAATGTGTAAATCTGTTACGATTGTTGTTTTTCGAATTACAAGAATAAACTTCGCTATGGGAAGCAGAAATGGATTGTTGCTGAAATAGGCACTTTTTTCCTGCATCTTGTTGATATACCTTAAATCTTTTCTTATGATACATCATAACATGTAAATGAACAGTCACAGAGCAGTTTTATATCAACACTGTATGAAAGAAAAATGTGTAAATCTGTTACGATTGTTGAGCAGAATTATTATTTTGTGTACTGGATATGACTCATTAATTTTCTACAGGGTATTTTTACCACCATGAACTTTGAAATGGCTTTTTCTTCAATTTATATGTATATTTCAATGACTATCTGGCATCAAAACATATTTACCCAATAAACTCATTTCAAGTTCAAAACTTTAAAATTTAACTGTCTTATTGTAGGTTATATTAACTGCACAGTTTACCATTTTATGTCTTCATTAAGCACAACAAATGTAGTTGAAAAATTTGACCTTTAGCCACATTCTTAGCTCTGTTGCAAATTATGAGTCATATAGTTAAGTTGTAAAAGTTTTGTACATATATGTTATTCCATTTTTTTCAGGGAAATACAATTACTTAAAAGGCTGCAGCATAAAAACATCATTAGTTTGATAGAAGTTCTCTACAATGAAGAAAAGCAAAAAAAGTATCCTTGTGTACAAATGAATCTATATTTGGTTACAGGGAAAATTTAATTGGTTTCCCCAAAAACCGTTGTATTTTTTTAATGTGCCCGGGGCATTTTTGAGATTGTGTACCCGTTTTGTGTTTCCGTATTTTTCATCAAAATTATTGAAACCAGGTGCTTGACAAAGAAAAACCATCTTTTCATTATATATATACAGATTGCTATCTTTTGTTAAAGTTCAGTAAAATTTAAAATTTTTGAGTCATAAGTTTGTTCATGAATATTCTTTGGGTAATGGGTTACAGTTTTTGGGGGACTGAACTGTTGTTTTTAAATGTCAAAATGTGTTATAATGGTGGGGATTTTAATTGATTTGACCTTAATGACCTTCGTGATAGCTTTACATGTAGCCAATCCAAAATTTTCAGAAATCATTTTTTTTTTTGTTAAAAAGTTTGTTTTTACGTCAAATTTAGGGACAGTTTGATGGGA
>CM037782.1:41054503-41079914 GCA_021229015.1 Solen grandis | reverse complement strand
CACTCGCTTAAGGTGTGGACTTATTTCTAATGAGCTTTGAGATATTAGCCGTAGAACTTTGACAACACGGCAGAATCGCTGAAATTCTACATGTTTAAATTCTTATTTTTTATGTAACTTCCTTATACTTTGTTCAATTTCAAAACTTAAGGTACCAAAATAATCGTCTGAAAATTCTCTACATTTCACATGCTTTATCTATAGGAATATTTTTAATATTTTTTGAGATACAAGCTCTTAAACCACCTGAAAAATGAAAAAATCACCAAAGCTATATGCACGAATTTCGTTTTTCCCCCATTACTCCATGAATCTTAGGCCAATCATTAAACTTTAAGCATCAAAAGAACGGCCAAACATTGTTTTACAAATAATATTCATCATCATATTTTCAAAAATCAAAGGTTTTCGAGATATAAACAGTTAAACACACTGGGGGTTACCAAATTTTCATTTTTCCTCCATAACTCAACCGATTCAACCCCGATCATCAAAAACTAAATATCATCTGAAAGGGCTTTCAAAGCACTACAAATTATACGCATAGTGTCTCGATAGAATAGTTACCGTTTTTGAGATATTTAAGGCCGAAGAAAAACCCGATAATTGATATATGACCTTGACCTTTGGGATTTTCCGGAAACGGAAGTAACATGGCTCCATAGAATCTATTACTGCATCTTCAGACAAAATTTCAAGCAAATCATACAAAAAAAAAAAGCCTACGGGGCTTAAAAACCGTTAAGTTTTAATACGAAAGTTTTAATAGCATTATGACGTCATGTGACGTCATATGGCGTTCATCTTTTCAGAATGTAAAGAAGACATAGAGACTAATATTCAGTCCAAATATCAGCTTTCTAGCTTTCTGGAAGCGATTTTATACGCATTTGAAATTTGACGTCATTAGTTGAATCTTGGATTCGCCATAAACCCTTGCCTTTTCGAATTTGGAAAAACGGACACCGGGATGCACAACTAGAGTCTAACATACACATTCTGTGAAATTTTGATGAAAATCGGTCCAGAAGTAATGGCTGTAGACCGCGTACAAACTTTTTCACCTGACGTCAAATCTGACGTTATATGACGTCGTATGAATATTAGTTCATTGCATCCGAAAGCTCATGGTTTGAAATATATGCCATAAAATTTTTATTGTTCTGAGTCAATGGCAACACCTCGAAATTAACACAAATATAAGAGGAAGAAAAAAAGAACTAGATTTCATTCGTTGATACGAATGATAGGACTTTCTGCTACATTTGTTAAAATAATAATAAACAAATAAGGTCACGTGACGTCATATGACGTTTATTTTCACATAATTGTTAAGACACCCAGAGACCTACTAACTGACAAAATTTCAACTTTCTATCTCAAATACGACAGTTTTTATAAGCATTTAAATATTGACGTCATTGGTTCGAATCTTGGATCCGCCATATATGCTTGGACTTTTCGAATTTTGAAACACGGACACCGGTATACACAATAAGAACGTAATATACACATTCTGTGAAAATTTGATGAAAATCGGTTCATAAACAATGGCTCTGGACCGCGTACAATCTTTTGTTGCATATTTCAAGTGTGACGTCATATGACATCATAGGCATATGAAAATCATAGAAATCAAAATATCAGCGTTTGAAGCATGTGTCATTAAATTTTCATTGCCCTTCAACAATTTCAACATATAGAAATATTCTTGTTAATATTAGAAATACATTATCATATAATGACGTCACGTGACGTCATATTTTATTTTCACAAAAAATTAAAACTTCTAGAGACCTATATAAAATATCAACTTTCTATCTTAAATAGGACAGATTTTATAAGCATTTAAAAATTTACGACCTTGGTTCGAATCTTGGATTCGCTATAGAACCATGGACTTTTCGAATTTTGAAAAACGGACACCGGGATGCACAACTAGAGCCTAACATACATATTCTGTGAAATTTTGATGAAAATCGGTCCAGAAATAATGGCTGTAGACCGCGTACAAACTTTTTCACCTGACGTCAAATCTGACGTTATATGACGTCGTATAAATATAAAATTCATTGCATCCGAAAGCTCATGGTTTGAAATATATGCCTTAAAATTTTCATTGTTCTGAGTCAATGGCAACACCTCGAAATTAACACAAATATAAGAGGAAGAAAAAAAGAATAAGAAGAAGAAGAATAATAAAAAAACAGTACAAACCCAATATGACTTTCTGCCTGTAGGCAGAAAGTCCTAATAAAAGACAGAACAAACCCAAAAGGTCTTTAAACCAATAGGACTTTCTGCTTTAGGCAGAAAGCCCTAATAAGAAAAAACATAACAAACCCAATAGGACTTTCTGCTTTAGGCAGAAAGCCCTAATAATAAGAAAAAACATAACAAACCCAATAGGACTTTCTGCTTTAGGCAGAAAGCCCTAATAATAATAAACAGTACAAACCCAATAGGACTTTCTGCTTTAGGCAGAAAGTCCTAATAACTAGATGTCATTCGTGAAAACGAATGATAGGACTTTCTGCAAACTGTGTTAATGCAAAAAGCAGGAGATAGAAGTTTCATGTAATGACTCACCTCTGCTGAACAATTGACATTTTATTCCGAAATAAGTGCAAATGATAAGAACTAAGTATAAGTCTGTGACGTAACGTGATGTCATATGACGTCAGGACATGACTGCAAACTTAAAGGTCCTATGTTCGAATCTTACTCCAGCCACAATACTTCCTGAAGCTCTTTAATCCTAAAATGAAATTTTCGGTCCTATGTTCGAAACTTATTTCAGCCACAGAACTTCGGTTTTTCGGAATTAAGGTTAGCTGACAAAATATTCACACCTTAGTTTCAGATGTACCAACTGTAAAGATTTGAAGAAAATATGATCATAAATTGCGGCTGTAGAGCGCGAACACCATTTTTCACTATTTTTAGATCTGAAGTCACGTGACGTCATAGGGTGCTGAAAATGTTGTTGCTCAAAAGCGCATACTTTACTCTCATAACTCTGAAATTTTCATTATTCTGAACAACTGGCATCATGTCGAAATCATTGCCCCAAATTAAAATTAAGTGGTATGCTTATGACGTCCTATGACGTCACGATTCAAAATATTTGTAGAAATGCTGCAGAACTGCAAACTGTGTAAGTTTCAACTTTCTATCTCATCCTGAAGCTCTTTTATCCTAAAATGAAATTTTCGGTCCTTTGTTCGAATCTTATTTCAGCCACAGAACTTCGGTCTTTCAGAATTTCGGTTAGCTGACAGGATATGCACACCTTTGATTCAAGATGTACCATCTGTGAAAATTTGAAGAAAATCCGACCAAAAATGGCCGCTGTAGAGCGCGAACACCATTTTTCACTATATTTAGCTGTGACGTCATGTGACGTAATAGGGGAAATGAAGATGCGTTTGTTCAAAAGCGCATACTTTACTGTCATAACTCTAAAATTTTCATTATTCTGAACAACTGGCATCATGTCGAAATCATTGCCCTAAAATGAAAATTAAGAAGTATGCCTATGACGTCACATGACGTCATATGACGTCACGACTCAAAATATCTGTAGAAATTATGCAGAACTGCAAACTGTGTAAGTTGCAACTTTCTATCTCATCCTGAACTCTTCAATCCTAAACTGAAATTTTCGGTCCTTTGTTCGAATCTTATTTCAGCCACAAAACTTCGGTCTTTCGGAATTTCGGTTAGCTGAAAGGATATGCACACCTTAGTTTCAAGATGTACCATCTGTGAAAATTTGAAGAAAATCCGACCATAAATGACGGCTGTAGAGCGCGAACACCATTTTTCACTATTTTTAGCTGTGACGTCATGTGACGTCATAGGGTGCTGATGATGCTTTTGTTCAAAAGCGTATACATTACTGTCATAACTCTGTAATTTTCATTATTCTGAACAACGGGCATCATGTCGAAATCATTGCCCTAATATGAAAATTAAGAAGTATGCTTATGACGTCACATGACGTCCTATGACGGCAGGACTCAATATATATGTAGACATTCTACAGAACTGCAAACTGTGTAAGTTCCAACTTTCTATCTCATCCTGAAGCTCTTTAATCCTAAAATGAAATTTTTGGTCCTTTGTTCGAATCTTATTTCCGCCACAGAACTTCGGCCTTTCGGAGTTTTGGTTAGCTGACAGGATATGCACACCTTAGTTTCAAGATGTACCATCTGTGAAAATTTGAAGAAAATCCGACCATAAATGACGGCTGTAGAGTGTGAACACCATTTTTCACTATTTTTAGTTGTGACGTCATGTGACGTCATAGGGTGCTGAAGATGCTTTTGTTCAAAAGCGCATACTTTACTGTCATAACTCTGAAATTTTCATTATTCTGAACAACTGGCATCATGTCGAAATCATTGCCCTAAAATGAAAATTAAGAAGTATGCCTATGACGTCACATGACGTCATCTGACGTCACGACTTAAAATATATTTAGAAATTCTGCAGAACTGCAAACTGTGTAAGTTTCAACTTTCTATCTCATCCTGAAGCTCTTAAATCCTAAAATGAAATTTTCGGTCCTATGTTCGAATCTTATTTCAGCCACAGAACTTCAGTCTTTCGGAATTTCGGTTAGTTTACAGGATATGCACACCTTAGTTTCAAGATGTACCATCTGTGAAAATTTGAAGAAAATCCGACCATAAATGACGGCTGTAGAGCGCGAAAACCATTTTTCACTATTTTTAGCTGTGACGTCATGTGACGTCATGGGGTGCTGTAAATCATTGAAATCAAAATTTCCTCACGTGACTAATAAGCCATAAAAATTTCATCATCCTAGGTCCATTGCAACATATAAAAATAAGCGTTTAGTTAGGAAGAAAGAAAGAATAATAATAATAATAACTAAACTTCTTTTGTTCTGGACAAAAGAAAGGGCTTTCTGCACTGCAAACCATGTCAAACCGGATCATACTTATTTAGTTTTCTGAAATACACCATCTTCAAATATTGAAGAAAATCCGTCCCGAATTGATAGCTGTAGAGTGCAAACATAAATAAAAAGCAGAGGAAATCTGTGATGTCATATAACATAATTTAAATTTTAAAGTCATTGCATTCAAAAGGGAATATGTTTCTTTGTTTTCAGTTATAATTTTAATTTTAAAGTGACAAGCTTTTTTCAATATTAAAAGGGGCATAACTCCTGACCTAATATCAATTTTAACTAGATGTCATTCGTGAAAACGAATGATAGGACTTTCTGCAAGCTGTGTTAATGCAAAAAGCAGGAGATAGAAGTTTCATGTAATGACTCACCTCTGGTAGTATTTCATGTTCATGCTGAACAACTGACATTATATTCCGAAATAAGTGCAAATAATAAGAACTAAGTATTTCACTAATTTTAGCTCTGACGTCACATGACGTCATAGGGTACTGAAAATTCTTTTGTTCAAAAGCGTATACTTTACTTTCATAACTCTGAAATTTTCATTATTCTGAACAACTGGCATCATGTCGAAATCATTGCCCGAATATGAAAATTAAGAAGTATGCTTATGACGTCACATGACGTCATATGACGTTCCGGCTCCAAAAATTTGTAGAAATTTTGCAGAACTGCAAACTGTGTAAGTTTCAACTTTCTATCTCATCCTGAAGCTCTTTAATCCTAAAATGAAATTTTCGGTCCTATGTTCGAATCTTATTTCAGCCACAGAACTTCGGTCTTTCGGAATTTCGGTTAGCTGACAGGATATGCACACCTTTGATTCAAGATGTACCATCTGTGAAAATTTGAAGAAAATCCGACCATAAATGACGGCTGTAGAGCGCGAACACCATTTTTCACTATTTTTAGCTGTGACGTCATGTGACGTCATAGGGTGCTGAAGATGCTTTTTTTCAAAAGCGCATACTTTACTTTCATAACTCTGAAATTTTCATTATTCTGAACAACTGGCATCATGTCAAAATCATTGCCCTAAAATGAAAATTAAGAAGTATGCTTATGACGTCACATGACGTCATATGACGTTCTGACTGAAAATATTTGTAGAAATGCTGCAGAACTGCAAACTGTGTAAGTTTCAACTTTAAATTTTCGGTCCTATGTTCGAATCTTATTTCAGCCACAGAACTTCGGTCTTTCGGAATTTCGGTTAGCTGACAGGATATGCACACCTTTGATTCAAGATGTACCATCTGTGAAAATTTGAAGAAAATCCGACTATAAATGACGGCTGTAGAGCGCGAAAACCATTTTTCACTATTTTTAGCTGTGACGTCATGTGACGTCATAGGGTGCTGAAAATCATTGAAATCAAAATTTCCTCACGTGACTAATAAGCCATAAAAATTTCATCGTCCTAGGTCCATTGCAACATATTAAAATAAGCGTTTAGTTAGGAAGAAGAAAAGAATAATAATAATAATAATAATAATAAACAGTACAAACCCAATAGGACTTTCTGCTTTAGGCAGAAAGTCCTAATTAAGACTGGGACAAAAATGTAGGCCTCTAGAGTATTCACAAGATTTTTCTAAGATTTTCCGTGGTGACCTAGTTTTTGACCTATGTATCCCAATTTCGAACTTATCTGAGATATCATGAAGACAATCATTCTGACCAAGTTTCATGAAGATTGGGCTAAAACTGTGGCCTGTAGACTGTTCACAAGGTTTTTCTAAGATTTGACCTGCGACCTAGTTTTTGACCCCACATGACCCAATTTCGAACTTATCTGAGATATCATGAAGACAATCATTCTGACCAAGTTTCATGAAGATTGGGCTAAAACTGAAGCCTGTAGATTGTTCACAATGTTTTTCTAAGATTTGACCTGGTGACCTAGTTTTTGATCCCACATGACCCAATTTCAAACTCGTCCGAGATATCATATAGACAAACAACCTGACCAAGATTCATGAAGATTGGGCCAAAGCTGTGGCCTCTAGAGTGTTCATAATGTTTTTCTAAGATTTGACCTAGTAACCTATTTTTTGACCCCACATGACCCAATTTCTAACTCATCCGAGATATCATGTAGACAAACATCCTGACCAAGTTTCATGAAGATTGGGACAAAACTGTGGCCTCTAGAGTGTTCACAAGCAATTGTTGACGACGGACGACTGACGACGCACGACGGACAAAAGGCGACCAGAAAAGCTCACCCGAGCACAAGTGCTCAGGTGAGCTAAAAAGAAAGGCCTTTAAATTTCCAACATTTCACGTGTTTCATATTTCAATTTTTCTGTTACGTGCTCTACGATATAGAAAGTTATTTTTCAAAGAAACGGCAAAAAAATCGGCAAAACGATGTTCATGTCTATTATTGCCCTTCGACAATTAACTTTATAATGAATGGTCCGATCATTAAAATCTGCATACCATTAGAACCGCATTGCATCACGCTAATAATACTGTTCTTTATGTTATTTTCAAAAATTAATAGTTTCTTAGAAAAAAAACAATCAAATGATAGGGACTAACTGCAGAAATGCATGAAAGAACGGTTTAAATGAATTTTTATTTCTCATCTAACTTCCTTATAGGATATCCGATGTCCAATTTTCAAACGCAAGGTACCATTAGAAAGGCCTTTAAATTTCCAACATTTCACGTATTTCATGTTTCACTTTTTCTATTACGGGCTCTGAGATATAGAAAGTTATTTTTAAAGAAAACGGCAAAAATCGGCAAAAAGATGTTCATGTCTATTATTGCCTTTCGACAAATAACTTTATAATTTATTGTCCGATCATTAAAATCTGCATATCATTAAAAAAAAAAAAATTTTTTTAAAAAATTTTTTTGAAAAAAAGGAACAAGTAAGGGAAGGGATGAAATTTTGAACCACATTACATCATGCAAAAAAAAAAAAAGCTAGGTACCGTTAGAAAGGTCTTTTCATTTCCCACAATTCCCTCGCTTCATAATTGTATGTATCTTTAAACACTTTGTAGCTACGGGCGTTTGAACCTTGAGCATACGGCAAAAATCGGGGATAAATATGTTCATATCGTTTTGTTTTTCCTTATAACTTAATGAATATTAGGTTAATCTTTAAAATTTAAACACCAAAAGAACGGCCGGGCATTCATCTACAAATTATATTCATACTCATATTAACAAAAATCAATAATTATCCAGATATAAGTAGTTAAGTGCGCTTAGTGTTGCAGCAATTTTGTTTTTCTGCAATAACTCAACTGATTCAACCCCGATCTTCAAAAACTATATATCGTCTGAAAGGCATTTCAAAGCACTACAAATTATAGGCATAGTGTCTCGATAAAATATTTTTCGTTTTTGAGATATTTAAGGCCGAAGAAAAAACCGATAATTGACATGTGACCTTGCCCTTAGCTATTTTCCGGAAGCGGAAGTGACTGATGACAATAAGAGGCTATGTTGCACCTTCAGTGAAAATTTTATGCAAATCGGTCAAAAACTTTGTCTTCCAGTGCTAAAAAACCGTATATTTTGGATAAAAAATTTGATAACACGTCATGACGTCATTTTACGTCATACGACGTCAATCTTCTCAGAACTGAAAGAAATCAATAGGACACATATTCTTTCCAAATTTCATGTTTTTAGCTTATCTGAGTGCTTCGTAATACATTAATACATTTTCTGGTCCAAAGTTCGAAAGTTGGTTCAGCCATAGATCCTTGATCTTTTCAAATATTGCAAAACATATATAATCCTGCACAACAAGAACATAATATATACATTCTGTGAAAAAATCAAGTAAATCGGTCCAATCATGACGGCTGTAGAGCGCGTACAAGCTTTTGTAGCTTTTTTCAGGACTGACGTCATGTGACGTCACATTAAGAAAAAACATATGACGATCAAAAGGGCCAAAGTCAATGTGCATACTATTAAAATTTCATGCTGCTACCTCATCGGCAACCTGTTTTAATTTGAACCTCAAAAGGAAGAAAAAAGTAGAATAATAATAATAACTAGACTTCTTTTGTTTTGAACAAAAGATAGGGCTTTCTGCACTGCAAACCATGACAAACCTGGTGGTTTTCGAATTTTGGCAAACCTATATAATCCTGCACAATGAAGTCGTAATATATAACTTCTGTGAAAATTCCATGCCAATCCGTCCATAAATGACGGCTGTGCAGCGCGGATGAACTTTGGTAGCTTTTTTAAGTTTTGATGTCATGTGACGTCATATGAAAATTTTACTCATTAAATCTTAATGTTCATGATTACCTACATAGGACATTAAATTTTCATTGTCTATGAACCTTTGCAACATGAGTAAATTGACATTCAGGAATCGGAAATTATCTTCAATTTGATGACGTCATATGACGTTCATCTTTACAAAATGCAAAGGAAACACAGAGACGTATAAGCTCGCTAAATATCAAATTTCTATCTCATCTAGAAACGATTTTATACGTATTTAAAGTTTGACGTCCTTAGTTCGAATATTGGATTCGTCGAAGAACCTTAGTTCTTTCGAATCTTGGCAAACCTATAGAATCCTGCACAATGAGGTCGTAATATAAAACTTCTGTGAAGATTCTATGCCAATCTATCAATAAATGACGGCTGTACAGAGCGGACAAACTTTGGTAGTTATTTATAGTTCTGACGTCATGTGACGTCATATGAAAATTTTAAACATTGATTGTAAATGTTCCTGATTATGTACAAAGGACATTTAATTTGCATTGTCTATGAAGCTTTGCAACATGAGAAAAATTGACATCAAGAAATCGGAAATTCTATACAACTTGATGACGTCATATGACGACATATGACGTTCATCTTTACAAAATGCAAAGGAAACACAGAGATATATAATCTCGCCAAATATCAACTTTCTATCTCATCTAGAAACGATTTTATACTTATTTGAAATTTGGCGTCCTTGGTTCGAATCTTGGATTCGCCATAGAACCTTTGTTCTTTCGAATCTTGGCAAACCTATATAATCCTGCACAATGAGGTCGTAATATATAACTTCTGTGAAAATTCCATGCCAATCTGTCCATAAATGACGGCTGTACAGCGCGTACAAACTTTGGTTGCTATTTTTAGTTCTGACGTCATGTGACGTCATATGAAAATTTTAAACATTGAATCTAAATGTTCATGATTACCTACATAGGACATTTAATTTTCATTGTCTATGAAGCTTTGCAACATGAGTAAATTGACATCAAGGAATCGGAAATTCTATACAACTTGATGACGTCATATGACGTCATATGACGTTCATCTTTACAAAATGCAAAGCAAAAACAGAGAGAAATAATCTCGTCAAATATCAAGTTTCTATCTCATCTAGAATCGATTTTATATGGATTTGAAATTTGACGTCCTTGGTTCGAATCTTGGATTCGCCATAGAACCTTAGTTCTTTCGAATCTTGGCAAACCTATATAATCCTGCATAATGAGGTCTTAATATATAACTTCTGTGAATATTCCATGACAATCCGTCCATAAATGACGGCTGTACAGCGCGTACAAACTTTGGTAGCTATTTTTAGTTCTGACGTAATGTGACGTAATGTGAAGATAAAAATAACATATTCCAAAATGCCATTGCTTCAGGTGTCTGTTGATAGAATTTCTTTGTCCTAGACCTTCAGCAACTTAATGAAATAACAACATGAAAAGGTTGGAAAAAAAGAATAATAATAATAAAAGACAGAACAAACCCAATAGGTCTTTCTGCGGAAAGCAGAAAGCCCTAATAACTAGATGTCATTCGTCAAAACGAATGATAGGACTTTCTGCAACCTGTGTTAATGCAAAAAGCAGGAGATAGAAGTTTCATGTAATGACTCACCTCTGGTAGTATTTCATGTTCATACTGAACAATTGACATTATATTCCACGAAAAATAAGCGTTTAGTTACTTATGACGTCATATGTCGTCAAGACTCAAAATATATGTAGAAATTATGCAGAACTGCAAACTGTGTAAGTTTCAACTTTCTATCTCGTCCCGAAATTCTTTAACCCTAAAATGAAATTTTTGGTCCTATGTTCGAATCTTATTTCAGCCACAATACTTCGGTTTTTCGGAATTAAGGTAATGACAAAATATTCACACCTTAGTTTCAAGATGTACCATCTGTAAAAATTTGAAGAAAATCTGATCATAAATGGCGGCTGTAGAGCGCGAACACCATTTTTCACTATTTTTAGCTCTGACGTCAGGTGACGTCATAGGGTGCTGAAAATGCTGTTGCTCAAAAGCGCATACGTTACTGCAATAATTCTGAAATTTTCATTATTCTGAATAACTGGCATCATGTCGAAATCATTGCCCCAAATTAAAAATAAGTGGTATGCTTATGACGTCCTCTGACGTCACGATTCAAATTATTTGTAGAAATGCTGCAGAACTGCAAACTGTGTAAGTTTCAACTTTCTATCTCTTCCTGATGCTCTTCAATCCTAAAATGAATATTACTTCAGCCACAGAACTTCGGTTTTTCGGAATTTCGGTAAGCTGGCAGGATATGTACACCTTAGTTTCAAGGTGTACCATCTGTGAAAATTAGAAGAAAATCCGACCATAAATGGCCGCTGTAGAACGCGAACACCATTTTTCAATATTTTTAGCTCTGACGTCACATGACGTCATAGGGTGCTGAAGTTGCTTTTGTTCAAAAGCGCATACTTTAATGTCATAACTCTGAAATTTTCATTATTCTGAACAACTGGCATCACGTCGAAATCATTGCCCTAAAATGAAAATTAAGAAGTATGCTTATGACGTCTCATGGCGACATTTGACGTCACAACTCAAAATATATTGAGAAATTCTGCAGAACTGCAAATTGTGTAAGTTTCAACTTTCTATCTCATCCTGAAGCTCTTTAATGCTAAAATGAAATTTTCGGTCCTATGTTCGAATCTTATTTCAGCCACAGAACTTCGGTCTTTCGGAAATTCGGTTAGCTGACAGGATATGCACACCTTAGTTTCAAGATGTACCATCTGTGAAAATTTGAAGAAAATCCGACCATAAATGGCGGCTGTAGAGCGTGAACACAATTTTTCACTATTTTTAGCTCTGACGTCATATGACGACATAGGGTGCTGAAGATGCTTTTGTTCAAAAGCGCATACTTTACTGTTATAACTCTGAAATTTTCATTATTCTGAACAACTGTCATCATGTCGAAATCATTGCCCTAATATAAAAGTTAAGAAGTATGCTAATGACGTCACATGACGTCATATGACGTCAGGAATCAAACAATATGTAGAAATTCTATAGAACTGCAAACTATGTAAGTTTCAACTTTCTATCTCATCCTGAAGCTCTTTAATCCTAAAATGAAATTTTCGGTCCTATGTTCGAATCTTATTTCAGCCACAGAACTTCGGTCTTTCGGAATTTCAGTTAGCTGACAGGATATGCACACCTAAGTTTCAAGATGTACCATCTGTGAAAATTTGAAGAAAATCCGACCATAAATGACGGGTGTAGATCGCAAACACCATTTCTCACTATCTTTAGCTGTGACGTCATGTGACGTCATAGGCTGCTGACAATCATTGAAAACAAAATTTCCTCACGTGACTAATAACCCATAAAGATTTCATGGTCCTAGGACTATTGCAACATATTAAAATAAGCGTTTAGTTAGGAAGAAGAAAAAAATTATAATAATAAAAAAATGACGTCACGTGACGTCATATGACGTTTATTTTCACATAATTGTTAGACACCCAGAGACCTACAAACTGACAAAATTTCAACTTTCTATCTCAAATAGGACAGTTTTTATAAGCATTTAAAAATTTACGTCCTTGGTTCGAATCTTGGATCCGCCATAGATGATTGGACTTTTCGAATTTTGAAAAACGGACACCGGTATACACAATAAGAACGTAATATACACATTCTGTGAAAATTTGATAAAAATCGGCCCATTAATAATGGACCGTGTACAAACTTTCGTAGTCAATTTCAAATGTGACGTCATATGACGTCATAGGCGTCTGAAAATCATTGAAATCGAAATTTCAGCGTCTGAATCATTTGTCATTAAATTTTCATTGCCCTTCGACAATTTCAACATATAGAAATACTCTTATTAATATTAGAAATACATTATCATATAATGACGTCAAGTGACGTCATGTGACGTTTATTTTCACAAAATGTTTAAGACTCCCAGAGACCTATATACTGACCAAATATCAGTTTTCTATCTCAAATAAATCCGATTTTATAAGCATTTAAAAATTTACGACTTTTGTTCGAATCTTGAATTCGCTATAGAACCATGGACTTTTCGAATTTTGAAAAACAGACACCGAGATGCACAACTATAACTTAATATACACATTCTGTGAAAATTTGATGAAAATCGGTTCATAAACAATGGCTGTAGATCGCGTACAAACTTTTGTTGCATATTTCAAGTGTGACGTCATATGACGTCACAGGCATATGAAAATCATAGAAATCAAAATTTCAGCCTTTGAAGCATGTGTCATTAAATTTTCATTGCCCTTCGACAATTTCAACATATTGAAATATTCTTGTTAACATTAGAAATACATTATCATATAATGACGTCACGTGACGTCATATGACATTTATTTTCACAAAATGTTTAAAACTTCTAGAGACCTATATACTGACTAAATATCAACTTTCTATCTGAAATAGGACAGATTTTATAAGCATTTAAAAATTTACGACATTGGTTCGAATCTTGGATTCGCTATAGAACCATGGACTTTTCGAATTTTGAAAAGCGGACACAGGGATGCACAACTAGAGCCTAACATACACATTCTGTGAAATTTTGATGAAAATCGGTCCAGAAATAATGGCTGTAGACCGCGTACAAACTTTTTCACCTGACGTCAAATCTGACGTAATATGACGTCGTATGAATATAAAATTCATTGCATCCGAAAGCTCATGGTTTGAAATATATGCCATAAAATTTTCATTGTTCTGAGTCAATGGCAACACCTCGAAATTAACACAAATATAAGAGGGAAAAAAAAAGAACTAGATTTCATTCGTTGATACGAATGATAGGACTTTCTGCAACATTTTGAAATGTAAAGATTAATACCGTTAGAAAGAATATATATTATATTTCCTACCTTTAACTTTTTTTTTTCGTATGGACTTCTCATGCATGAACTTTGTGAAGTAAGCCATATGTCGAAAATAAATAAATCTTTATTTTGATATCGCTTTCTTATAACTTGACCAATTTTAGTTGTTGTTGTTGTTGTATTGGGGTTTACCGTCGCTGTGATAGTATTTCAATCATATAGAGACGTCCAGCTAATTACAGGTGGAGGAAGACCCCGAGTACACAAAGATACGCGGATATAACCACCGACCTACCGCAAGCCAGCTGGAAGGCTTCCTCACATGAAAAATCCGAAGTCCCTACCGGAATTCGAACCCACAGCAGTGAGGGGCTGAGAGATTCCAAGTTTAGTATTCTAGGTACCAAAATAAATGTCCTGAAAATCCCTACAATTCAATTGTAGCATATTTGGGTCTAGTTTTATAGGTTTTCAAAATATAAGCAATTAAAATTAAACCTATTAATTCTGCATATCAAAATTCTTTTTTTTTTTAATTTCGTGTACAGTCGCGGGAATAAAACCGTAAATGCTACCATGCAATAGATTCGTCGACGCGTGTAGCCTCGTGAGTTAAATTTCAATAATGCTTGTACATACAATGGAGACGGCTGTATTACGTTATAGTTAGTGTTTATTAAGAGAGAATTTAACAGTTAAGAAGCCAGAATGAGCGTAGCGAGTGATGGCTTCTTAACTGTTTAATTCTCTCTTAGTGTTTGAAATTATATTTTGTCCAATGAAATCATTCCATTTTTTCAAAATTTTGTCTCCATTTAATTCATTTAATTGGCATCAACTTGTCACTAAACACTATTCCGCTAAATCAACTGATAAATTTAAAACCAGCTTCAAGCCGACCGGTGCACTAAATTCATACGCATGTTATTTGGCCTTAAATAGGTCAAAAAGTAGTCGGGTGACTCCATGTTTAAAATGTACAGAATTATTCCGGGCCGGCAGGAGCCGGTCCGGTTACTGATACGGTTTTGCCAGGCTAAGCTGTACAATGAGTTTCTTCGTGCCTGTCATTACTTTTAATTTTGTACAAAGGTTAGAAAAATGTAAAAAAATATACGTTTTTGAATTTAAAAAAATCAATGATGATGAACAGATATAACCATTGTGTAGATATTTTTTTATTTTTGTTAATTTTATCTGCGGAGTGGTCACGCTTGTAGCGGTTTATATTGCGGCACAACACAAAATCAAGTATACACATACTTTTCGTACTTACACTTCTTCTGCTAACGATAATAACAACTTTTGACTATGGGAACATGGGTTGTAAAACAGATTACATCACGTTATTATTTAAACTTTTTGTATAATAAGTTACCTGCTAGGAATGTAGACCTTCGATTTAGTCCTATTGTAATTATGCTGAAATCACTTCCACGAAGTACGAAGCCAGTACGAAAACCAATAGGTATTTAATTAATACATATTTTATTCAAGAATACATAGAATTGAACAACAGGCTAAATGCCCATGTGAGTCCACTCCTTTTACAAGTCATGCATACATAGCATATGACAAATTAAAAGTATTGCATGCATTATGACAATAGATATATAGAAATACAAATAAAAATAATATATTGCATTACAGGGAGAAATATGAAAAAATTGTGCCTAAAAATATATAAAGTGTCATTTATAGGGTCCATCTAAAATCAAAGCGCTAAAAGTAAATTCAATAAACGATAACCAAGTTTTCAAGCGACACCAATAAACCCAATGTTATAAATCCGCTTTAACTTTGCTTGAACACGGTCGTTAAAAAAAGATGAACACATTATTTGTTTCAATGGATTTCTAACAAAAAGCACATCGCTACTCTTACTTTCCCCATTTCTCTTGCCCAAAGTTTACAAGATTATATGAATATGTGGAAGGAAATCTAAAATAACAAACTTCATTATTTATTTAATGTTTTTTTTTGTTTTGTTTTTCATTTCATTTTATATACACATTTTCTTGTTATAGATAAATTAATGATATTCAATATAACAAAAATATATGTATCTTATATTGCAAAAATAATTATAAAAAAAATTGTAAACATTGTTCTCCGGCTGTGACTCGAACCCACACCCTTTTTCAACGCCGTTTGCATGGCGATCTAGCCTGACTATTTTACCCTCTGCACTAATGAGCCATACAGAAGAATTGTTGCCTGTTGCTGGAAATTCCAGCCAGTCATTGTTTCACAATATCTCAGAATGAGGTGCGATTTTTTTTTCGCTCGTGTACTTTCTTTTTTCATTACAGTTTATTTAAAATGTTATCTCCAGCATCGATTATTTTAATTCAGTTTCGCCTTCCATAACGCAATCGTACTGAAATAAGTAAGAAAATTATCACCATTTAGTGATAAGACAGAAAACAAAATTTAGAACTATTTTTCTGCGTAGAAAAAAAAAGGAATTCTATAAAGTATAGATGCCTAAATATAGCCCCAAACTGTTGTCCAAGTCAACATGTGTGCCACCATAGAGCAGCGTTGCAAGCATCCCTTTTCAAACATCTCCAAAATGCAGTCTTTTTTACATGCTGGTTCCCAATGAATCTCTGCGTTAAGTAAAGAAGCAAGTACCAGTAGAGCAGCGAAATGAATATTACATCATTTTCCTACAATAACGGAGAATCACGCCAACAACAATAGTTCTTCGGCCCGATTCATTGACGCTTGCGTCAAAAATTTTCTTGTTTCTCTTGAAAAGATCTATCTAATGAGTGTAAGTTTGGATGCCAATATCCCTTACAGCACGCATGTGTAACGTGTTACAGGGATTTTTGATGTGAATGCATGAACATCGACAAAAAATGATACATAGCAACCATAGAGAACAAACATTTACTCACTAGCATTATGATTAATCCAAAATAACAAAAGAACTCTGCCCTTCCGCTTAGTTTAGTTTAAACATGTATTATTGCCTAAGTAATGATGATACAACATTGAAGATTTTAAAAAATAAGTAAATGGGTTTGACCACAAGTTCTAACAACATTAGTATCGGTCATCGCTTTAAAGACACTTGTGTAATTTCAATGTCTACACATGTTAACACAGAATGGGAATATATAACTAATTACTAAACAAAGCGATTAAGTAAATATCCGATTAAATAAATTCAAATTGAAAAATGTATATAAATAATGAGAAGAGAAGAAAAAAAAACACTAACAAACAAGGGTTACTGAAATAAAAAAATAATGTCCAAAACACAACATATATAGGTGCAGATATATGAACCTTTCTAAACAGTATGTTTTATTCAAATTTCAATCACCACTTTTTTGCCGAAGAGATCAAAGTCGGCTTCCGGTTCAATGCTCATTTGGAGCGTAGATCTACATAGATATACACAGCTAGAGCGACGCATTGACCTTTGACATAACATGTTACATGTCACGTGATGTCATTCACGCCGGGAACAGGTTGATAGGGCGGAGTCTAAAAATCAATACAATATTTGGAATGTGCGACTGCATTAAATTTCAAAACATAATTTCAAACACTAAGCAGGTTAGTGTTATTTAGTAAGCATTAAGTCCATTAAATCGGTCGCGCGGCTTTACCGCGCCACACCGATTTAATGGACTTAATGCTTACTAAAAGAACACTAACCTATACTTAATTAACACTAACTAACTTAGAGTTTGCCCCGCCCTATTACTACGTTATGCTGCTATATTAGAAGATGGCGCCATGTAAGTGTTGCGTCAGCGTGTTGTTAAAGTATTCACACACGTGCACGTGCTTTCCAAATATGGATGTAACACATAAATTTCGCGCATTTTTTTACCATCGGCTCATTTTTTTTTCAGATTTCAATCAATTTATGTGATGGCTGTTTTTTTTTTAGATTTATTTATCTTGTTTTAATTAGTTGAGAAATCAGAAAATATCAACTAATTGACATTAAGGAAAGAACGAAATATGTAAAAAAATAATCGTTTAAAAAAGTCGGTGTCAGTGGAAGATATCAAGGCTAGGAATACCCTGGAAATACCAAATCAAACGAGATAACACATGATCTGTAAGTTGTTAAAAACGTTATATCAATTATTTCAATTCTTGTATTTACCAAATTCGTAAACATAGGTACTGGTATAGCTCCCTTGGTTAGCGCTCAGCTTAATAAGGGTAGTTCCAGGACTGATGGCCCGGTGTCCGGATAATGTGACTGGGTGTGGTATCATGCCAACTGTCTACGACGTGATACTGTGCAGTGTGACAACACTACATTTGTCTCAAGTAGACATTGTCCCCAAAAGACTTAAATACTGTCGGTTGGACGTTAAACCTAATAAACTATACTTGTATTTTAGTATTTAATTTAGCATCTTTTTCTTTCCTTCGGAGTCCCTTTGCAAAAAATATTTCCGAAACGCCTCGTTCTTATGTAAATGTTTATCTATAAACATGATTATTTAAGCAACTTTAATAAACGTTTACAAAAGACGTCAACATGCGCCAGTGTGCACACCTCGTGTGTAGGAATCGGTGTAGTAAACACTGCCATATATGATATCAGTTTGTTTGTTGGGTTTAACGTCCCACCGACAGTAATTCAGCCAGTCACGATGTCTACTTCATGCGGGTATACGACTACCACACTGCAGTATCACGCCGTAGACATGTGGCATGATACCACACCCAGTCACATCATCCTGATACCGAGCTAACCAGTCCTGCAAATACCCTTATATGCTGAGCGCCAAGCAAGGGAGCTATAACAGTTCCATTTTTTACGACTTTGGTATGTCGGGTCGGGGATCGAACCCACGACCTTCCGCTCCCGAGGCAGACGCTCTAACCACTCGGCCACCGGAAAGGGTATGCTTGTTTAGCTAGTAATATCAATATGATATAAGTTAAAAGTTTTTTGCAATTTATATGACTAATACATAGCTGTAAACTTACATATTTTCCGAAAATGCTTCAATTAACGTGAAAGCGAAAGTAGGATATTTCTCGAAAATTCTTACACTTGGGGTTTATATTCGTATTTTTGATGTAACTTCCTTATACTTTAATCAATTTTACAACACTAAGTACCAAAATAATCGTCTTAAAATTCTCATTTGCTTAAGGTGTGGACTTATTTCTAATGAGCTTTGAGATATTAGCCGTAAAAGTTTGACAACACGGAAGAATTGCTGAAATTCTACATGTTTAAATTCTTATTTTTGATGTAACTTCCTTATACTTTGTTCAATTTCAAAACTTAAGGTACCAAAATAATCGTCTGAAAATTCTCTACATTTCACACGCTTTATGTTTAGGAATATTACTAATATTTTTTTAGATACAAGCTCTTAAACCACCTGAAAAATGAAAAATCCACCAAAGCTACATACACGAATTTCGTTTTTTCCCATTTCTCCATCAATCTTTGGCCAATCATTAAACTTTAGGCATCAAAAGAACGGCCAAACATTGCTCTACAAATAATATTAATCATCATATTTTCAAAAATCAAAGGTTTTCGAGGTATAAACTGTTAAACACACTGGGGGTTACCAAATTTTCATTTTTCCGCCATAACTCAATATCATCTGAAAGGTCTTTCTAAGCACTACAAATTATATGCATAGTGTCTCGATAGAATATTTACCGTTTTTGAGATATTTAAGGCCGAAGAAAAAGCCGATAATTGATATATGACCTTGACCTTTGGGATTTTCCGGAAACGAAAGTGACATGGCTCCATAGAATCTAATACTGCATCTTCAGACAAAATTTCAAGCAAATCATACAAAAAATGAAGCCTACAGGGCTTAAAAACCATCACGTTTTAATACGAAATTTTTAATAGCATTATGACGTCATGTGACGTCATATGGCGTTCATCTTTTCAGAATTTAAAGAAAACCTAGAGACTAATATTCAGTCCAAATATTTCTAGCTCTTCTGGAAGCGATTTAATACGCATTTGAAATTTGACGTCATTTTGGTTAAAACCTTTGCCTTTTCGAATTTGGAAACACGGACACCGAAAGGCACAACTAGAGCCTAACATACATATTCTGTGAAATTTTGATGAAAATCGGTCCAGAAATAATGGCTGTAGACCGCGTACAAACTTTTTCACCTGACGTCGAATCTGACGTTATATGACGTCATATGAATATGAAATTCATTGTATCCGAAAGCTGATGGTTTGAAATATATGCCATAAAATTTTCATTGTTCTGAGTCAATGGCAACACCTCGAAATTAACACAAATATAAGAGGAAGAAAAAAAGAATAATAAGAAGAAGAAAAAATGAAGTAACAAAAAAATAAAAAAGAAGAAGAAGAAGAAAAAAAAAACAGTACAACCCCAATATGACTTTCTGCCTGTAGGCAGAAAGTCCTAATAAGAAAAAACATAACAAACCCAAAAGGTCTTTCTGCTTGAGGCAGAAAGCCCTAATAAAAGTTTGAAGAAAGACGTTATAACAAAGGCAATATGCTTATCGGTCCTGGTGTACACCATTGCATTCTAAAATGCACCTCATTCTCTCAAATACGCATCGCAATTCACCTTTCAACACGGGCACTCTTTCCTGCGTAGAAACGTCCGGATCGTGGGTAACCAACCCAATAACCGCCTTCTTCTCTTACTTCAAATTGCTAGATTTTCGTATACAAGCCCTTATCCGAAGAACATGAATATCTGCCATGTTTGTTGACGGAATCACTTGAAATTTTCAGGACTTTTTGCACATTGTAGGATACGGTATTCGTGCAAATTATAACTTCAAACATCAACTTGCCGATTTTATATGAATTTTTTAATAATTTCTGCTTAAATATGCATGACGTTATAATCACGTGACCAAACAAGTATTCCTTGCAGTATACATCACTTCACTTTTCAGTGTGTTAATCCTGAAGAAATGATTTTTGACTCAAAGTTCATGAAACTACAGCGTTTCAATTTCGTTAAAGTACACTTTTCGCCTTTCTGTCATAACTCAACCAATTCAACCCCGATCTACAAAAACTAAATATCACCTGAAAGGTCTTTCAAATCACTACAGATTTTATCCACAGTGTCTAGGTAGAATCTTTTTTGTTTTTGAGAGACACCTTGCCGAATAAAAACACCAACAACTGACATATGACCTTGACCTTTACGATTTTCCGGAAAAGGAAGTGACTGAAGTAAATGAGATGCTATGTTGCACATTCAGTGAAAATTGTATGCAAATCGGTCAAAAGTTAAGGCATGTAGTGCTAAAAAACCCTACATTTTGGATTAAAAGTTTGTTAACGTGTCATGACGTCATTTTACGTCATACGACGTCAGTCTTTTCAGAGCTGTAAGAAATTGATAAGACACATGTTCTGTCCAAATTTGAAGTTTCTAGCTTATCTGAGTGCTTCGTAATACTTTAATAGATTTTCAGGTCCAAAGTTCGAAATTTGGTTCAGCCATAGATCCTTGGTCTTTTTGAATGTTGCAAAATGTATATAATCCTGCACAACTAAGTCCCAATCCATTCATTCTGTGAAAAAAATCAAGTCAATTGGTCAAGAAATGACGGCTGTAGAGCGCGTACAAGCTTTGGTAGCTTTTTTCAACCCTGAGGTCACGTGACATCACATGAAGAAAAAATATTCTGCAATCAAAAGCGCCAAAGTAACTGTGCATACTGTTGAAATTTCATGCTACTGCCTTGTCGATAACCTGTTCTAATTTGAACCTCAAAAGGAAGAAAAAAGTAGAATAATAATAATAACTAGATGTCATTCGTGAAAACGAATGATAGGACTTTCTGCAAGCTGTGTTAATGCAAAAAGCAGGAGATAGAAGTTTCATGTAATGACTCACCTCTGGTAGTATTTCATGTTCATGCTGAACAATTGACATTATATTCCGAAATTAGTGCAAATGATAAGAACTAAGTATTAATCTGTGACTTAACATGATGTCATATGATGTCAGGACATGACTACAAACTTGTTTTCTAGTTTAAAGATCCTATGTACGAATCTTACTTCAGCCACAATACTTCGGTTTTTCGGAATTAAGGTTAGCTGACAAAATATTCACACCTTAGTTTCAAGATGTACCATCTGTAAAAATTTGAAGAAAATCTGATCATAAATGGCGGCTGTAGAGCGCGAACACCATTTTTCACTATTTTTAGTTCTGACGTCAGGTGACGTCATAGGGTGCCTAATATGCTGTTGCTCAAAAGCGCATACTTTACTGCAATAACTCTGAAATTTTCATTATTCTGAACAACTGGAATCATGTCGAAATCATTGCCCCAAATTAAAATTAAGTGGTATGCTTATGACGTCCTATGACGTCACGATTCAAAATATTTGTAGAAATTCTGCAGAATTGCAAACTGTGTAAGTTTCAACTTTCTATCTCATCCTGAAGCTATTCAATCCTAAAATGAATTTTTTGGTCCTATGTTCGAATCTTACTTCAGCCTCAGAACTTCGGTTTTTCGGAATTTCGGTTAGCTGGCAGGATATACACACCTTAATTTCAAGATGTACCATCTGTGAAAGTTTGAAGAAAATCAGACAATAAATGGCGGCTGTAGAGCGTTAACAATTTTTTTCACTATTTATAGCTCTGGCGTCACATGACATCATAGGGTGCTGAAGATGCTTTTGTTCAAAAGCGCATACTTTACTTTCATAACTCTGAAATTTTCATTATTCTGAACAACTGGCATCATGTAGAAATCATTTCCCTAAAATGAAAATTAAGAAGTATGCTTATGACGTCACATGACGACATTTGACGTCACGACCCAAAATATATGTAGAAATTCTACAGAACTGCAAACTGTGTAAGTTTCAAAATTCTATCTCATTCTGAAGCTCTTTAATCCTAAAATGAAATTTTTGGTCCTATGTTCGAATCTTATTTAAGCCACAGAACTTCGGAATTTCGGTTAGATGACAGGATATGCACACCTTAGTTTCAAGATGTACCATCTGTGAAAATTTGAAGAAAATCCGACCATAAATGGCGGCTGTAGAGCGTTAACACCTTTTTACACTATTTTTAGCTCTGACGTCACATGATATCACAGGGTCCTGAAGATGCTTTTGTTAAAAAGCGCATACTTTACTATCATAACTCTGAAATTTTCATGATTCTGAACAACTGGCATCATGTCAAAATCATTGCTCTAAAATGAAAATTAAAAAGTATGCTTATGACGTCACAAGACGTTATAAGACGTCAAGACTCAAAATATGTGTAGAAATTCTAGAGAACTGTAAACTGTGTAAGTTTCAACTTTTTATCTCATCCAGAAGCTCTTTAATCCTAAAATGAAATTTTCGGTCCTATGTTCGAATCTTATTTCAGCCACGAAACTTCGGTCTTTCGGAATTTCGGTTAGCTGACAGAATATGCACACCTTAGTTTCAAGATGTACCATCTGTGAAAATTTGAAGAAAATCCGACCATAAATGACGGCTGTAGAGCGCGAACACCATTTTTCACTATTTTTAGCTGTGACGTCATGTGACGTCATAGGGTGCTGAAAATCATTGAAATCAAAATTTCCTCACGTGACTAATAAGCCATAAAAATTTCATCGTCCTAGGTCCATTGCAACATATAAAAATAAGCGTTTAGTTAGGAAGAAAATAATAATAATAATAATAACTAGATGTCATTCGTGAAACGAATGATAGGACTTTCTGCAAGCTGTGTTAATGCAAAAAGCAGGAGATAGAAGTTTCATGTAATGACTCACCTCTGGTAGTATTTCATGTTCATGCTGAACAATTGACATTATTTCCGAAATTAGTGCAAATGATAAGAACTAAGTATTAGTCTGTGACGTCACATGACGTCATATGACGTCATAACTCTAAACATATGTAGAAATTTTGCAGAACTGCAAACTATTTAAGTTTCAACTTTCTATCTCATCCTGAAGCTCTCTAATCCTAAAATGAAATTTTCGGTCCAATGTTCGAATCTTATTTCAGCCACAGAACTTCGGTCTTTCAGAATTTCGGTTAGCTGACAGGATATGCACACTTAACTTTCAAGATGTACAATCTGTGAAAATTTGAAGAAAATCCGACCATAAATGGCGGCTGTAGAACACCATTTTTCACTATTTTTAGCTCTGACGTCACATGACGTCATAGTGTGCTAAAGATGCTTTTGTTCAAAAGGGCATACCGTACTTTCATAACTCTGAAATTTTCGTTATTCTGAACAATTGGCATCATGTCAATATCATTGCCCTAAAATGAAAATTAAGAAGTATGCTTATGACGTCAAATGACGTCATATCACGTCAAAACTCAAGATATATGTAGAAATTCTGCAGAACTGCAAACTGTGTAAGTTTCAACTTTCTATCTCATCCTGAAGTTCTTTAATCCTAAAATGAAATTTTCGGTCCTATGTTCGAATCTTATTTCAGCCACAGAACTTCGGTCTTTTGGAAGCTCGGTTAGCTGACAGGATATGCACACCTGAGTTTCAAAATGTACCGTCTGTGAAAATTTGAAGAAAATCTGACCATAAATGACGGCTGTAGAGCGCGAACACCATTTTTCACTATTTTTTGCTGTGACGTCATGTGACGTCATAGGGTGCTGAAGATGCTTTTGTTCAAAAGCGCATACTTTACTTTCATAACTCTGAAATTTTCGTTATTCTGAACAACTGGCATCATGTCGAAATCATTGCCCTAAAATGAAAATTAAGAAGTATGCTTATGACGTCAAATGACGTCATATGACGTCACGACTCAAAATATTTGTAGAAATTCTACAGAACTGCAAACTGTGTAAGTTTCAACTTTCTATCTCATCCTGAAGCTCTTTTATCCTAAAATGAAATTTTCGGTCCTATGTTCGAATCTTATTTCAGCCACAGAACTTCGGTCTTTCGGAATTTCGGTAAGCTGACAAGATATGCACACCTTTGATTCAAGATGTACCATCTGTGAAAATTTGAAGAAAATCCGACCATAAATGACGGCTGTAGAGCGCGAACACCATTTTTCACTATTTTTAGCTGTGACGTCATGTGACGTCATAGGGTGCTGAAAACTATTGAAATCAAAATTTCCTCACGTGGCTAATAAGCCATAAAAATTTCATCGTCCTAGGACTATTGCATCATATAAAAATAAGCGTTTAGTTAGGAAGAAGAAAAGAATAATAATAATAACTAGATTTCATTCGTTGATACGAATGATAGGACTTTCTGCTAACATTGAAAAATATAAAGATTAATTCCGTTAGAAAGAATATATATCAAATTCCCTACCTTTTAGAATAATT